>ML677348.1:32591179-32656080 GCA_007922305.1 Dermatemys mawii | reverse complement strand
CAGCAGCCACCGCTCTCCAGCTGCCCAGCTCTGAAGGCAGTGCTGCCGCCAGCAGCAGTGCAGAAGTAAGGGCAGTAGCACCACAACTTCCCCTACAATAACCTTGTGACACCCTCCCCCCACAGCTCCTTTTCGGGTCAGGACCCCTACAATTGCAATATCATGAAATTTCAGATTTAAATAGCTGAAATAATGAAATTTACTATTTTTAAATCCCATGACCATGAAATTAACCAAAATGGACGAGGAATTTGGTCATGCCCTATTTATTAGGAATAAGTTACTTGGTGTAGTCCGTTCAAATGTTGTTGTATATCAGCTGATAGGCATTCCTTAAAGTGAATATGTCTGTGTCAATAACTGTAAATACAGAGCGAGTTGCTCATATTCCCTATGAGTGTTCCTGAAAGTCCTTAAAAAATAAGAGGGCTATAGATTTTCTTTTTGTTCTTTTTTTGTACAGCTCTTAGCACAATGGGGTCCTGATCCATTATTAGGGCTCTTAGAGTCTCTAGAGACTCATAGTACAAGTAATAAAGAATAATACAGGTTGCACTTGTGGTCACAGTTTTTGGAGTGTCTGTGGGAATCTCAGGGTTTGTCTACATGTAGATAATCAGGAAAGTTAATTTGAATTAGCTAATGGATTCATTAATTATTTTGGGGGCTTCTCTAGGAATTATTTTGGGGAAGATCCATGGTCTGTGTGGTACAACAAGTCAGGCTGCATGATCACAATGGTTCCCTCTGGCCTTAAATATATGAAAACCTCATTAAACACTGTATATACACTCCAATTAAGAACTGAAGTGCCTTTAATTTGGTTTAGTTTAATTCACATCCAAGTGAAATCACCTTGTGTCTTGTCTGATCCCTGAGAGCCGTCTGGCTGAGAATATCAGTCTAGAAAAGAGAAAGATACAAAGTGGAGCACAAAGCAAACTGTGAAAACTTATTCCAGTTGTTCACATTAAAGCTTTGACTAATATTGTACTTTTTCAACATCTGTAAAAGAACAAAATAAAGACCCTTTGAAGAGCATTAGTTTGCTTTAGAACCTTTGAAAGTGTGTGTGTGTGTGTATGCACATACATTATGTATTGTTACAGCATATGGTTACTTTAGTATATATTGATGAGATGATCAAATTTCCATTTCACATTACCGGTGATATTTTCTGAGTCTGTTGCCAGAAACATTAAGTGACCCAGATGTTCTAATATAGAAAAAAGTGACATTTATTTAAAACAAGCAGCATGTTAAAAGTTATAAAAAGAAATGAGGGCATCTGTTTAACGGAGAGAGAGCTATAAATAGACTTCAGTTTCAAATGCGCTTTCTATTAAAATAGGCAAGTTGAACAAGTCTCATTAATCCTACCTTTCTCCTTCTTGTCCCCTTATCTCCAAACAAGTCTTAATTTGCATTTGGTTACCATAATTAGTTAAAACATATAGCCCTTTTCTAAGCACCGTGCTACATGACATGTAAATAAAATGTAGTATAATATAAAGGTTTTATGGTTATGATCTCATTACTCATTACAAATGGAATTTTTGTGCATGTTTCATGACTTAAGATGACTGATTTATTCCTAAATAACTACTCTGTTTCATTTGTAAAGGAGTATCTTGTAGTTTGATTTTATGTTAATAATCCATATCGTGTAGATTGCCAAAAAACGGGTTTAGAGATGTGTGAAATTTGCTTCTGCTGAGTTTCTTTGTGTGGAATTCTAAATGGAACAATTTGGGCATTAATAGATGCAGATTATGTAATTGCCTTTGAACCGCAAGATAGCGTGGTAGTGGTGCACATTAAGTGGTGAAACAAATGGGAGCTGCAGAAATGTTTCAAAGGCAGATTTTGCCTGTGCTGGTAAAACAGGAGATGGTTGTTATGTTCCCAGTGAGGGTGATCCTCTTAAATGCATGATGTATAAAATACAGTGTAAGGTAATAGTGATGGCTGGTCTCTGACAAACAAGTAGACAGACAAGATTGAAATCTGGTATCACTTCAAAAATTAAATGGGACATCAGTATAGCTCTATGCAAAATTGTACATGCATATTGGATAAAACAATGTATAATTACAATACAAATTGGATTTGCCCGAAGGTCTCAAGCTTTAAAAAAAAAAAAAAAAAAAGATAGAAGAAAAAAACCCACTATTGGGAAATGGAGCTAAGTAAAGTTGCAATGTTAATATTCCAAAGTCATGCATTCAGGGACTAACAACAAGAATTTTTGCTATAAATTGGGGATGTATCAGCTGGAAGTGACAAAGAAGGGAAAAGACTGGGGTTTATTGGTGACTAAGTTATCATGTGAGCAACCAATGTGAATTGCCCATGAAAAAGGCTAACACAGTCCTACATTGCATCAGGCAAATCTTCCATTAGAGACAGGGAAGTGTTAGTACTATTATACCAGGCACTGGTGAGACCTCATCTGTAATACTGAGTGCAATTCTGGTCTCCCATGTTTGAGAAGGACTGATTCAAAATGGAACTGGTGAAGAGAAGGGCTGCTAGGATGATCCAAGGAATAGAAAACCTACCTTCTGAGAGGAGACTCAAAGAGCTTGGCTTGTTTATCTTAATCAAAAGGGAGAGTTATAATTGCTCTTTATAAATATATCAGAGGGATAAAAACCAGGAATGGGGAGGAGTTGTTTAAGTGCCAGTGTGAGCATAAGAACAAATGAATATAAACTGGTCATCAATAAGTTTAAGCTTGAAATTAGCAAAGGTTTCTAACCATCAAAGGGGAGAAGTTCTGGAATAGTCTTCCAAGGGGAGTAGTAGGGATAAAAAACCTAATTGGCTTAAAGACTGAGTTTGATAAATGTATGGAGTGGATGGCATATTTGCTAATTTGTAACTGCTCACTGCAAATGTCTCCCAACAGCCAGTGATGGTATATTAGATTGGGAGGGCTCTGAGATACTACAAATAATTATTTCCCAGATATCTGGCTGGCAGGTATTGCCCACATGCTCAGGGTCTAACTGATTACCATATTTGGGGTTGGGAAGGAATGTTCCCTTGGGTTAGATTGGCAAAAACCCTGGGGGGAGTGGGGGTTTGCCTTCCTCTGCAGCATTGGGCACGGGTCACTTGCAGGTTTAAACTAGTGAAAATGGTGGATTCTCTATTACTTGAAATCTTTAAACCATGATTTGAGGCTTCAGTAACTCAGTCAGAGGTATAGGGTCTATTACAGGTGTGGGTGGGCCAGATCCTGTGGCCTACAATGTGCAGTAGGTGAGTGTGGCAGGGTGCTAGTGCAAAGGCATCTAATTAGCCCCTACTCAGTCAGCCCCAATCAGGGGCAATAGTTTGGGGCTGGGGAAAAGCCTGATGCCTGGCCTAAGGATTGGCTGCACCTGCTGGCCTGAGGACCTAAGGGCTAAAGGCTGGGAGGGGGTCAGAAGGCAGGGGGAATGGCCAGGTACGGTCAGTCTCCTGGCTGAGAACTGACTCTGTTTGTGAAAGGAGCCAATTAGGCCTGCAAACTTTGTATATAACTTAACACTGGTGGTGGGAGAACACGCTGTAAATAAAGACATGGATGCTGCGTACCTGAGGAATACCTGAGATTTATTGGGGCATCAAGTGGCCCAACGAAGAGGGGCAGGCCAGCGGACCCGGTTACAGTCAGACTAGATGATCATGGTGGTCTGTTCTGACCTTAAAGTCTGAGTTTAATCCCTGATTATTTTCTGCAGAATAACTACCTAACCAGTTGTTCTCCATTTTGTAGTTGTGCATTTGATTTTTTTTCCTTCCTAAGTGCAGTACTTTTCTGAAGTGCTGCACTTTTCTTTATTGAATTTCTTCTGGTTGATTTCAGACCAATACTCTAATTTGTCAAGGTCGTTTTGAATTTTAATCCTGTCCTCTAAAGCACTTGCACCCCTCCCAGCTTGGTGTCATCAACAAATGTTGTAAGCATGCTCTCCACAGCTACTATTCAAGTAATTTATGAAAATAAAATACCGGACCCAGGACTGATCCCTGAGGGACCCCATTAGATGCACCCTCCTTTTTTGACAGCATATCTTGTTTACAATTATCAGTGTGAAACAATCTCCAGATAGTGAGGCAGACAAAAAGTGTGTCCTGAATGGGCCAGAGAGAAAATAACCAGTCAAATGAATGAGAAATAGAATAAACATTCTGCAGCAGTGGAATATTAAGGTGAATATATGCAGCCTTGCAACATTTTTGTTTGTGTAGTTTTCCTGTTACCCAAATATTCCTCTTCAGTAAACAGACATAATGCACATGATAAGTCATCCTCAGTAAGATAGCTGTTTAGAATTGGTTAAAGAGCAATAAAAATATAGCCTAATGTATTAATTCCTACCACATTTTTTTTGTTTTTTCCACTTAAATGTAAATGACCAATGTAGTTAGACCTTCTCTCAAACACATCATATTTACATTATCTTTAGTGAGCATCTGAGGCATCCTCTTGAATGATAATGAGCAAGAGTAATACTTCACATGTTTTGAACCTTTCATTCAAAAATCTTAAAGTGCTAGAGAAACATTCTTTAATTACTAAAACAACAAGGAGACGGATGGCATCTTAAAGACAAACAGATTTATTTGGGCATAAACTTTTGTGGGTAGAAAAACCACTTCCTTAGATGCAGAAGTGGGTTTGGGGAGTAACAGTCTTCCCTCACCGAGCCCTCCATACACGTTTTCACTTGTACGGGCCACAAAGTTTGCCTATCCCTGCACTACACTGTACATAAGGATGAAACAGCAGCCACTGTGGTGCACATTCCCTTAGTGCAGCTAGCAGCGTTGTGCCTGCCTGATGCAGAATGCTTCCAGGAAATCATTTCAGAGTTGTGTGCCCCCACACCTTTTCTCTTGGATTAAAAGCAGTAACAAAGTGCCTAGAAATTAGGGAGCATGGTATATATCGAAGGATCATTGTACAAATATACAAGGATCCATGTACAAAAATATCATACATATCTAGTCTTTATACTCCAGTAGAGTATCCAAGACATATATATATATATATAATATGGGGGAAGAATCTGATCTTACTCTCTGTCTCTCTCTCTCTCTCTCTCTCTCTGTCTCTCTCTCTCTCTCTCTCTCTCTCTCTCCATACTTTAAAATGACTGGGCAACCATTAAAAATCTTTGAAGATATTTTTTTAGACCTCTTCATAAGGCTTCTCAAGGAAGACAGATTCTGGAAAGATATTGAATACTAAAGAAATGCTACAGTCCTAAACAGAGAGATTCTGTAGTGTGCAGAAGCCAAGAACTTTGACTCTTGTCTGTTTAATCTGAAGGTTGGTGGCAGGTAGTCTCATTACTCTGAACTGTGACTTTTGTCAGATTTTACAAGCCTAGTAAGATCAGGTCTGGTCAATGCTTGGAAAGGAGATCTTCAGTGAAAATCTTGTGGGTCATTTCTTCAGAAAGGGTCACTCTGCCTTTAGAATCTGTATTGAACATATACCCCAGCTTGGCACTAGGAGCAGGAGTGCTCCTTTCATTAATTTAAAGTACCAATTACTTGTGGTTATTAAGAATGCCAGTGCACTGTCAGCAAAAGAATGATCAGTAGTATGATCAGTATGTTGAGCAAATTTCAAATACATAGTGATATTCAGCTTACCTAAAGCCTAAATTGGCACTTCTCTCCCTATTTTAAAGAGAATTGTGTTTTCATCTTTATCCAGAATATCTTTTTCAATGAGCTTCAAATGACATGCAGTAAAAAGTGATGGACAATGTCCACAGAAAATGATTTCATTCAGTAGAATTTTACAAGACAATTGGGAAAGAGGGAGAGAGAGAATGGGCAGAAAAGCCATAAATAAATCCTTTTAAAATGAGAGAGCATTCCTTATCTAGGTTTCTCTAGAGTAAAGGTGAAAAAAAAAAGTGTTTTGTTTCGGTGTGCTGTTAAATGTAACACTTTCCACTCTAATAGTTGCTAGATGTCAGAACTAGTTATTCCTGTAAATGTATAGTAAGCAAGGTGGACTGAGATCCTTCAGGATGAAATTATTAATATTTTACATGCACACGCATTCACACACACACACAAGATCTTGAATTTTAGGCCCTTGTCCTGCAACTGGATTCATGCAAGTGGTTCCTGTACACAAACGTACAACTTTATTGACATCAGTGGTGTTACATGTGGATCTGATTGCAGAACAGAGCCGGTCCGATGTGTGATGTTTGAGGACGCCATTGTTACAATGTGTAACCAGTAGTTATTTCCCTGATCCTGCAGGGACTTAATACGTGTGCTTAACTTTAGTCATTCTAAGTAGCCCCATTGCCTCCTTGCAGTACATAACGTTAAACACTTATATATGTCTTTGCAGGATTTGAGGCCTTAAGTAGGAAAGGACAAGCTGGTTTGATGAGAAATGAACTGTATCTCATTGGGTTCACAGATCACTTTGGATAAGTATCGTTCCTCTCTGGTCTTAACCAATCACCTTGTTTTGCTGAAATGCATCCAGGAGTTTTATTGGGTTGAATGGTCCTGAGGCACAGAATGGTGTTATCCAGTCAGATCTCATATGCAAATAAGTGAATCCTTATTTGTTGCCATGAATCCTAGAAAAACCTATTTATCTTCTGGGAGTTCAACTGTAGGTGCTTTCTGTATCACCAGTTTCATCTTTTATATAGAATGTTAGTTGTGAAGGAAAAACTGTTACACATTTGAAATTCATGGCCTCAAAGGAGAGAGTTCAAGATTTCTGCCAAAGGTGATTAGAATGCATGTAGCAACACATTCTGTGAAAACACCATATTAATATGTCTGAATTACTAAAATTGCCCTTATGTGTAGCACAATCTGTTTGACGATATTGCTTTTAATTTGTCATTATAAATATGTTGTTACAAGGATAAAAAATTATTTATGAAAATTAGCACCAGGTGACAGTGCTCCCAATAGATAGCTGCCTGTAATTGTTTCCCAATAAAATAGATGACTGTGAACACCATCAGTTTTTTTTCCCCCCCTTTTGTACTCTGTGCTATGAATACAAATGTTGGATGGGAAGGATTTATTGTTTGGTAGTTCAAATGGTAAACATAGGGAGGATTTGATTAAACAGTTTAAGACAATGTTTCCTAAAGCCAGTAACTTATTTAACACTTCACTGAGGTTTTCCAAAAGGCGGTGTTATAGTAACAACAGATTATTTCTGACAGCAGCACTCTTCATATTACAACATTGTCAAAACAGGTACATATACAAGAATGAAAAACAGCTGAAATACATCTCCTGCCAAACTCATTACTGGGCATGCTCAATCTGGCTGTCCAGTCATATAGCAGAGCTCAAGAGAGGTATTCAACAAACACCATTACCTTAGGCAGTGACTCTGTAAAGTAGTTTTCTTGTTCCTCCTCTTCACTGAACCTTGAGATGTATAGTGGTTTTTTTAGGTAGTGGAAGGAATTCATCTTCCTAATTTTCACTATGGTCCCATTTCTGCTTTCTGCAGTCTGGTTACTACAAAATTAGTTACGCTATATACTAAGTGATGACCAAGGAAAAGACAAAATGTGGCTTGCATTACACTAAATTCTTGGTCTGAATTAAGATCCTGCACCTTATATTGTAGTCACCTGGTAGACGCATGCAGCATGTTTTTCTGGGTAATCCCACACATCATTAGTCCTACTGACAGTGAGGACAGATTCAGTATCCTAGTTCTCCTCATGTGCAGTGCTAATATTTACTCAACCTTGTGAAAGTGTGAATGTAATTTTGTTTATGAAATTCTAGTTATCAGTGTGCAGTGAACCCACAGCTCTGCCCATTCACTAATGGTTGGAAAGTTCACATTCAAATCAAGATCTAAAGTTTGTGACTCAGGCCTCTCTTCTTTTCTTTTCACAGTCCTCTGCCAGGTCACTGGATGTTTGTCACTACCATTAACTTCAGCACTATAATAGCTAATATGTTCTGAATTTTAACATTCCTAATATCAGGAAAAGGTGCCATGTGAGGCCCCATAATTCACTTTCAAAAATCCAAGGCTAATCTAGCCTGACAGAGGAAATGGCTGAAAATGTACTAGACCAGAATAGAAATAAGTTTTACAGTGAGGGCAATTAACCACTGGAAGAGTTCACTGAAAATGTGGTGGATCACTTGACATCTTTAAATCAAGATGGGAAGGGCTCTGATTTACTACAGAGAATTCTTTCCCACCTGTCTGGCTGGTAGGTCTTGCTCACATGCTCAGGGTCTAACTGACTGTCATATTTGTCATACCTTGTTTTGCTGAAATGTATCCAGGAGTTTTATTGGGTTGAATGGTCCTGAGGCACAGAATGGTGTTATCCAGTCAGATCTCATATGCAAATAAGTGAATCCTTATTTGTTGCCATGAATCCTAGAAAAACCTATTTATCTTCTGGGAGTTCAACTGTAGGTGCTTTCTGTATCACCAGTTTAATCTTTTATATAGAATGTTAGTTGTGAAGGAAAAACTGTTACATATTTGAAATTCATGGCCTCAAAGGAGAAAGTTCCAGATTTCTGCCAAAGGTGATTAGAATGCATGTAGCAACACATTCTGTGAAAACACCGTATTAATATGAAAGAAATTTTTCATTGAGTCAGATTTCTAGAAAGGAATTTTCCATTGGGTCAGATTTCTAGAGGCTCTGGCGTAGAGCCCCGCCTGGATACACAGTTTATATCTACTTCTGCAGATATCTATGGGTATAAATCAGGTATCCATGGAGCTATAGGGCTCTAGCAACAATGAGCAAGACCAGCAGAGTCATGGCCAGTGAGTGGGCCAGGAACCACAGCAGCGAAAGTAGCTGCAGGTTGGGCCACTGCTTGCAGGAACCAATGCCCAGCCCAGGTAGCTTCTCTGGTGTGGCTGTACTACCCCTGGCTCTACTCACGAAGGTGGGCACCAGGCTCATGGGCAGCTCTCCCTGATCACACTTGTGTTTGCAAGAAGCTCGCATGCTCCTGGACAGGAGTTGCTGCATGATCATGGTGATCCTTTCTGACCTTATAGTCTGAATCTATTGGCGATGTATGTAAAAGATATGATGTAGATCAAGAGATGTTATAGGCCTGAGCCAAGAAAAACTGGGTGAAATTCTATGGCAGGGATCGGCAACCTTGGCACACGGCTCCGCAGGGTAAGCAGCCTTGGAGGGCCAGGCCAGTTTGTTTACCTGCTTCCCGTGGCCCCCATTGGACCGGAGTGGTGAACTGTGGCAAGTGGGAGCCACTATTGGCTGAACCTGCAGACACGCCAGGCAAACAAACTGACTGGGCCCGCCAAGGGTGCTTACCCTGCAGGGCCGCGTGCCAAGGTTGCCGATCCCTGTTCTATGGCCTGTGTTTTTTTCTTCAGTAGGTCAGACTACATGATCATAATGGGCCCTTTTAGCCTTTAAAAGAAAAAAAAAACCTAACAAAAATCCATATCCAATCATTGTTAAAGGGTCTGATAAAGAGCCTGATCCTGAAGTTATTGCTAAGGCAAAAATTCCTTTGATTTATGGAAAGCACAATCCTAAAACCCCTGTTGAAAAAAAAATTGCCTTTGAAGCCAGTAACTGTCCTGGAAGGCTTGTGAGGAAGAAGTCAATGGCTGTATTGCTAAAAACTGAAATGAAGAGTTCAGGAAGGGACCCTCTGACTTTTTTATTTTATATTTTTTTGTCTGAAAAAGGTGACGAACTGGACCCCAAATGAACGATGCTGTTGTAGAGATTTTAACATTTTGTATTGTGCTAGAGCAGTGTAGTGGCTTACAAAAATACTAAGTACTGTCCTGGGTTCTGCTAGTCACTCACAATGATTATGGACACTTTATCCCAGGGATCATCAACGTTGGCACGCAGGACCGCAGGGTAAGCACCCTTAGTGGGCCCCGCCGCTTTGTTTACCTGCCGTTTCGCCAACTGCGGCTCCCACTGGTTCAGTTTACATGTCCACAAGCTGAGCTCATTGGGATGTTGTGATGCCTAATTAAATAGTTCCAGATTGCATAAAGAAACGCATTGTTCTCCTCTGAACAGAATCTTTAGACAGTGGCCAAAACTGAGGCTCTTATTTTGGCATAATTAGTAACTCAACAGTAACAAGAAAAGTAATCCTAAACTGACTCTGGGCTGTTCCTACAGTATCTACTCAGAGTCCTCTGTGTCTTAGACCACTGTTCCCCCTGTTTAAAGGGCCACTCCCATCTCCTATCTAGGTGGTATTAATGAGTCAGGAGGAATCTGCTCTTTCCTCCCTGATTCCAATCCCACCTACAAGAAGAATGCTTCTCTTCAGTTACAGGCACTGTACAAATAAAAATAAATATTGCTATTTTCTTTTTATATATTTTATTTGTGTATGAGATTATCTAGGATCATCTGGTGTAACGATTTGGGCAGTGTGACTGTAGTATCAGCAGAGCCAGAGAAGCTGGATTTCTGTCACTGACCATTTCCATTGCATTTTACTCTGTGGTAGAATGAATTAAACCTGAGTCAGCTATCAGCGTCCTGATGGTCCATGGAGGAACAGCTAGCGTGTTTATCTGTAGATAATGATAATTGTGTGAGCTGAACCCCAAAAAGCAAGGTAATTCAGATTTAAAGCCTAAACCTTTAAAAATACCCTTCAATAAATAAGCTTGATTGCCACATGGTCTTCGAAAAACAGGTGTTTTTCATCAACCATCTTGCTATAATGTAAGCAGATATTGGTCAGTAGGCATCTATAATATAGAAATGCGTTTTCCATCAACATATTTGGAAGAGTAATTTTAAGTCATCACAATATTAAAGACTTGTCTGGAAATTATATGTTCTCAGGCTTCTGCTGAGCTACTCATTAAAGTGTGTGTGGGGGTGAGGGGGGAAAATCTTGGGGGAAAAAAACCTGTTGCTTGCCTGAATTATGATAACCTCCTCTCTTAAAATGAATCGTAAAATCTACCCAGGGAGACTTTAAGTTGTTTTCAAAACTGCCAATCTGCATGAACCATATTTAGAAAAGACAATTCCTCAGGTTTTTTTGCTAACAGTTTGAACAGCGTAGAAAATTAAGAATAACAATCTCTCTCTTTTAATGTCAATTTGGCATTTAATGGATCAAATTAGGTGCTTCCACATAGTAATTTTGTATGCAAAACAGACAACCTAGTGTGTGGTTCAAGCCAAAACAGCTGAATATCTCAGAAATGTTTTTAATTGGCTATGTTGATGATCAATTAAAAAAAAAACAACCTAGCTTGACCCAGGAAATACATTTGTAATGTAAAAATGATTGTGTCTGTGTATCTTTTGTCAGAGGAAGCAAAGCACTGTGTATGCAGAAACCCCAACTAATTAATCAGTTAATTTCCCAGTCTTTGTCTGCACTGTGTAGGATTATTTTCCAGACTCTCTTTTTAAAGTGTCTGATTTGCTTCTCATTTGAATACTTGCATAAAAATTCTCCAGGCCTTTAGATCTTCTCCTTCTATTTTACATATTTTATTTTCCTCAGGTTCTGAGAAGATATTGTACTGAGGGAGTCAACTGGCACAATGCCCAAAATTAATAAGCCTTTCCTTGTCATACATTCTCTGCATCATTGGAGAGTAAGCTAAAAGAACACAGCATATAATCCAAACGCTGAATGCAAAATCCAGCACTTCACCTTTTCTTCCTGAGAGTGAGCATGAATGATTTTATATAGTTTAAAGGTAAAATGGTGACAACAGATGTCAGTGTCTCCAAGAAGTATTTAGAAATTTGGACTAAAAATAAGTCCTAGAAGCTATTTTTTTTTATTGATTTAAAAAAAAACAACATAATATTTTCATATATTTAAATTGTGTTATTCAGTGGATGTTTTTCTCGTTGCGCTGGAATTCCTAGAATGGTGAATAGGATAGGACAACACATTGGTTTCAGTGCTGTAGACTGATCTACACATGATGTCATAGCATATTCTGATAATGCAAACTGGAGGGGAAAAAAATAATATGGGGAGGAAGTTATTCGATGCTGATAAGGAGGGAAGAATCATTTTGATGCAGCAAGGAGTGGGAATTTCCTTAACTCTCCCCTTAAAAATAAAACTCCAGCTTTGAGGGCTTGATCCGGCAAGGTGCTGAGCACCTTTAATTCTTATGTAATTGAGGGAGGACTGAGAGCATTCCGCGCCTTGCAGGATGGAATTGTATATGAAGAAAGCCTGTGAATAATGCAACAATTAGGACTTTCTACAGTGACACTTCTGTTTATGTTGTTGTGTACTAGCTATTGAGAGCTGATCCAGCTCCCCTGAAGTCAGTAGAAGCCAGTGATTTCAGTGGGTTTTGGATTAGGCCCTGTAAGTTAAATCTCACTTCCATTAAATCAAAGTCCCCCCCTCACACACACACACACACACTAAAACTATATATTGAGCTTAGTTACAGAGATACAGAATTGGGCTCTTAATGTGGATTTAAGCCAGGAGTGGGCAAACATTTTGGCCCGAGGGCCATGTCAGGGATTGAAAATTGTATGGAGGACTGGGTAGGGAAGGCCCCCCCCCCCATCCACCCCCCCCCCCCTTCCAGCCCCTTACTGCCCCCCTCAGAATACCCAACCCATCCTATTCCTTGTCCCCTCAAACACCGCCCCTCCACCCCCTGTCCCCTGACTGCCTTCACCCCTATCCACCTCCCTGCCTCCTGACAGACCCCAGGGGACTCTCCCACCCTATCCAACTCCCCCCCCAATTCCATGTCCCCTGACCACCCTTCCCAGAACCTGTGCCCCATCAAAACCCTTCAGGACCTCCCACCCGTCCCCTCTCCCGGAGCCTCAGCATGCCACATCCAGAAGTGGCCCTGGACAACGCTTCAGTGATGTGGCTCCAGCAGGGCCTGAGCTCAGCCGCTTGGCTCGCTGGAGTTCACAGCCCTGCCCCCACAGACACGCTGCTGCAGCACTGTCCAGGGCCGCTCCTGGACACTGCATGCTGAAGCTCCGGTGGGGCAGGGGGTAGCCTCCCCAGCTGGGACCTCAGGGGGCCGGATGTGGCCACGGGCCATAGTTTGCCCACCTCTGATTTAAGCAGTATAATAAATGCCTGTTAAATAAGATTGCCTTTGTGAGTCTTAATGGGGAAAGGATAAAAAAACAACAACCAGTTGATACCCCCAGAGAGGGGGGAAAAGTTCCTTCAGATAAGGAAAGAGAGGAGTTGACTAATATTGGATCTTGTTTGAGTGATAGAGTGTGTTCCTTGTGATTCATTACTAAAGTATTTCGACAATGAAAAGTAGAAATCTTTCCTACTGGTCACAAAAAACGTGGAATCTGATTTCAGTGGGGTGGGTTCTATTTTGCTGTTGTGTCAGTAGCAGATGTACATGAGTTAGGATCAAATGTGGTTTATTTCTCCAATTTCTCTGTTACTGCGAGGAAGGTAGAGAGGAGGAAAACAAGTACTTACAGAGGATCCCATCCTTGACTGGTTTCATTGTTCTCTGGTGCTGCCAGGAGGCTTGAAAGGAGAAAATCCCTTCTATAGGAAGATGTCAGAGAGGCTCAGCCATGCGAGCTTGTGACAATGAGCTGAGTTTCCAAGGCTCCAGTGGTGGATCAAGAAAGTTGCAAAGGTGACCGTTTGTGTATGAACTTAGTGTGCAGAGGTGCAAGCAAAAGGGAGAACATAAAGAGTCCAGGGAGTTGGTGAGGAAATAAAGTAAATCATTTCCGAATGTCTTCTCATATTCAGGGAACTAACATTACCATTGTTATGACTGATGCAGTTGGTGCCCTTCCCAGGAAACCAAGAACACTATTTGCATGACATGTCCAGTCTGAACAGCCCACCTAGCAGTGCTATGAGCTGCCCTTAAGGAAATGCATTTATTAGAATGTAATCTTTCTCTAGCTTTTTTTTAAAAAAAAAAACTTTCAGACTCTAAGCGAGAATTATATCCCTACTACTGAAATCTAGAGAATGGTTTAAATAAACGTATACAGATTCTCAATATTCAATAAATATTCAATTTTATCAGTTTTAAGCATACCTTCTATAGAACTCTGGTTTCATCCCATTACATTCTATAGCCCTTGTCAGGGTTCCTTCCCCACTCTAGGGTACAGAGGTGGGGACCCACATGAAAGACCCCCTAAATTTGTTTTACCAGTTTAGATTAAAAACTTCCCCAAAGCACAAGTTCCTATGACCTTGGATGGCACACTGCCACCACCAAATGATTTAGAAAAAGAATCAGGAAAAGTACCACTTGGAGTTCCTATTCCCCTCAAAATATCTCCCCAAGCCCTAACCACATTTCTGGGAAAGACTTGAGAATAAAACCCCCACCAATTGTTACAGGTGAGCTCAGATCCAATTCCTGGATCTTTAAAACAACGTAAAAATGAGTCAGATTCTTAAAAGAATGATTTTATTTAAAGAAAAGGTAAGAGAATCATCCCTGTAAAATCCAGATGGAAGTTATCTTTACAGAGTCACAAAAAGATTCAAAAAATAACACAGAGGAATCCCCTCTAACTTTAGTTTCAAAATTACAGAGAAAAACAGGGATAAACTTCCCTCTAGCAAAGGAGAGATTCACAAGAGGGAAAAACGAAGATAAACTAATACGGCTTGCCTGGCTGGCCTTACAGGTTCAGAATAGTTTTGGAGAACATGAATGATGTCTGGTCCTTCTAAAATCTAAGAGCAAACAAACACACAAAGAGCCCAAAAACAAAGCCTCTTCCCTAACCCAGATTTGAAAGTATCTTTTGTCCCCATTGGTTCCTTTGATCAGGTGCAATCAGGTTATCTGAGCTTCTTAACCCCTTACAGATAAGGAGGAATTTTAGTCTACCCTTATGGTTATGACAGCATTTTTCCACAAAAGCTCTGCATGCCAATAGGCTGCCATTTAAACTGCAGATTGAATGGGACCAGCAGCTTGGGGCCAGAGATAAAGAGGAAAGAAAGCACTGGTTAGCCACATATTTTACATTGTGAGAAGGGAACTCACCGGAATGGTTTTTGCTATGTTTGGATGCTACTGAACTTACAAGGAGCAAGGCAGGCATGCCACATTAAAGAGCCTTTTATTATAAATGTAAAGGTTTTAATCTATATAATTTAATAGCTCAACATGAGTAATGTTAAATGGGACAATATAATGCATTTTCAGAACAGTTCAGTGCATTTTTCCCTTATTCCACAAAGGCGAGGCCCTGTTAGCCTTTCTCCCATGGCATCAGAGCAGAGATCCTTCTGAGAAAGATATGCTAGAATACTGACAACTCTTATGGGGCACTTGAGCACTTCAAAGGAACAGGACAGATGGGGTTCCACCTCATGAGGGGGAGTATGACATCAGACTTCAAAGGAACCAGAAGTGCTAAGGGGGGGGGCACCTGAGCCATCATGTCTTTTTTGACATGTCATTTCTTCTGCCAGCTTGTATTACAATAATACATGTGATTCTCTGCCTCTATGAAGTATATAATATAAATGAGAGAGAGAGCGATTATGAAAATTATAGCAACATGAAGAATAAAAGAAAGCAGTGATACATTAGGTATAAAATTCACTGGGTAAAAAAATCAGTCATACACAGTATCCAGCAGATTTCATCAAAATCTGAGGAGTTTTATTTTAGATATCCATTTTTTTAAAATCTTAACTAACCTGCAAATATTAAAATTAAGAGGGGGTTCCAAAATATTTTAAGTGCTTTCCTCTCCCTGTCCTCTCCCATAGTGTTACCGTCTTCTGTCTCCCCCATCACCTCTCCTCCACACACTTTATCCTCTCCGTTCTTCTTTGTGCTTCCTTAGTACTTTTGTAGACTCCAGAATCATTTCCATATTAGACCACTCCTATTGAAACATGGCCCTCCCCTCCCAGCTCTTTGGTCTTGCATAGAGTGTGTCCTGTCCTTGCCAGGCCTAATGCATTCCTTGGACCCCCTCCACCAATTCAGTACTTTCTGTCTATAACATAGTATGTCTGTGTGGAAAGAGACAGGCTTTGCTAGATGGAGTTGTGGGTGCTGCAATTGCTGGTTGGGTATTGTGACGGATTGGGAATGTTCTTGGTGTTCTCTCTGGATTGTGTGTGGATGCCTCAGTTTCCCCTATGCATTTCTTAAGTCTTTAGGTGGTGGGATAAGGGCTGATAATGTTGCAGAGCAGAGAGACAGTGTAAGTAAGTAGCCAACATCCTGGCTAGGGCCTGGCCTTTCCCCCTCTCTGCAAGGTGCTAGGTAAGGCTGAGAACGAAAAGATCAGCTGACCTCCTGGCCGGGAAAGAGACAAAGGAAAGCAGAGGAGGGGCTAAAGAGTGAGTCAGTCTGGTTCTGGCTTGGAAGAGGCAGAGAGCTCCAGGCAGGCTGCCTGGCTCTCTAGCCCCCAAAATGGACCCAGCTGAGGGGTCCGGTTCATCGTACCTACAAGCTCTGTGTTTGATCATGCTCCTGTCGACTAATAAACCTCTGTTTTACTGGCTGGCTGAGAGTCATGTCTGACTGTGGAGCTGGAGTGCAGGACCCACCAGCTTCCCCAGGGCCCTGCCTGGGCGGGCTCGCTAGGGGAAGTGCACGGAAGGGCAGAAGGTGCTGAATGCTCCAAAGTCAGACCCAGGAAGGTGGAAGCTGGAAGCTGTGAAGCTCCTAACCTTGGAGAGAGGCTGTTCACAGAGAGGAAGCTTCCCCCCAGAGTTCTGGCTGGCTTTGTAGGGAGCAGTTCCAGAGCATCGCACCGGGGTCTCCGTGACAGGGATACAGACAGTATATGGGCCATAATAGAGGGCTGCCAGGTGGAACCAAAGAGATGGAGGAGATATCCATGCAGGGGTGTGCATGTGCATGGGAATAACAGCTACCACCACTGAGTTGCTCTTCAAAATTCTAAGGATATGTCTACACTGCCAGCTAAGATGTGTCTGAAGGTGGTGGGGGGGAGCGTACCTGTTAGCTTTAATCATGGTTGCACAGGTAACAATAGATATGAAGATGTAATGACCTTTGCCTCTGTGCTGGCAAGCAACTCAACTACATACTCAGGGCCCCTGGTGGGATTTTATTGTGGGTGGCAAGCCCAGACTGCCACATCTTCACTACTACTGTTACCCGTAATGCTAGATTAAAGCTAGCAGGGCTATCCTCCTTGTGCTGCAACCACGCCTTCACTTCCAGTGTACACCTATCCTAAAAATCCTGTAGTTGAAATATCCTATCAGTTTTCTTCCCCTACTCCTGCAGAGCCATTACAGTGACTACTGCAGAGCTATGGGATAAAGTTATCAGGACAGCACCAATTTTTGTCATCTTTGAAGTAAACTGTGAAGAGCCCACATCCAGGTTCTTCAGCATCTGTAACTAGATCTGTGGTGTAGGACTAGTTAATTGGATGCATGTGTAAGAAGGGACCCCAAGTGTTGCATATATAGAGTTGCCAGTAAGTGTGCTTTAGGGACACATATCCAGTAGGCCAGGAAGAGAGCTGTGAAGTGAGGAACAGAAAGAGGCCCATGCTAAGCCCTGAGTGAAGTAAGTGATGTCCTTACAGGATTCATCTGCTAGGGAAAAATTCACTACGCAGAAGCAGGGTTAAAATGATGCATTCCTTCTAACCATGTACTGTAATGACTGGAGTAAGTAGGGGAGGAGAGGAAGCCACATTAGTCTTTCTTCCGTAGGTGTATAATCTTGCCCAAATTGTCATAATTAAAAATATAGAACACTTTTATTTGTTTTGCAGAGACTTACCTCTGCAGCACAACATACTATCCTTGAATTAAAAGGAATTGTGTGCACAGCTGCTTGTGAAAGGGAATGAAGCTGACTCTCTAGCTCTTCTGTCATGATGAATTCTGGAACTAGCTGTTAAGAATTCTTTTGAATGAGTAGCTTCAAATTGATCCAGTTTGCTGAAGAGCTTTGGGCCCAGTGAATTGAAAAATAACACTGGGTTTAAAAAAAATAGAATTGAAGTTTCTATGCTATAGATTTAAGGTTTGTGCAGACTGGTGGTGGGGTTGTACTTCAGTGATAATTCAGTAGTATGTGTTTGCTTATTTCAGCATTCCTTTTAGCTTGCATTCTTTATCTTTCTTTTCTGCTACTTCTGTAATGCTTCTGAAATATATGAAGAGTGACCAGATGTCCTGATTTTATAACAAGAGTCCCAATTTTGGGGTCTTTTTCTTATATAGGCTCCTATTACCTCTCACCCACATCCTGATTTTTCACACATGCTGTCTGGTCACCCTAAATATATGTGTATATACTATACTTGTGTGCCTATAAAATCATTCATACTTTATATTAAGATTCCTTTTAGACATTGTTTTAATGGGTTAATAACTGATTAATAAATGTTATAAACATGTTACCAAGATGAGTAGTATGTAATATAGTAACCAGGAAAAGATACTGGTTATTTAAAAAAAAGAAAGGGGAAAAAAAAATCAGTTGACCAGTTAGACTCTTTAATAATCAACAATGATCCATTTATTAAAATATTAGTCATTTATCATCTCTATAAACTATTTATAAACGGAGCTATAATAAAGTGTAGCATGTACTTTAAGTTCTAGGTTTTTCCTTTTTCTTTTTAATGATGATTTGAAAACTTCATCTATTAGTAAGATACCTAAAATCAGCATGAGATTTGTTATGAATTGTCTTAGCAGAGGAAAAAAAAAACCCTCCTTGATCTATGTGGCAGTACAATTATGCTGAGTGTTACATATTCTGCATTTATTCTGTGTGACAGTGGTCCAGATATGAGATTTTTCAGGTCAGGGGGCACTGTTCCTTTTTTATTTTTAATATGATTTTCATGAGTATTTCAGTGTTTGTTCCATTTCTCTAAAGCTATGCTGTGCCGTATTGTTTTTATGTAATTCAAATTTCTTAGTTCTCTCTAGCGTGAATAACTAACTTATTTCCAGTGTACTGGAAACAGTATACTGTACAAGTTAATATAAATTCAGTGAGAAGAGAACTGAATATATATATCTATAGCCACCTCCAGGCTAGTCTGTCACAATGTGTTTTACCTGAGGCTGACCCTCAAGGCACACCCATAAAACAACATGTGCTGTACCGTGCTGTAGCCCATCTTCTAATCAGGGCACCAGGTCACTGTGATCTCTATTCAGTATAAGCTGTTAGTTCAGGGCCGGGTCCACATTAAGTACTAAATACTTACCTTCAGTAACTTAAATGTATTAGGTTTGGGCTATCTTAGATTGTTTCTCTTTGTGCATCCTGAGACAGCAGCAGGGACACTTTGGTGACAATACCTAATTTTGACTTCGGGAAGAAAGGGAATTCTTAATGAAGAGCTTGAACCTGTGGAATTAATTATGTGCACAAAGCTGAGTCTGCTTTTAGGTATTATGCAAGATTCACCTCCTTGTATGAGCCTCCTAACTGAAATTTACAGCCACCACCTGAATTTGCACTCCTTTAAGAGGAGTCCTGAGAAAGGAAAGGAGAAGAGGAGATTTATGTTCCCACAACAGGTAATAAACATGCTTCAAAATGTTGTCAAATAAAGGGTGCACAGGTATTACAATGATGAAATACTAGTGAATGGTAATTGTGTGCCTGCATATGCTTGTGCATGTTTATGTCCACATCTATCTTTCTACACTGACTCTAGAAAAATCTTCAAATCCATGTTTGTAGTTCACAGCTGGCTCCCATCTTTGTTCAGAGCTGGATCACATCACCAGAACAAAACCACAAACATCATGGACTGTTTCAAGTTTGACGTGAGATCCCAATTTATGCAAAGTTCAGATGTATTTAGATTTGGTATTTTGGTGCAGTTCACTATAGCGGAGACTCCAGCTAAAGAGTCTATCTATAGAGAAGTGACAAAGAGTCCTGTGGCACCTTAAAGACTAAAATTTTAGAGCATAAGCTTTCATGGGTTAATACCCACTTCCCTCTGATTCTATCTATAGAGCAAACTTCACCAACTTAGGGGGAAGTTTGAATGTAGGATTTTGGTTTGGACTCACTTGTAGCAGAAAACTGTTGGTGTGGTGTCACCACCCCACTGCTGTTCCCTGCTTTTCCCCTCACATCCTCCCCCTCCCCCCGCCCGGTTTTGAAATTTTACAAATGTTACTTCTGGTTGTTACAGTAGGAGGCAAAATGAAACTTATGGTCCTGGTCCTGCATCATTAAATTGAATGGGACCTTTATTGTTAATTTCAATGAGCATGGGATCAAGTCTTATATGTGAGGAAAGGGTAAACAAACCATAGACCTAACTCTCCAATCATTTGCACTGTTCTTATACTGGTGCAACTTAATTGACTTCAATACAGTTATTCCTGATTTTCACTTGTTTGAGAGAGAGCCTCCTGCCTTTACTGGTGCCTTCAGAAGAAATCCTTACCCTGTCTCTTCAGGCCAGCAGTAAAAGTTCACAGGGTCAGAAGCACTTCTCACCATGAGTAAACTGTGAAATGTGTGTGTTCCAAAGCCACCAGTCATATGCTGTCCCAAAGGCACACAGCAAGTAGTGCTAATTCTTTTTAGCAGTCAGTTTATACATCCTGGAATTCCAATCACTACTTTTTGCAAAAGCAAATTGTACTCTTTGGAGCTAATGATCCAAGTATATCATACTATGTAATACCCTTTGGGTGGTAGATTGTAGTCAGACTTTAGCTTGGATCATTGTGGTCATAACAGATAATACAATAATATATTAATAATAGCACAATAAAATAGCATGACACTATAATCTATTTACAAAGAATGATTAAAGTAAACATTCTTACATAATACCACTAAAGGTGCTTAAATGAGTTGCATTATTACAGTGAGACAGCAAAGAACACTTGAAATCTCCATCATAATGTATGGGCACAGCTCTTGAGGAAAGTTAATTTCAGGAACCCTGTTAGTATCTAAACAAAAGCAGAAAATTTAAAGAATTTACATCTGCGATTTCATAGGTTCATATATTTATAAATTGCAAGGCCAGAAGGGAGCATTGTGATCATCTTGTCTTGACAGTCCATAGAACTTCCCAAAAATAATTCCTGGAGCACATTGATTAGAAAAAAATCCTGTATTGATTTCAAAACTGTCAGTGAGGTAGAATCCACCATAACCCATAGTAAACTTCCAGTAGTTTGAGTTCACATCTTCATATCCCATAGAAACCAAAGTCAAATAGTGGTTCTGGTAGCATTCCCACTTGCGTTTCTCAAGTAACTCTATCGCTTCATAGTCCCTTTTGTATTCTGCCATATTTCATAATGTCATGGGAGGAAAAGAGTCCTTAGAATAGGAATTTACCAGCAATCCAGTAAAAATTATGGCATAAAAATGATGATGATGATTATAATCAATGTATTTGCTCTTTGGATGAGTATAGCTTGATAGCATCAAACTAGCTTGCTTCTGTAATGGAAAATCATGCCTCTCTAACCTATTAGAATTCTTTGAAAAGTTTAATAAAATAGCAGCTAGCAGTGACCACATGGATACAGTTTCTTTGGCTTTTCAGAAAGCTTGGATAGAAGACTGTTAAGGGAAATAAATAATAATAGGTTAAGAGACTAACACTTCTTGTGGATTAAAAAATGTTTAGATGATAGAAAACAAAGAACCACAGTAAAAGGATGTTCCTCAGAGCAGAAAAGTTAATGAGGTAATGAAGTAGCCTGACCCATGGATCAAGACTGGAACAAGGACAAACAATTTCAAGAGAGCATTGTGGAAATTTGACATCATTTATCATTTTCTGAATATAACCTTTAGTTCATTTTATATCAATTTACTTTATCGGTGTTACATGACTAGTACAAATATAATCTATATGTTTTCAGGTGCAGGGTTATCATTTTCAGTCTTTTTATATATATATATATATATATATATATATAATATCTGTATGTGTGTGTATATATATATGTGCATATATAATATATAATATAAAATCTGAAAAAGTCACCTATCTTAAAATCGCAGTAACATTC
The DNA here is from genome assembly GCA_007922305.1 of Dermatemys mawii. Taxonomy (NCBI): domain Eukaryota; kingdom Metazoa; phylum Chordata; order Testudines; family Dermatemydidae; genus Dermatemys; species Dermatemys mawii. The sequence continues at coordinate 32,634,066 of ML677348.1, read as the reverse complement.
TCCAGGGTGAGTAGCTATCATGTAACACAATAACAATTTGGCATTGTCATATTTTACAACATTCAATAATTAACAATAACCCTGAACCTTTGAAGAATTTGGATGTTTATATGGATAGCAAGGATATCCACTGTTTAATAATTAAAGTATCATAGAATCCTAGAAATGCAGGGTTGAAAGGGACCTCAAGAGGTCATCGAGTCCTGTTCCCTGTGCTGAAGCAGGACCAAATACAGTAGAACCTCAGAGTTATGAACTCCTAGAGAACTGTTCATAAATCTGAATTGTTCATAACTGTGAACAAAAACGTATGGTGTTTTTTCCCAAAAGTTTACAACTGAACAGTGACTTAATACAGCTCTGAAATTTCACTATGCAGAAGAAAAATGCTTCTTCATTTTTTCCCTTTTTTTGGTAGTTCACATTTAACACAGTACTGTACTGTTTTGTTATTGTTGGGTTTTTTTGTATCTCCTTCTGTCTGATTGTGTACTTTTGGTTTCAAATGAGGTGTGTGGTTGACTGGTCAGTTTGTAACTCTGGTGTTCAGAACTCTGAGGTTCTACTGTAAATCTGGACCAGAAACAGGCAACCTTTGGCACATGGCCCATCAGGGAAATCAGCTGGTGGGCCAAGATGGTTTGTTTATGTGTAGTGTCTGCAGATTCGGCCAATCACAACTCCCGCTGGCCGCGACTCACTGCTCCAGGCCAATGGGGGCTGCGGGAGGCAGTGTGAGCCAAGGGATGTGCTGGCTGCTGCTTCCTGCAGCCCCCCCCATATGGCCTGAAACAGTGAACCATAGCCAGTGGGAGCTGTGACTGGCTGAACTTGCAGATGCTGTAGGTGAACAAACCATCTCGGCCTGCCAGCGGATTTCCTTGATGAGCCGTGTGCCAAAGGTTGCCAATCCCTGATCTAGACCATCTCTGGCAGGTGTTTGATACCATCCTGCACAGTATGGGAAGGGATATAAAATGTAGTGTTTCAGGATTTCAACCAGTCTCTGACTATTAAGGATTATAGAGATCACATCTGCCTAACATGGATTTTTTTCTTTGCACTGTGCTTGGAACATCTGGCACTTGCCACAGGATATTGGACTAGATGGTTCACATTACTAATCCACTATGGGAGTTCCTTTGTTTCTGTGTACATAGCTTGTTGCTTAATCCTGCATGTAGGACTTAGTGCTAGATTTGTGCCTACCTCTATGCTGGTCCACAAGTTGGAAGCTATGTCATAAGAAGCCCCAGGTCAGGAGCTACTGATCCAGTGACTATGCTCTGAGTGCAAGAATTGTATGAGGCTAATGGCCATGGCAGTGCTAATCTATCAAAGAAAGCAGGAGGTGGAACTGGGTGGAGTGTTGGGAGTGTGATAGGCCTGCCTCCTGCAACAGACAATGGGGATGGTCTGTTGCAGGGATCTCAAATTCAGACCACCACCAGGGCCTCATGAGGACTGGTACATTGGCCTGAGGGCCAGATCATTGACACCTTTTCACATAAAGGTACAAAAGCCCCCCTGCACCGCTCCCATTCCAACTCCTTCTCCAACATCTCCCTCTCCCTCCTGCTATTCCAGCCCCTTCCCCAAATCCCTTCCCCTGCCCTACCTCTTCTCTGCCTCCTCCCCTGAGCATGCAGCTCCCCACTCCTTGCCCTCCTTCTGGAAAGGGCTAAGTGGCGCCAAACAGCTGTTTGGTGGTGGGAAGCATCTGGAGGTAGTGCACTCGGGGGAAGGGGAACAGCAGGTGAAGGGAGCTTAGTGGGCCACAGGACATAACCCCGCAGGCCAAATGTTTGAGACTCCTGATTTACTGTGAGGAAATTGCCCATTCTGTCAAAGGCAGTACCCATAGGATATATCTACTCTGCAATTAGACACTCTTGACTTAACTGCAGTGTAGATATTCAGGCTGGAGCCCGGGCTTTAGGATCCTGCGAGGTGGCAGAGCCACAGAGATCAGCCTGTAACATGAGCCTGAAGGGCTGTACCACAGTTAAACAGTTCCTTAGCCTGAGCCAGCTGGCACGGGCCAGCCACTGGCTTTTAACTGTAGTGTAAAGATACCCATAGTGTCTCTGGCTTGCACTCCCTGCCATTCACAGAGGTAGTTTACCTGAGTGTCAGTGACAGTGTCTTGTTACCTTACACGTACTTTATTCTCCGTAATTAAGGAAGCTCAGGAATTGGCTTTCACACTGCTTGTTGGCAGTTACAAGTAAATTGAATAATTCAGCCCTAAGGAGAAAGAGAAGCACAAACTTTTGCAAATAATCAAAATGAAAGAAGCCCTTTGCACCGAACTCATTCAGTGGCATGTCTCACCCTTATCCTGTTTTTCCCTTTTCAAACCCACATCTAGTTGAGCTTTCGTATTTGCTAGGTCTCTAGACTGTCAAACATTATTGTATAATAAACAGCTTATTATAGAAAGCAGCAAATGCCATGCTGCCAATCATTTGTCCATCATACTAACAGGTGCACTGCCATTGTCAGTGTCAGGCTGAATGCTGGGGATCAGTTAGACAGGTGGAGTAATTTGCTCATCCTGAAGTGGCAGGAGGGGACACCTTATCAAGGAAGAAAATGGGGCTTCACTTGGTACATTTGGTATTTGGCTGTATGACCTGAGGTTTGCACTATCCAGGGGAGAAAGTGATGCCATCAAACAGATACTGCTGTTTAGAATCAAATTCCTATTACTTTCCTTATCTTGAAAATCTCTCTGAGTTCCTCCTGCCCAACTCCCTTTTTCTTTCCTTGCCAAGCCTTTACCAGTATCCTTTTGGTAATTGCTGAATGCTAAATTCTTCAAAGGCCTGATCATTTCACATAGCAAAAATGACAACAAATAAAAAAAACAACTGACAACAACACTCGGGGAAAGAAACTCACTTCATTATGTATCCACACTGAGAGGCACAACTTATCTTGTCTATATGTCTATATATCTAATCTTATCTATCTAGGTCTTTATTTTATACTCATCACTATTATATGATCTGGCAGAAATATTCTGAAATCAGATTTTGTATAGCCAGCAGTATAGCCATTGCATTGAACGTTTAGATTAAAACTTTTTTTAATCCACTCTCTGAATTCACTTGAGGATTCATGCACCCCATTAAGAAATTAGACTCAATCAATCTATTTTATTGTAGATGCAGTGCTAAATCTTGAAAGGGTTTATTCACAATGAGTGCCAAGTTTTGCTGTACTATTTGAATTATGAAAGTAAATCAGCTCTGTGGTGTTAATATATACTGTTGACAAAGTCATTTTAATGTTTCCTGTAGAGTTTTTAAAAACTGGGGATATTCATCCCTGTTGGACTCTGATAATCTTGTTTCTTTAAATATATCTTATCGTGATCCTTCTATTAATGATGCATAATGTTTTTGGATGAAAACACCATTGATGCCAGAAATAAAGGGTACAAATTTCCCAAGAAAATTTGATCTCTAAAGAAGAAAATGACAGGTTTCCTGGAAAAGATAATAAATTAGAACTCTTTTAGCAATAGGATATCATGCAGAACAATCCTTGAGGTTACAAGGGTTTGGTCTCTCAGATATATGAAGGCCTGCTTCCGCACATTAAGTCTTCCACTAGAAAAAAATAAAAAAGATTGCTCAGGGAAAAGCCACACTTTGCTTTTGTAGGGCTCTTCTATCACAACAACTACAAGCCATTACCTCCCTGCGTAAGAGACATTGCCTAAGCTGTGCCAACCCACTCTTGTGAGACTTTGTGGTCTCTGCTAACCCTCAAATATGTGAGTGCCACTAGGAGGGGACTGAAAAAGGCAACAGCAAATCATTTATTGAAATAATTTGAATCAGGAGACTAAACCATCTGAGGGAACAGGTTAAGAGAACCATTAAAGATGTGTGAAAGCAGCTCTTTAGGAAAGCTGAACTGTTCTACTAGACCAGGGATCGGCACACGGGACCACAGGGTAAGCACCCTTAGCGGACCCTGCCGGTTTGTTTACTTGCCGGTTCACTGATCCCGGCTCCCACTGGCCACGGTTCACCATCCCAGTCCATTGGGGGCTGCGGGATGCGACAGCCAGCACCGGGCCGCTTCCCACAGCCCCCATTGCACCGGGACGGCGAACTGGGGCCAGTGGGAGTTGCAATCGGCAAACCAGCAAGTAAACAAACTGGCGAGGCCCGCTAAGGGTGCTTACCTTGCGGTCCCACATGCCAAGGTTGCTGATCCTTGTACTAGAAATTGCTGCTGCATTAATGGTGTTGCATAGTAAAACTGAAAAGTTTTTCCTTTGCCATTGGATCATTTACACCAGGAGTGGCCAATCTGAGCCTGAGAAGGAGCCAGAATTTACCAGTACATTGCCAAAGAGCCATAGTAATATGTCAACAGCCCCCATCAGCTCCCCCTTCCCTCTCCCAGCACCTCACACCCACCAGCAGCCTCCCCCATCAGCACCTCCCGCTCCCCCCCACCACCTCCAGATGAGCTTGGAGGCTCTGCAGAGGGAACAGTGGGGAGGATTGAGGGTACTGCAGGCTCAGGGGGAGAGGGCAGGAAGGGGTGGAGTGTGGCCAGAGTCTGTGGCAGAGCCAGGGGTTGAGCAGTGAGCATTCCCCGGCATATTGGAAAGTTGGTGCCTGTAGCTCCAGTCCTGGAGTCGGTGCCTATACATGGAGATGCGTATTAACTTCTGAAGAACCGCATGCGGCTCTAGAGCTACAGGTTGGCCACCGCTGATTTGCACATTCATATGAGCGTCCGATGGTGACGTTTTTTTTAACAGTATACACCAGGGATAGGCAACCTATAGCACGCGTGCCAAAGGTGGCATGCAAGCTGATTTTTAGTGGCACGCACAGTGCCCGGGTCCTGGCCACCAGTCCAGGGGGCACTGTATTTTAATTTAATTTTAAATGAAACTTCTTAAACATTTTTAAAACCTTATTTACTTTACATGCAATAATAGTTTAGTTATATATTAAAGACTTAGAGAGAGAGACCTAAAAAATTAAAATGTATCACTGGTATGCGAAACCTTAAATGAGAGAGAATAAATGAAGACTTGGCACACCGCTTCTGAAAGGTTGCTGACCCCTGGTATACACAATACAGGACTCAGGTGCATGCTAGCACTTGCCACAGTCAGCAGTGGCTGCACACAGGATGTATTGTTTTGTTTTGTTTTTGACAGAGCAGCAATGAGCAGAAACACAAAGCTCTGAGGGGGCTTCTCTTATAAAGAACAAGTTTCCGCTGCATGGGAACTTATGTGCACAAGTCTCATTAGCATTGTAGAGGAAGTCAAACACTTAAATCTCCTAGCACCCAGACAAGGATGTATAAACCTCCTAAAAATCTACCTGCTTTTTATGGTCTGAAAGTTTGCATGTATGGCTAAAAATGTTACAGCATGCAAACCTCAGTGGCTAACTTTAAAACAAAACCTTGTGCTGAGCTTACATATGTGGCATTTCATTTCTCAACAAATTTTCAGCCTGCCATTTATGCATTATCACTTAAATGCACAGGGGATTTCACGTCTGTTGTTGTTAACTTCAGGTGCCATACTGGCAACCGCATGTGGAAAAATACAGTTTTTGTAGTTCTCAGCTTTCTGCTCTTACAATGTGTCTGAAAAGAGATGTATCTACTGTAGGTATTTTTGGGATGTTGGTATCATTGCCAGCTTACATCTTCCAGTGGGAATCATTGTAGAACAAGGATTATTTTGAATAGGAATTGGCAGATTAGGCAGAAAAAAATACCCCAAAAGTCTACCCTTACAAATATGATATTGAGGAGGAGGAAATGAGGTACCATGTGAAAATATCAGCAGTATCCAATATATGGTTCAGTAGGTTTTTTCCCGCCATTTGCTTTATGACCCTCCAAATCACCTGATGTGAGTAAAGTGTCCTCTAAAACATATTTAGGATGTCAGTGAATACTAAGGAAATATGCATCATCACACCCAGTTTTTGCAGTGATCTAACATTGAATTTTTATGGTGTAATCGTCAGTAAAATTGTTGTATGTTTTTATTGCTGCGTTAGGTAGACTTGAACGGTAGTTGAAGATTGCGAATGGTATGTGCAAATGCAAGCTATTTGGGCTACAAGCACACTTTTTACACCCAAGCTGCTCTTGGCTTCAATGGGAGAAAAGAGAGGCAAATATAGACCCAGGTGTTTAGAGCTCCAGGGCTTCATTTAATGGTCTCATTCACTTCTGGTCAGTCACTTAAGCACCCATTGAAGTCAACTGAAGTCTTGGAATTGATGTCAATGGATGTTGGATCTGACCTTAATAGAAGTTGACCACTGATTTTCCAAATCACGGAAACTTCCTATGTGAATTTTCAGAGCACGTGCTTTGACAGGTGCAGAGAACTGAAATTCATACTGTATCTCATAGGACATAATGACAGTCTGTGTCCATAAATATCAATCAGGATAAAGCAAAAGCAAAAGTAGGTGACAGTCTATTAGAAGCTATTTAAAGATTAGAGTTAAAATTCCATCTGAGTTATTTAAGATGAACGGAAGACTACCTCTTGGAGATTAAATCTCATTAAGTTATCTTCCTATCTCACTTCATGTAATTTCATGTCCCATACCCTCAATCCTTGCTATTCTACAGATCTGAGATTCAAATAGGACACTGCAGGTGGGTCACGCATTGAAGTCTCTCTTATAAAGGTCTGGCTATTGTAAGTAAACCTCTCCAAATTATTTACTAAAGTGTAACAATATATTCATGACACAACCAAGTTGACATTGCAGAAGAGATTGGAAGCTTACCACTGTCACCTACAATTTTTTTTCTAAATTGAACAAGCATGTATGATGATTTGTTTTTCCATCATTGGCAAGCCTTTTTGGCCTACAATATGTGCTGGTGGTGTGCAACTGAAATATGTGTCCTATTTTGTAAGGATGTAGATGCCTTAAACTAAACGATGGTGAACATCTAGTTATTTTCTTCCATAAATTCATGCAACAGTTAAACTATCAACCAGACATTTTCTCATGCCTTGCTTTATGAAGATTAAATTGCAAGCAAGCAGATTTAGTATTAATTCCTCTCAAGTCAGCTACATCTACACTCTGGCCTACAGGTATGAACCTCCTGCGCATGTATACCTGCTTACTCTAGTTCTCATTGACCTAGAATGAGCATAAATATCCATGTAGCTGCAGTAGCATAGGTAGCAGCAGTGAAGACCTGGCTAAACTGTGCTGCATATGTACCTACTAGTTTCAGGTAGGTTTGTACTTTTCACACTTGTGATGTGCCTCTGCTACTGCTTGCCATATACTAGACCAAGGATCGGCAACCTTGGCACGTGGTGCTGGCTGCCGCTTCCCGCAGCCCCCATTGGACCGGAGCAGCAAACCACAGCCAGTGGGAGCTGCGATTGGCGAACTGGCAAGTAAACAAACTGCCCGGGACCGCCAAGGGTGCTTACCTTGGGGGGCCACATGCCAATGTTGCCGATCCCTGTACTAGAGCGAGCTGTGTCTGAGCTAGTGCAAGTAGACATACATGAATTACACTCTTTGCTTGTAGTGTAGACGTCGCCTTTGTTGAAGGCTCCATAGATAGAGGTGATTAAAATAGCTAACATTCATTTCTATTTTGTCTGCAGTGTATAATCAGTGGATTGTGCTAATTTTTATGTTGAATATACCCAAATATGAAACATAATCAGCATGATGTTTAATCAAGTTCAGAGAAAATGTAAGGGAAATACTCCCAAAATCTTCAGTGTGTTTAGGATTGGGCTTCTAGCTAGTCTGTCTTCAGATAGCTCCACTATATTACACAGAGACTGAATTAATATCTAAAGTGTTACAGTTCATTGTGGATGAGTGATAATGGGATTATTGGTTGTATGCCCAAAGCATGACATTTTAAATCACATCATTCTTAAAAAGCAGTTATAGTCAGAAAAGTGACTGTGTTAAGATGAAGTGTGTGGTTCCATATTTATTCTTTCTCAACAGCTTCCCTATCAAATTTGCTCAGCTTAAGAGTCAAAAGATGATTTTTTCTGCCAGCTGTGTAACTGAAGCTGAGATTTGAAAACTGACTTGCACACCCTAGCCACACAATAAAAGATTCTGATATTGACACTTAGATGACAATTCTGTTGATCATGGATGAAACAGAACAGAAGCTAGCTCAGTCTTCCATCCAATAATTGTGTTGTTTTTTATTGCTAACAATTCTGAAAACTTTATCAATACAGTAAACCAGTGTGACTCTACAAACAAGGAGCAAATACGATAAAGGGAAAATGTTCTTTTTTACATCATAATTTTCATCCATAGATCCCAAAAGGAGGTATTATTGTTCCCAATTTACAGATGGAGAGAATGAAGCACAGCGAGCTGAAGTCAACTTACCCATGGTCATAAATGATTTTCATAGACTACAATTTGTCATTTTAAGACTGAGCCAGTCCTATGGATTTACTCTCAAGAATAGGAGAACATTTTTTTTGCATTCATAGCAAGGTATTGGAGCTGTAAATTGTAAAGACATCGCAAATGGTGACTTGCTTTTCCTGGAATAGTATTACTAAACTCAAGTTGTGTACAGTTTGCTCCTTTCAGTGTTTCCTCTTCCCTTCTGTTTCTGTGTATCTAATCTTCCTAACAAACCCCAAATATAAAAATAAAGAGAAGCAAAACCAAAAGCCAATCTCTGCTCTCCTCCTCTGATTGTATACTGTAACCTCACATACCCTTTGTTTGTCTGTCTCTTACAGCATAATGGGGCCCTGGTCTCAGCTTGTGTGTAGGTGTTACTGTATTTGATTAAGTCAAAAATCTATCATAAAACGTCATGACTCCTTACTCCACTTTCTTCCAAACATTTTACTACACCAAAGCTTCATTGTGCAATAAATGAGTCTTTTAGCAATAGCCAACTGCTACTCTTGTCCCATTATTATTTTGGGGGGAAAACAATGGAACTTTACTGTTACTAGCCACATGAACTGGAATTAAAGTCAAATGGGAAAATTGAAAGTGATTGTCAAGTTCATCATTTCCAATACAGTAGAGGCAAATTAGAGTTATCTGCAGCAGAAGTAGCAGCAGCAGATTACGTTATAAATCATATCATTGACAGACAATTACATTCAAAACTTTTCGAGCGTGAGGCAGTGGCAGTGTTTATCTACCAACAAACTTTATCAAGCCAGAAACCAGTGATTTTGGGTGCATGAAAGAATTATTTCTTGAGGATCTGCTTATCCTGTGCTCTGGGTGTCCCTAAGCCTCTGGCTGCAAGAACCTGGAACGGGATGACAGGGGATGGATTGCTCAATAATTGCCCTGTTTTGTACTTTCCCTCTGAGGCATGGGCCACTGTCAGAAGACAGGATACTGGGCTAGGTAAACCACTGGGCTGACTGATATGGCTGTTCTTAAATTCTTGAGGACTTGCATTTTTTTTTTTAACTGCACCTCTTCCTATCTGCTTGTAATGCACTCCGTGTTAAGTAGGGTGATAGAAAGTGTGAAAAATTGGAGCTGGTGTGGGGGGTAATAGGTGCCCATATAAGAAAAAAGCTCCAAATATGGGGATTGTCTATAAAATCGGGACATCTGGTCACCTTGATGTTAAGAAGGGTGTAATGCTGTCTGGAGTGGCTAATGACAATGAGTGTCTATCTCAGGGCAACCTGTCAGAAAAGTGGGCAGATACCCCAAACTGGTGGTTTGTTCTGTATTTAGATTTCACCAAGCCAATAACAACTATGAACTCCTGAATCATTATGCCAGTCTTACCATGGAGTCACATACACTCCCCTTAGATGCTTCAGTCTATCTTCCAACCCAAAAAAGTTGGAGTTTGTGATAAAAGGTCACTAACACTAAAATCATATCACATTTAGGTTGCTTATGGTCCCAGGAGACCAGTCACTTACCCCAGATCAGTTGACACTCTAGATCTTACACCAAAGGCAATGCTAGCACCAATTTTATAGTAAATTATCTAAAGGTTTATTAGCTTAGAAAAGGAAATGAGTGTGACTGAGGGTTAAAGCCAGTAAATTATATGTATAGGTAGTTACAGTCAAATGGTGGAAGTGATGTAATAAATTGCCAGTTTCCCAAAAGTCTTTTCAGGGTATCTGGGATGTGTCTGGAGATCTGTGCTTTGCATCTGGACACTTCTCTGTAAGAGTCCAAACAGTTCAGAAATGAAGAATCTTTCCATGAATCCGCAATTACAGCTTCTTCTCACAGAAAACAAGATGACAGGGTCACTATCCACGTGGGCTTTTCCTTTGATAAGGGAGAATGAGGAATGCATTTTGAATCTCTAACTCCGATAATCACATACAATGACCACTTGCTTGGAAATTAGCACTTTTCTTTTTTTCATTTGCATTTCTCGTTTGATGGGTGGTTCAGTTACAGGGGTATATACAATATAAATGTTTGCTACTACATTATAATGGGATACAGGCAAGTGAAAACAATGCAAGTAACATCCAGTTAGTTTTCATGACATTTAAACACCAAATACAATCTTGTACATTTAACAGTCGCTTTGATCTAAACTAATACACAAGTTAATTGGCCTGGCTATGCATTTGTAAGCTTTTAGTGAGGTTTGTGGCTTTGGTATGAGCTGGCACCTGGTCTGCCAGCATCATAATGGTGATGAACTTTGTGAACACGCAGGAAAATAATCCTTTATTTTGGGGACTGACTGGGTCAAGGAATAGTTAAAGAGATTAATTAAATAGCTGCTGATCTCCAGGGGGGAGGTCAGTGGATTTAACAAAATTGGATTGGCAGAAAGCGCTTGACAAAGTATCTCCTGAAGGGTTATTGTATGAACTCTATGAAAGTGAGGACTTGATTGCCACATTTAGGCACAACCTAAGAGGGGTGTTTTAGAGCCACATCACCTCAAGGGGATAATGGCTGATGGAGCCCCTAATCATGCAGTGGCTGTACACCCAGTGCTTCTCCCCAAAGAGGTCGCAACTTTATCCCCACTGTCACACACCATGGCTATGCCTCATCACTGGACACCTGGAGGAGAATGGGGAGAGAACAAACAACTGCATTCCTCTGAGCATAGGGACTGTGATTCTTCTGGGCCCTTTATATGGAAAGGGCCCAGAAGAAGAGCTTAGTCCTGTTGTATGAAATGTCTGAGTTGTTTAGAAGGCAGAAAAGGGCTGGACTTGACCTACCACACACTAAGCTGTGAAGGTTGTTCTCTGGCTTGTTGGAAAAAATGTGTGGACGTTCAAGGGCTAGATAGCCAAAAAGTGACTTGCTACCTACTCCATAGGGAGGTGATTGGATAAAATGGATTGGAAAAGGATTTAAGGGAAGTATTCTTTAAAGGAGCAGAAACCAGGAGGGATGAGGGGAGATTCAGGACTCTTATGAGTGGTACAGCAGGGAGCCAACCCCACCTCCTTTATACCCGCCCCCTCATTTCAAAGTGGGGAGGGTGGGATTCCAGTAGTGGGTTGGTTGGGGACCAGGATGTTAAAGGAGGGTGAAGGCTGATAGTAAGGCCCTACCAGATATATATATATATATATATAATTACCCGCACTATTCACTTTTATCTGCTGGATATTCCCAGACATGTGGGAATAAAGTTGTGGCCTAATTAAAACCACCTCCAGTGTCTCTTCTCCTTTTTCTAGCATAGCTGGACAATGGCGGCTTTTATTTTTCATGAATGTGGTTAAGGAGTGTTGTCTCCAGCGAATCTATTCTGGGTGCAGTTCCCTTTAGAGCTTTGTTGAAATCATTATTAAAAATGAATATCAAAGCATTACATTTGCAGATAATATTGAATTAGGGAGAGTGACTGACTGAGAGAAATGTAGCTGTTTTGCAGGATAGATTTTATAAGATTGAACTCTGAGGAGTATGAGATTTACGGTCAGCCACTGTCTCCTGAAGACATCCAGAACACAAAGGGATCCCATCAACCCTACATCACATTACATCCCTAAGCACCTGTCTCCTGTTATAAGAACTGGGGATGTGTCAGGGTCCAAGGCAAGTATAATTTCATAGGAATGAGTTCAAGAAGTAGAATAGAAGGATCTATGCATCAGGATAAAGCCAAACATTAAAATATCACTCAAATGTGCAATAGTAGTAAATACGTGTAATAGGGTCACATATTGTATTAAGGGGCACATATTAATAGTCTGTGGATACTATAAGACTGTAGATTCTGCTATCACATTGTAATGTACTGATGAAACAGATGTTAATTGTCAGGCCAAATTCAAAAATAATGTGATTGGGTCAAGTCCCTTAACTTTAAAATGTTTGCATTCACCTACATCAGGACTCAGTTTGGCCATACATTCTAGTTTTGGTTACCTTACCTCAGGGATCAGCAACCTTGGCACGCGGGACTGCAGGGTAAGCACCCTTAGCAGGCCCCGCTGGTTTGTCTACGTGCTGGTTCGCCAGTTGAGGTTCCCACAGTCCCTGCAGTCCTGCGTGCCAAGGTTGCCGATCCCTGGTCTATTGTGTAAAACAAAATACCCCTTTCCTGGGATTATCATGGGTTTCTTGGTGGATTTTGGGAGGGAGCAGTTTTTCAGTTCCTACAGTTTTTTTCTGTTGGGAAGTAGGGTGAGTTTTTTTTGTTTGTGGTTTTTTTTAGCCCAATTTGGAAACTAGAGTGTTGTATCAGAATAGCCTCCTGCTGTAGCAGTGCATATGATCTCATAATTGTATGCTCTATAGAGAGTGGAGTTGGCACTTGTACCTTTTTCTTTTATAAATATTATTGTGAGAGGGTGGGGAAATTATGGATTGTCAAATTGTATTACATGTTTTAATTTTTGATAGAACAGATTTTATTTATAGATGGTCTCAGCTCCTGTAGGCATGGTTATTAATATGAAAAGTTATTTGCTGAGGTAAAGCACCTCTGCTAGACAGTGAAATTTATCACTCAAGACTTGTTTAGATACATGCAAAATACACTGTAAATGTTGTCTAAATTTTATGGGAATTAACGCTTCTGCTAAGATCTTTTCAGACTGCCTTGATGTTAGGGCCGGCGATTAATGATAACTATACATTTGTTGCTTCTTTTTATATAGGTTTATTGATTCTCATATTCTACCTTGCATGTTCACTCCTTTCCATAATTCATCTGGAACATGAAACATTTCTCTGGAATCCCATTTTGTTAATATTCATCTTGCTTCCACATCTCTAATCAGTGCAGTTTAAAGGACACAGGGTCTCCTACCAACTACCAAATGTTAAAAAGTCATAGTACTAAAGTAACCTGGCCTCAAGTTGCAAGCCAAGCTTTTTCAAAACAGCTATCATAGAACAGAAAGAAAACATGTTTAGTTATCAAATATTTTGCCCTCTAGAAAATATAGTACTTATATTTATGCTAGGCCTGTACTTGCATGGTCAGTGATCAATGTTAATTTATAAAGCACAAAAGGCCAGTCCTGAAGAAGAGATTTGCATAACTCAAAAGCTTGATTTTTTCACCAACAGCAGTTTTTCCAGTAAAAGCTGTTGCCTCACTTATCTAGCCCCTCTAATATTTTGGGACCAACATGGCTACAACACTGCAAGTGATACATAAAGCATAAGGTTATTCTAGGAGATACTTATGTTAACCTTTGCAGGAAGTCAGATTCCTTGAATGAATGAGAGAGTTTTGACCCACTCTATAATCTTGCTAGCAAAAGCAAACAATGAAAAAAAAATAAAACCACAAAAAGCTGCCAACTAAAAGATCTGGGGATTAACAGATAAATAGTAATGGTATATAACATGAGAGAAAAGCATACAGGAGTGTAGTTCAATAGTTATAATGCTAGCCTGGGACTCTGAAGACCTAGGTTCAATTCTCTGCTTTACCATAGGGTTCCTGTTATAATTTTGGCTGAGTCAAAACATCTAGGGACCTAATGACATCTTTAGGAGCCTAAATATCTTTAAAAATCTGATTCTTTGTGTTTGTTTTCCAGCTGGAAAATGGGGATAATAGCATTTTCCTACCTCATAGGGGTGTTGAGTATTAAATACATTAAATATTATGAAGTGCTCATTAACTGTGGCTATGAGGGGCACATAAATACATTTCTATGAAGTCGTTGTGGAAGTGACATCATGAAGTCCTTTGTCCTAATTCTGCGGGCTCAGGGTGACTTGGAATGTGATTTAATAGAGCTGCAAAGGAAGCAATCTACTGCAGGGATCAGCAGCCTTTCAGAAATGCCGTGCCGTCTTCATTTATTCACTCTAATTTAAGGTTTCGTGTGCCAGTAATACATTTTAACGTTTTTAGAAGTTCTCTTTCTATAAATCTATAACAGGGATCAGCAACGTTGGCAGGCAGGACTGCAGGGTAAGCACCCTTAGTGGGTCCCGCCGCTTTGTTTACCTGCCGTTTCAGAGACCGCGGTTCCCATTGGCCGCGGTTCGCCGTCCCAGTCCAATGGGGGCTACGGGACCTGGAGGCCAGCACCGCGCCGCTTTCTGCAGCCCCCATTGGACTGGGATGGTGAACCACGGCCAGTGGGAGCCATAATCGGTGAAACGGCGGTGTAAGCCTCCCTGGTATTCCCAGTCCGAGGCAGACCCCTCAGGCCGGTCCAAACCCGGCCGGGTTCAGGCTCTGTCAGGTGGCCGGCACGTAGCGCAGTCCCTGCAGAGAGCTTTGGACTGGGCTTCAAGGCACAGGCCAGCCAGCACAGTCAACACAGTCTGTAGGGGCTGGGGCCTGGGCTTCAGGCTCAGGCAACCAGCCAGGCCAAACAGTTTATAGGGGGCTGGCTCTAGCCTGGGCTTCAGGACACAGTTCAGCCTGCAAAGCAAACACCGTCTGTAGGGGCTGGGCTTCAGGCTCAGGCACCCAGCCAGGCAAAACAGTCTAGAGGATTCCTCTGTTCAGGGCAAGGGTGGCTGACTTAGGGGGTGGGTACCTCTGCCATCCAGTCGGCTTCGGGTTCCTCCAGGTATACGGCCGCAGGTACTCCAGGCCAGTTGTCCTCGGTGTCAGGTGTTGGAGTGCAGCGCCAGCCCGAGTCTCCTCCCGGCACCGGCAGGTCCTGCGGAGCGTCCTTCTCCTCCGCTGCTTCTCCCCCTTCTGGGCTGCAGGGCTGACCTTTTATAGTCCCGCCCTTGTACTTCCTGTGAGGGGGGCGGGACGGCCTTCGCTCCACTCTCTAAGGGGTGTCTCCAGTTCCCTCGCACTCCCAATCGGAGGGAGCCCACTCGGGATCACTACAGGCAGTAAACAAAGCGACGGGGCCTGCTAAGGGTGCTTACCCTGCAGTCCCACATGCCAACGTTGCCGGTCCCTGACCTATAAGATACAGTATAACTAAACTGTTGTTGTATGTAAAGTAAATAAGGTTTTTAAAATGTTTAAGAAGCTTCATTTAAAATTAAATTAAAATGCAGAGCTCCCCAGACAGGTGGCCAGGACCCAGGCAGTGTGCATGCCACTAAAAATCAGATTGTGTGCCACCTTTGGCACGTGTGCCATAGGTTGCCTACCCCGATCTACTGTGGTGTTCTCTTCGGGTCTCCTGGATCTTTTAGTACTATAATGGCTAATGTTTCTGGGAACTGCATTTGCATATCTCCAATTACATCTCTGGCAGGCCTGGGTAAAGTTTCCAGCTGCTAGTTTAGATGATATAATTCTGGCAGACATTAGTTTTTGGGGAGGGGAGTAGTACTGATGTTTTTGTAGTGCTTGGGCAACATTTAATTTTGCTATCTGAAATAAATTAATTAACTAAAAAGAATGTGGGAGGGAGGAGGGATTTTACCATATGAAGCAGATAATACAAATCTGGTACTTTAAAGGAAATCCATTACATTTCAGTCTTTGGATATCATTCAGATTGCAGCCTGCTAAACTGAAAATGTAATTTCTCACATCCAAATTTAGGCACCTGAAGGAACGGGTAAGGGAGAACTAACTCCAGGCTTTGACAGAACCATAACGTCTTTGGCAGAGTGGCTCTGCTGGCACAAAATCTGCTCTGAGGCTCACAGGGAAGGATCTGTTGTTGTTAACATTTCTCAGAATGGAGGTTGCTATAATGTGACAGTATAAATGTTTAAATTAATAACCAGTAGTAAATTACTTTTGTGGACATCTGTGGTTTATAAAAGAGATGGTGAGGAAGAAAGATAGATGATCTTACTTCAATATATTTTGCTTCATGCTATATTTTGATCACACTTACAAACAATAAAACTATCGCTCTTTAACTTCCTCAGTTAGCTTTGTGGTAATTGTGAAAGAGACACTGAAACCGAACCCTGATTACTACTGGCTAATGCTTATCTCATTCTTATCTTATTTGCATGTACAAGGAGATAAATCCTGTAGTTCTCAAACAGGCAAAACTCCCACTGATGTCATTAAGAATTTTGTTTGAGGAAGGTTCACAGGATTTTGTGCAGGGATTATTTAGATTCTGTCTTCTATAGGTTTATCATGCAAAGTATTTACCAGTATGTGTCTTTTGTTTTCTTCTACCCTGCATCATGATGAATCACCATCATAATAACAAATAGCCTGTCAACACATTTACTGGACTGCAGCCCTCTTGGGATAATCACTACATTTTCATCAAGACTGCAATGATTAGTGTTTGATTATGATAATCAAATGACTAATTAACTAACAGATTTCAGAAAAGATTTATAAAATTAAAAAGGAATGTTTCCAGAATAGTGGGAGACTGAACTTTTTTTAGCCACTTCCATTTTCTACAGACTGCTTTAGATAATAGGAGGGAATTTAAGAAATGTGATCTTCTGCACAAAAGCAGTGTTCTGTGTGTGTGGTGGAGGAGAGAGGGGGCTATTCACACATTTTATATAGGCCATTATCATTATAGTATTTGAGCACAACTCAGATTAATTAGAACAACAAGATGAGGTTTCTAGTGGGCTTCATATTGCAATACATAACACATTTTTGTTCCTGTCGGTTTTGTCCCTCTCTATTTTGAACCTTTTGATGAATTTTCAGAGGTGTCACAATCAGACTATAGACATCAGACTATAGAAGCAGGAAGAGGTCACATCTCACAGATTTGCCTCATTGTGGTACTGCATAATGGTGCTAATGGCGTATATATCTTTAATGGTCATTCATCATGAGTGTGTGCATGATGAAAGCTTTGTTGTTTTGGGGTCGCCTTCCTGGAAAAAGATGTGTGTTCATGCACAGAGGTTGGGGGAGGAGAGGAAGACTTAATAAACTCTAATGTAGTTTGTCAAAGGATGCTTTAGGTGCAGTGGAAGGTACCAGTTCCATAGACAACTCTTTGTCTCTAATGGGGTTTTGTTCTACACACTTACCTTGAAGTCTCACCTGTCCTTCATCCTAGCTCAGTTTATATATTTCAGAGGGAGATAGTGGCATTATGTTACAGTTCCAATGTTACATTTCTCCACTTCTTTGACCATAGCAAAGGTAGTTGCTAGGATGAACAGAGGGTAATTAACTCCTGTGATGGGTTGGATCACAGAAACCCTCTTTGGAACTGCCACCTTATGTGTTGAGACTACCTTGGAGCCCATTTTCCCTGGCAGCTTGGGACTTCAGTGCCCTGCCTGCTTTGAGCAGGGGCTTGCCTGCTACAAACACAGACCCAGATCTGAACAACATCCCCCCCAAAACTGCAAGCTTAACTGAAAACAGCTTAAGAAGTGCTCCTGTCTGCAGCACTCAGACACTCAACTCCCAATGGGGTCCAAACCCCAAATAAATCTGTTTTACCCAGTATAAAGCTTATACAAGTTAAACTCATAAATTGTTCACCTTGTATAACATTGATAGAGAGAGATGAACAACTGTTTTCCCCGCTCCCCCCACCCCAGTATTAATACTTAATCTGGGTTAATTAATAAGTACAAAGTGATTTTATTAAATATAAAGAATGGGATTTAAGTGGTTACAAGTAATAACTGACAGAATACAGTGAATTACCAATCAAAATAAAATAAAACACACAAGTCTAAGCCTAATACAGTAAGAAAGTGATTCACTGCTCTACAGCCAAAATGCTTCTGAAATAAATGTAGTCAAACTTTACTAATTCTGGGTCACTGAGAAGGAAAATGATGCTTAAAATTGTTGATTGGCTCTAGTTTTCAAGATATGCTATTGGGTTAGTATATACGACCCTTGACATGGGAATGGCGGAGGATAAGTGAGTTATAAAGGGAAGGGATCTCAATTTAAACCAGAAATGACTAAAATACATCTTTGACTGGATCTATGAATAAATCTATGACTGGGTTTGGACAGCACTTGCTTTTTAGGCAAAACAATGAATGATGTGATCTGAAGCCGGTGTTGTGTCATACATGATATGAATTGCGGGGGGGGGGGGGGGGAGCATGCTGCTACTTCCAGAAGCTGTGGGACAGTGTCTGTGGATGGGGCAACATGCAGAGCTGGCTGGCTGCATCTCTGAGTAGGAGCTGGAGTAGGGGACGTGCTGGTGCTTCCGGGAGCTGCTTGAGGGAAGGGCTTCCCAGAACCTGTGCCCCAACTCCCTGTCCCAGCCCTGATTCCCCTCCCACCCTCCGAACTACTTGATCCCAAATCAGAGCACCCTAATGCACCCCAATCCCCTCATCCCCTGCCCAACCGCAGAGCCTGCACCCAGCCAGAGCCCTTATCCCCAAACATACCCACCTCTTGCCCCAGCCCAGAGCCCCCTCCCACACCCTGAACCCCTCATTTCTGGCCTCACCCTGGAAACCAAACCCCCATCCCGGTGCCTGTACCTCCTCCCACACCCAATCTCCAATTTCATGACCATTCATGACTTGCCATACAATTTCCATACCCAGATATGGCCCTCAGGCCAAAAATATTGCTCATCTCTGTCATATAGCTCTAGCAGTTAGTTCATTCTCAGAGGGGAGTTGTGACGTTGCACCCTATAATGCTTTATAGAAACATGCTTATAAATATATATATGACATAACTGGAATATGTTTTATGCTACGTATGCCATGTAATATCTCTCTCCAAAGGTTATAATCTACTGAATATATTCATCCTAGTTGTTTGCATGTATCATTTTTGTATTTGAAGTTATGAATATTGGCTGTGCACTTGTTTGATTTTAAGTAGCCTTAGTAGGACATTTGGTCAGCTTCTTAAGAGAGGAATTTGCAAGTTAATTGCCCAATCAAGAAACACTTAACAGACAATGGAACCTTGAAGGACTCCAATCCATATAAGAAGTCTCCCTGGGGACATTCAAGGTAGCATGTGAACAATGGCTACCGCCTGTAAAGTTCTGAATCTCCACTCACAAGAAAGTCTATTTAAGCCCCTGGGAGACACTTCCATTTTTTTTTCAGCTGGCTCAGGAGAGTGGGGCAAGCTCCCAACCCCGCTCCCCAGCAGGAGCTCAAGGACCAGGTTAAAATGTCTGATGGGCTGGATGCAGCTCATCGGCCATAGTTTGCCCACCCCTGCTATATGAGATTTAAAGTGTAAAGTAGTTGTGCAGAGATAGTACATGTTTTGTGCCTGGGGAGGAAAAAGGATTTCAAAGGGAATAAATTTACACCTATAACTTAGTCCATAGCCGCTTCCTCAGAAAGTATCTTTCATTCAGAGATTCCTATCCAAGCTTATAAGAAGATCAGTTTTTAGTGAGTTTAAAAAGAAAGGTGACCCACATGTACATAGGATCTGCTTCTTAAGAGATACCAAACTTTTACAGGGGAATTAGATGGAAAGAGTATCTAAGCATCATACTTTAATCTGAGTTCTTGGCTAAACTTAGACAGTGTCTGCATCAAGATAAGGATCTCGCCTCAAAGATTAGTGTGGTTTGTTTCTCTTTCAGCCTAAACATGGGAATTATTGAGCTCTTGACTATAAAAGGACTCTCAAAGCAGGCCCTGAAACCACAGACATTCTCTGTTGCTGGAATAAAATACTGGTGGAAGCATCAAAGGCACAGTTCAACCATTTCTGCTCTTTTAAAAAGAGAAATGAGCAGGGTCATGTGGGAGGGTACTATGATAGGTAAAATTGAAGGAAGGTTTCAGTCTACCTTTGAATATACACTGGCATTAATGTGATTTTTAAGAGCATGAAACTCTACAGTCAAAGAACTGCTGCAGGAACCTGTGTTTGGCCTTTTTTAAATCTCAGTTACAATTACACTTTTTATCTTCAAAAAGGAGATGAATAAAGCCCAAGGACTTGATTCTGCATTCCTTACTCACACAAAACTCTCACAGAGTTCGGTGGAAGATCTGTGTTAGTAGTAGCTGCCTTCAGTTATTGACTATATTTATTCACAGCGCAAGGAGTACCTAGCAGGTAACTTTCCCAATTCTTTTGATTTCTAGGATATACAAGCTGAACCAAAGGGAAATCTTGATGCAAACAAAGATTCAATGCCCCACATTTTCATTAAAATGACTTTTTACTTCAGGTGTCTGGTGGTTGGTTTTTTTGGATGGCCAGCTTAAAACTCCTTAACGGGGCCTCATTTTAAGAGTGTGTAGTGCGGCGGTTCTCAGACTTTTGAGCGCCGCAACACATTTTTCCTTACTTGGCGCGGACAGCGGACCCTTGCATGTCTGCCGAAAAGCTGCCAAATGGATTACTTCTGTATTCGGTGGCTTGCGAGCCCCCTGGAAGCAGCCAGCGACCCCTAGGGGGAGTCACGACCCCCGATTTGAGAACTGCTGGTGTACTGTATATTCAGCACATTGTGAAAATTATGCACTTTTAAAGTGTTTTAAGGTGGGATCTGAAAATCTTATTAACATCTTTATTTTTGAGACCCATGATTTATTCTATTGTACCTTTTTGGTGACACTGAGATTGTTAATTGACACAGTTGAACTCATCACAGAGGTTATCTTTTCTTGAACTGTCAGCAGAAAAGCATGTATTTCAGCCCTACCAGACCAGTTTGATTCTTCCTTTAGAAGTGCATTAGCAGGCATTCGGATTGTAATAGAAGTTACTGAACATGGGAAGTAAGGATGCATTTTCTGCTGAGGCAAAAAGAATGTCAACTCTATGTCATTGTTAGCATTCTCTCTTTCCTGTCTTTGAGAAAGATTTATATTTGTGTCCTCTAGGGGCCATATCTCAGCATTGGAATCTTTTAGGGCTTCTGAAATGTCAGAATGTTGGGTAGATTAGTTTGTCACTAGGTTCTCTCAAGCAATTGCCTTACAAATTGAAAATGAAAATGATTTTTTGTGTGCTTTTTATCATACATTTGTATTACATTATTGCCCGGAGTTCAAAATTCCATCTATTGCTCTATTCTTGCCCCTTTCATTATCCAGTCCCCAGAATTAAAGAAACTGTTCTGAATGCATGAAATCGAAAGTTACCATGCCCTTATAACCATTTGGTTATATTCTATTCAGAGAGAGTCTTGGACTCCTGAATCACTTTTTTAAAATATACTGATAAGTGATACCCTATGTTATGGCTGTATAACCCTGTAAACAGTGTGATTATACAGCTATAGCTGTGGGAGAATTTGGCCCTATCCATTTATCAGTCTGACTAATTATCCTCTCTTCACAACCCACTCTATCCACTGAAATGCAGATGCCTCTAGGGTGGATCATTACTGCTGTTTTATGAACTCTCTCTCATCAAAACTACACAACCATTTGGGTACAGAAAGTAAAGCTAAAACCTGAAGGCAGGGAGTAAGGACTATAATTCCACATACCAGTAGATGTTCAGTCAGTTCTTTTTACCAAATACCAGAATTATTCTGTGGTAGTTCAGCTGGTTGGAAAGTACTATTGAAGTACAGAGCAGGTTTGATTTCCCCTCAAGATATGAGGGGTTAATCCTCCAGAGTGTAGAAAACAGCTCAAAATTGCCAAGTAAGAGTCAGATATGAGCTGTACTTATAACACTTGAATTCTTTAGTAGAGGCAGTCTACTTAGCAACATGCTAAATGAATTCCTTTATCTGTTAATGAACGTATCTGATGCATTATTCCTTAGGCAGACTTTGGTCCAAAATGGCATTTGTATTCCGCTGGATGTAAAGTGACAAATGCCTATATTTCCTGCATCCATTTATTTAAAACATAATGTTAAGGTGCAGTCAAGAAATCACAGTGGCCTGTAATGCAGATTCGTAGGACCAATCCAGTGTGTACTTTTTTTTCATTTAAAACCATTCAGTACATTTTCCTTTCTATGAAATGTATTCTTGGCAAGGAAATAATAGTGTGACTGCATGGGGGAGTAAAAGGGAGATGCAAACAAAGAAATAAAAAATACATTTTGATATCCATTTTATTTAAATGCATACCCATAGGAACTAGGTCAGAGCAGGTGAATAAAAATCAAATGTAACAGCACGAACCATTTAAGCTGGTCACCGTTATGTGCACAGAACAGCTAACATTTGTGGCCCACACCAACAGGGTTTTGCATTGCTTCTGCTTTGTGAGTAATGACTTGAAATTGATCTGGCATGGATATATTAAGATGGAATGGTGGACAGTAATTGAATGTGAATGGTCTTTGAGTTGGACTTCAGAAACAAATGATTGGTTCTTCTAAGAGCATGGCTTTGTTTTCCATTTTGCGCATGCACCCCCTACTTTGCAAGGTTTCTATGGCATACTTAGTGCTTTTGTTGAATTCTAGCAAGTCTAGTCTAGCTTGTATTTTACAGCACATTTAGAGAGACCCTGCTGTGTAACTTTCACACCGGGTGCTGCTGTTCATTTCTTAATTAAATTATCAAGAATTCCATTGTAATGGTACACTTTTTAAAATATGTTTCTTGCAAGTTTCTTTCCTAGATTACTTGCAGCAGTAACTGAAGTCATTATTTTTCTTATAAAAAGTGTGATGACATAAATAGTACACACACATCTCTTTGAATCGGGGCTAATTCTAGCACCAACTGTATCATAATTTAAGCAAGTCTTTTTTTTTCTTTTTTTATTCACCTGTTAAGGGAAGAATTTTGAAAACAAACATGCTTTTACTAGCAACATTTCCTTGGATATTTTTAAGCAATATCTTTGAATTATGTCAAAGGGACTGCTGTTCTGAGTATCCTGAGTACAAAATACAAAGAGAATTAAAACAAATAAAATAAAAAAATAAAAAAGTGCAATCTCTTTATCTCCTAATTGTGATTGAACATCAGCCTTTTGGAGTTGGAAAAATTGACTAGTCCTTGTCATAACCAGTACCTGTGCTGATTATCTGCCCCCATTCTCTTCAAACTGAGAGAAAAAATTGAATATTGTGTATATATTTACGATGAGATTTTTGTGTAACAGCTGTCAGTCGGGCTGATTTAAAACTAGCCATAGGCCTAATCTTCCCCCCTCCTTTGTTTTGACCTTGACTTTGTGTTTCTTTGATGCAATTGGTATACCATTAAAATATATTAACTGGCCTCATTGATATTACCATTATTATTATTACTTTTTTAAAGTTAACTTAATAAAATAGAAGCAATAATTTGTTCACTGTTTTGAGGTGCGCCCCGTGAAAACACTTTGTTCAGTCTGTCATACTTTAACCATAGGAGTATGACAGACCATAACAAAATAAGGAAAGTTCTGAGACACTGCTCCCCTAAAGCCAACTTTTGTTTCTTGTTAAAGGCCACAAGGTGGTGACACCATCCACTCTCTGTGAGGTTAATGGGGATTGATGAGCTCAACACTTAGCTGGATCTGTACTTAGAGTGGGTGCATTTTTTATACAGAGCATATTCGGTGAACTAGATGTAATGGGCAGGGGCGGATTAACTCTTCTGTGGGCTATTAGATTTTGTGAGGTCCCTGGGGGTTTTCAGTGGGGGAATGGGAGTGGCAGGGGAATGGGATGTGGGAGGGGGTGCAGCTCCAGCTCAGGGGTGGCTCTGGGATGGGGCCAGGGATGGGACAGGGAGTTGGGGTTCAGCAGGAGGTTGGAGTGTGGGCTTTGGGTAACAGTTTGAGTGCAAGAGGGGGCTCAGGGTTGGGACAGGGGGTTAGGACTCAGGAGGGGGCTCTGAGCTGGGGTAGAGGGTTGGGATGTAGGAGGAGGTGTAGGCGCCATCCAGAAGGCATTTACCTTGAGCGGCTCCTGGGTGGAAGCACAGCTGGGCTAAGTCAGGATTCCTGTCTGCCCTGGCTCTGCACTGATCTGCTCCCCAAGATGGCTGCCATGTCTGGCCCATGGGCAGAGGGGCCTGGTCACTCTGTGCAGTGCATGCTGCCCCATGCATGCAGACGCCACCCCTGTAGATCCCATTGGCCATGGTACCCAGCCAATGGGAGCTGTGGGGCTGGGGCTGGGGGTTGGGGCAGTACAAAAAGATTCCATGACTGCCCCTCGTCTAGGGTCTTCAGGGGCACATTGGTGAGCCAGAACTCGTGGCTCCAGCCCCAGAGTTACGGGAGTGTTGATCCACGTGCTGCATTAAAAGAATCACCAGGCCACATCTGGCTTGTGGGTCTGCAGGCCCCTCTTAGCATGAGACCCTGGCCTGCAGCCCCAAAGCCCCTGCATTAATTCAGCCCTGGTAATGCAGGGAATTAATCTTCATAATCCTGAATTTTCCTGCTTTCTGATTTGTTTGACTAAGGTTCTCAAGCTGTGGTTCAGAGAGCTCTTCTTGGTGGGATTTAAAGCATCCTCTGTCACAACCGGGATGAGATTTTCTGCTGACAAGTTGGGGCCTTCACAATCATACAAGTGGACTGAAATCAGGTTTCAAAGCAATCTAAAGAGATTCACAGATTCCAAGGCCAAAAGGGACCTCTGCACTGACCTCCTGTGTAACACAGGCCAGAGAACTTCCTCAAAATAATTCCTAGAATTCATCTTTTAAAAAACAATAACAACAACAACAAAAGAACTTGATTTGAAAGTTGTTACTGATGGAGAATCTCGTTCAACCCTTGGTAAATTATTCCAATGTTTAATTACTGCCACTCTGAAAAAATTACACTTTATTTCTCGAATGAATTGGTTTAGCTTTAGCTTCCAGCCATTGGATTGTGTTATGCCTTTCTCTGCTCAATTGATGAGCCTATTATTAAATATTTGTTCCCCATGTAGGTACTTATAAACTGTGATTAAGTCACTCCTTAATCTTCTCTTTAAGCTAAATAGATTTTACTTCTTGAGTCTATTATTATATTTAGGGTTTGGGGACTACAAGAAGCAACCGAAGAATCCATGTTAATAAATACATCGTCCTAGAATCAGAGAAAGGGAGGAAATGAACAACTCAGATATAATATTGAGAGTTATAATCGAGCATCACATCCTGTCATATGACTGACATGTGAGTGTAGTGCCTTGTGGTTGGAACAGGAGTCAGGTCTAATCATCAGTACAAGTCACTCCTAGTGGTCAGAGCTGGAGTCAGGAGCCTGGAGTCGAAGTGTGGAGTCAGAACCAGGATCAGAGACTGGAGCCATGGGTAAGAGGTGAAGTCAGAGGTCAGGAAATGGAGCAGAGGTTCAGAACTCAGTTACCTGGATGTTAGGCAAGGCAGGAGTGAGGCTGGAACAAGGTGTGAATGGGACTGGGAACAATTGGACAAAGGAGCTGTTACAGCCATGTGCAAATGCTTTGAGCAGCCACTGAACTTCTACTGCTGCTGAGCCAATCTGCTGACTTTTCAAACCACGAAGAGAAGCAAACCAATCAGACAGCCTACTACAGGCCAGCAGTGCATAGTAATTTGCCTGGAGACCAACTTTGGTGCAGGCCCTGATACCTGATTCACTCGTAGCATTTAAGTGAGTGTATTTTCAACTTAATTCAGCTCTAATATGATTGTGTTCACTCGCAAGGAAGGTGTTAAATTGGGATTGAGAGGGGAAGTGGTTCACTTTAAAAAGTGATCCAGAATATGGAGGATGGGGAGAAAAGTTTGAAAACTATAGGCCTGTTGCCTCTTACGCGAGGGTTCCATTCTGCGGACCCCACGTATAGCCAAAATTGCGTATAGCCAAAACATCAATTGAGTTCAAGGGCGGGCCCCAGCTGCGGAATGGCTGCTGGCTCCAGCCCCGGTCCCCGCGGCGGGTGGGCTGCCAGTCCCAGCCCCAATCCCGGTGGCAGGCAGGTTGCTGGCTGCAAGCTGCAGCCCCGGTCCCCACGGCAGGTGGGTTGCCAGCTGCAGGCCGCAGCCTCGGTCCCCGCGGTGGGCGGGCTGCCAACCGCAGCCCAGGTCCCCGTGGCGGGCGGGCTGCCGGTCCCAGCCCCGATCCTCGCAGCAGGCAGATTGGCGGCTGCAGCTCCGGTCCCCGCAGCGGGCGGGCTGCCAGTCCCAGCCCTGATCCCCAGCGGGCTGTGTTCCGGTCCCGGCCTTCGCTGCGGGCTGCCAGCTCCTGCCGTGATCCCCGCGGCATACTCCCAGCCCTGGCCTGGATCCCTGGGGTAGGCTGCCGGCTCCGCCCTAGCCCCAGGGCAGGCGCTCCCGATCCCCATCATGGGCTGCTGGATTTTTTTTTCTTTTCCTGTTTTTGCCAGCCCCGTAAAGCTAAAATCACGTATGTTAAATATGCGTAAGATGCGACTGACCTGTATTATATTAGGCTGTTAAAATCCTTTGAAGTTTTTTTTCATATTTTTCATATTTGTTTTCTCTTTTTTTTGTTTTTTTTTTTTTTTTATTTTTCTCTTAATAACCCCTTTGAAGCTGGAAAACATCAGAAATCTTTCCTTACCATTTTCCTTCCACAGCATGTGCACAATGGAGCACTACAAAAAATAACGGTTTTGGTTTCAGACAGTATGGCTAACATTGAACTCTGGATGGAAGGGAGGGTTGGGAGAAAACTATCACAGTAGCTTCCATTGATACATCCATATCATCTCTGGGCAGTTTCACCTCCTTTTTTAACTTTCCACAAACACTCGCCCCCCATTTTAATGTAGTATTAAGCATGCTTCTAGGATATGAATCTCAATGAAGACATAAACACCAATATCACAAAAATGTGCCCTCATTCCATGTACACAAATCTGTGATGGTTTTGTGGAGACCATAGGTACAGAAAATCTTCAAGTCCCATTATCTTCAGTTTGTACTTGTGAATAACTACCACGTCAGAAAACAACCCTCCAACATCCAGCCCCCTAATTGCAGTGTTTGAAAGAACCTAGCAGCATACCACCAAAGAGAATGATAAATTGCATAGGTGCAGACCCAGAGCTCTGCTTAATGTCATTCTTGACAGAGAGGTTCTGAAGAAGC
Organism: Dermatemys mawii; assembly: GCA_007922305.1. Lineage (NCBI taxonomy): Eukaryota > Metazoa > Chordata > Testudines > Dermatemydidae > Dermatemys > Dermatemys mawii. Next base: position 32,606,792 of record ML677348.1, on the reverse strand, counting down.
ACCATTTTCCAGCACTCTAGCCAGCATGCTTTCATGATGAATTTATATGGGCACCCAACTATGTGCAAGATTCACCAAAGACTCTTGCAACTAACAGTGTTAAAGGCGTTCCTCAGGTGTACAGATACCACATAGGTCTTGGTTTTGTTCCTGGTGCTTCTCCTGTATTTGGGGAGCAGCACAAATCGAATCTGCGCTTCTGTATCCTGCACAAAAGTCACGCTGACAATGAAATGATTTGATCAGTGATGGTGGAGAGTCCATTTATTGAGCACGAATGCACCAAAATCTTCCCATCAATGGAAAAAAAGCAAGTTGCCTCGAACTGCTCAGTCATCTTTGTGTTTGTAAATATGGACAACTGAGGCATGCTTTGAAGCATGTTGTCCTGATCCTAGATGGCATTCAGAGCTGCATGAACACTTGAGATATGATCACCACTGTCCTTATAGACTTCTGGCAGAATTTCCTCTAAGCCAGGTGCCTTTCCTTGAAATAAATGTTTGATAGTGGCTTCTTCTCAATAATACTTAACAATGTAGTTAGTTCTTTGTGTTGGGAACTGTGGTAGACTATCAATAGCAGCTTTAAGGTCTCATGGGTCTAGAACCCAGGCCTACTGAGCTACCAGTCAGCTGGTGTCTCCAGGTTTCCACCCAGCAGCAGCTGTAAGCAATTTGTGTTTCATTTCCTTTGACCCATTGACACAGATCATAGGAAATACTGCCTCACACATTTGACAGACAACAGCTGCATGGCTACCAATTGGCACCCTGTCCTACATAAACCCAAGGGTCATTCCAGGAAGTGCTCAGGCAATAGTATGGATCGTCTGTAGCTGCCATGACCATTCCTATCACTTGCTCTTGAATTTCTGGCTTGTTTTGGGTTTTGCCCCCGACTCGGACTCTGAAACTGACGTAGACTCTGACCCTTGTATCGATTTTGGCCTGAATCTGACTATGAACTTCTCTGCTACTCTCAGCCTGAGGTTTGCCCCTGCCCTGACTGCCCTTGTTTGGATCCTGACAGCAGCAGTTTGAATAGACTGTTGAGCTGTTCAGCCCAGAGATCACTGATGGCTTTCCTGTCTGGGTGTAATGTATTGCCATCTGCACTATGGATAGGAATGCTACCATGAGAATTGGGACCAAAAATATGTCAATTGATCGTAAAAATGTTTAAGGTCTTTCTGGTCTGCAGCCTGTTTGATATTTTCTGTGGTGTGTTTCCACCAATCATCTCTCATTTTATGCAGCTTAGACTAGGTAGATGGCTTAAAGCTGTGATAGATGGCTTTCTTAGTGGTCAAAGCCTTGTCAGATAGCCATGTTTTATATGCCAAGTGCAGTGAGTCAAGTACATGCATTATCAGAGTTATTTTTATTGAACCAGTCTTGATGTTTCTTTGTGCTAAAGCCTAGCACGTCACTGGCAGAACTGAGGGTTATATTGCAAAGCCATCTCCACTCAGCCTCAACATCCATTATAGAGCTGTCTGAAGATGGAAAAGGCTTTGGAAATGTTTGCTAGCGTTCTTTGTGTTTATCTAAGAGCTAGAGCTTTTAGACTTTACGTTTCTTTATGGTTTTGGCTTGCTGCTGAAACTTCTTGGAATAGATAAATAGCTGCATTTTGGTCTGGACCGGGCTATGGTCAGACCAACAGTCAGTACCTCTCGTCACATTGGTCAGTCTGACATCTTGCAAGTCACTCTGGCACAGTGAGAAAAAGTCTATCAAATGCCAGTGGCAAGAATGAGGATACATCTAGATTGTTTTAAATGTGTTCAATTGCTGGAATACAATATTGGTAATTATTAATTCATTGGCAGTGCAGATAGTAAGAAGAATACCGATGGCAGCAAAAACTCCAATGCCATGATGGGTGATATTTTTCTAGACTGTCTGATTACAAACAACCCTGGTGTTTAAAATCTGCAAGGATGATCACCCAGCTGAGGTGAGCTACTGGGTCAGGAAATGGAGTAGGCATTGTTTGGAATCCTTTTATCCTCTTGCCTCAGTTTGGGGAGAGCAGTGCTGTCCCTGCTCTGATGAACGGACAGGATGCAGTGGCTATGATGAGCATCCCTCATGCCCACGCCACCATGCATGCAGATGTGTCACTGGAGGAGCATCCTCTGTCTGCTTCCATTGCCACTCCCCCATCACTGCAGGAATTGGTGCGAGACAAATGGCCTGCCTGGACACTGACTGGGTTTAAGTGGGAGGTGCTGGGTGCACTGGCCAATCCCAATCTCTCACCCTGGCCAGACAAATGCTCAACTGGTACAGAAAGCTGCAACAAGCAAGGTGACTGATGGGGACACAGCTATTTAACCCCTAGCTAGGTTTTAACTCGTTGCTTTGAGAAGTTCACCATTTAGTCCATACTTGGGACTCGTTACTCATACCTACCAAATTCACAGCCATGAAAAACTCACCACAGACCATGAAATCTGGTCTTTCTCCACCTGTGAAATCTGGTCTTTTGTGTGCTTTTACCCTAAACTGTACAGACTTCATAAGGGGAGACCCATGTTTCTCAAACTGGGGATCCTAACCAAAATGGGAGATGGAAGGGAGTATCACAAGATTTATTTTAGGGGGGTTATTGCCACCTTTACTTCTGTGCTGCCTTCAGAGCTGGGTGTCCAGAGAGTGGCAGCTGTTGCCTGAGCGCCCAGCTCTGAAGGCAGCGCCCCAGCAGCAGCAGCTCAGAGATAAGGGTGGCAATATCATACCATGCCATCCATGCTACTGTGCTGCTGCTAGCAGTGGCTCTACTTACAGAGATGGGCTCCCAGCCAGTAGCCACTGCTCTCCTGCTGCCCAGCTCTGAAGGCCGCACTGCCGCCAGCAGCAGCAGAGAAGTAAGGGTAGCAATAATGCAACTGCCCCTCCAGAAAAACAACCTCATGATTCTCCGTCCCCCTTAACTCCTTTTTTGGGTCAAGACCCCTACAATTACAACACAATAGCTTTAAATAGCTGAAATCATGAAATTTATTATTTTTAAACTCTTACGACCATGAAATTGACCAAAATAGACGATGAATTTGGTATGGCCCTGGCTGTGATGGTGGTGCTTTGGCACAGGACTGTGTGATGCATCTAGTGCTGCGTATTGCGTTCCACTGCTCACTTCATACCCAGTTGCCAGTTAGCCTTGTCAAAAGAAAGACAAAGATATGTAAGTCCTAGTTGCTGGCACATAAGCTTCTGCATGGTCAAGACTCCTGGAGTGCCTCCTTGTGGCACGAGGTGGCAACTGACCATACCTGGTAGTTTCAGGCTAAATGTGTGGAGGATCTCACAACAGCATGGGCCCCAGAGGTGCAGTGTGCAGAACCTCCAGTGTGTGCATATGCTCTGGCGGTCACCTACCATTCCCTGGTTATGGGTAAATAGTCCCAGTCATATATTTTACATATTGATGGGGGAATGAGAGAGATAAACAGTTTGTTTATTGTAAACACTCTGGAACTTAACCTGCTGTTGTTGAAACCAACCGGAAATCTTTCATTGACATAACTGAGAGCAGGATTATATCCTAAATGTGTGCCAGATAAATTCTTTCACTTTTTTCAGTCTTTTTTATTAACAGATAAACATTTCAAAATCATGGAAATGTTATATTTTTAACAGTTCCTTTGAATCAGTAATGATAAATATTCCGAGGAAAACAAAATAATATTCCAGGGGCCATATTGTGAAGTTTCTATGCAGTCTCACTGTCAATCATGGGAAATTCTGCTAAGAAATATGACCTCTTTTGTGCTTATCATTTCTGTGCCAACTTGTGGCACAATGTACTTCAAAATGACCGACATATTAAACCCCACTATATGTGACAGATCCTTATGTGTTCTGTAGTTACTAAACACTGTGATAATATATGATGCTAAAAAGAAATCACTATGTTGCAAACCTTTCTCTTCAAACACAGTTATTACACTAAAATATGTGCTGTGATTTAAGGTAATTTATGCTGTTTTTCCCCTGTTATTCTGTTCAGTCTGTTGTGGTATCTGGTGTAGTCTTTGTCTCAATAATTGCACGCTTAATCAAATTGGTTTGGATGTGTTCCAAGCAAATTTAACGTGAAACAAACTTGACCAAGCATATATCAGCGATAGTGAAAAATGTTCTGTGCCCTTCATCAGATGTAGTTATTTCAGAATAAACAAATAAGTTCTCAGCTTGTTTATCATAGATATTTGTTTCTGGTAACACCACAATATTTCAAAGGCTGCACAAGCATAGAAGAAGGCACAATCCCTGACTGAAAACAGTTGTTGTCTAAGCCTTGTTCCTACAAACACTTAAATATGAGTCACTTTATTCATGTGAATAAGTTTGTCTTTCATGGCAATGTGGAGTACTCACATGTATAAAGCTATGCACATCATAAGAATTTGCAGGATCAGTGCCTAAACTATATTTGGCCTGCCTTATTTAGTTTGGTAGAAAATTTGCACTTGATTTTTGCTTTGAGAAATTTACAGAACAAGGTTGTGTGAGAGAAGAAAAAAGGCTTTTTCTTCATTTTAAAACTCTTCCTTCCCTCTCCTTAACAAGTGGGGGTGGGGGAATAATGACATAGCCAGTTCATTCCACCCCCTTCAGAACTTGGATCTCAGAAGACTGAGGATATTTGACAAATATTGACAAAAGGGTTCACACTAGCATCTTGATAGTCAAGAAGTGATACAGAAACATTTTTTAGGAGCGCAAAAGATTTGCTAAACAAATAAAATACAAGGAGCTTCAGCACTAGATGTCTACAGCACTGAATAACTGGTAAAGCTGAGGTAGTGCCATCCTGCCTCATGAAAATAAGACTCCTGCCTCCTTAATTATAGCAAACACATTTTAGAATGACTCTACTGATCTTTTACAAACAAGGCTGATTTTGTTAGGAAGAGTAGGAGGAATAAGTGAATAATAGCAGAACTATTATTGGATTCCAGCAGGGAAATAGTATTTAAAAAAACTGCTTTAACAAAAGAAGCTACTATTTGTTACTGAGGCAGAATATATTTTCAGTAGTCCAAAAATAATTCAGTATCTCTCTGTTTCATGGCTAGAAGTATTACCAGCTTCTGCAGCTTACAGGAAATTATGTCTAAAAATCTCCAAAGAGAACATGTAGCTGTTTTAGAATTCTAGTGAGATGAGGTAATGGTATGTAGCCAGTGCAGATTGTCCCTGGCATACTGAATATGGTGTTGGGAAGGACTTTAGGCAATCTTTCAAAATAGTGGCTACATAGTAAAATGAAAGCAAATACTCTATGAACTGAAAGTTACATAAAAAATTTGCAGCTAATTAGTCAACTAATTTTGTCACATAGTTCTCAAATTATCTGCAAAAATGCTTTGACCTCTAAGAATTTGTTAGTTCAAAATTTGAAGATTTATACTGTTTATGGGTTGTTCATTATATAATTATTTTGACTATATATTTAACTAGTCATCATTCATTATTTGTTGTGTGACTAACAACCTATGTGATATGGTGTTATTTTTCTTTCAGATTAGATGATGAACTTTATTTGAACAAATGTTTGGGATATTTTTTTTTTTTTTGGCAGTACCCAACTCTAGTGCTGAGCAATTAATGTTGTAGTGTAAAGTAGTGATATAGTCTGTATAACTGAACTTGATTTACAGAAATCCTCCTACATATTAGGTATACTTTTTGTTACTGATCTGACATGTGTACCACAAGATCTTGAAAAGCTCTTTGCAAAATATAGATCTATATATATTTGTAGGTCATGTGATGTTTTCAGGTCCAATAATGTTTCATTGTAAGAATGGTTTGGAAGCAGCTGGTAATTGCTTAATCAGTTTCAAGGAACTGACTGTAAAGAGGACAGTCAGAGCCAAATCCTCCTTGCTTTTCTCACAGAAATAAGTTCCAGTGAATTATGTGAGTGCTAATCCTGTGACTAAAATGAACAAGATTTGTGACAGGATATTTTATTAATAAGAACAAAAGATCATAAAAGAAAAAAGTCCATCATTTGCAAACATCAAAATGCCAAATACAATATATGCTAAATATCACGCATCATTGTAAGTACTGGGGCGGGGGAGGCAATAGGGTTATTTAGAATAGTCAGCAGGGATTTGTCAAGAATAAATCATGCCATACAAATGTAATTTCCTCCTTTGATAAAATTACTGATTTAGTGAATGGGGGGAAGCAGTAGATACGATATACCTTGATTTCAGTCATTCTTTTGACACAGTTCCACATGACATTCTCCTAAGCAAACTAGGGAAATGTCTAATTGAAATTACTATAAGGTGAGTGCACAATTGGTTGAAAGATTGTACTCAAAGAGTAGTTATCAATGGTTTGTAGTCATAAAAACGGCCGTACTGGGTCAGACCAAAGGTCCATCCAGCCCAGTATCCTGTCTACTGACAGTGGCTAATGCCAGGTGCCCCAGAGTGAGTGAACCTAACAGGTAATGATCAAGTGATCTCTCTCCTGCCATGCATCACACCCCTCTGACAAACATAGGCTAGGGACACCATTCCTTACCCAGCCTGGCTAATAGCCATTAATAGACTTAATCTCCATGAATTTATTCAATTCTCTTTGTCTCTTTGTTTCTCTGTCGGCATGCATCCGACGAAGTGGGTATTAGCCCACGAAAACTTATGCTTCAATACTTCTGTTAGTCTTTAAGGTGCCACAGAACTTTGTTGCTTCTGCAGATCCAGACTAACACGGCTACCTCTCTGATTCTTGATTTCATAACACAGGTTTTCCATTCCTCAGATCATCTTAGTAGCCCTAGGGGTCCAACTCAGGGGTGATCATGCAAGATAATCTCCCATTGAAGTTAGTGATTAGTAGCTATCTGGGACTGTTAGAGAATTTGAAGCAGTATTTGATGTAAATGGCTCATAAATGTTAATACATGTGTGGATTAAGACCCAGGCCTTCATTTGACACCAGTACTGAACTGGAAACCAATGGAGAGTGTGAAGCAGTGCTGTTATGTATTCTTAGGGAGTTCTCTCACAAAGGAACTGGGCAGCTACATTGTGGATTTACTGGAGAACCTTTACATTTACCCCATATACAGTGAATAAAGTGATCTAGTCTGAATGGTTTAAAAGCATGGACTTGTGTGATCATATTCTCATCCAAGATGAAAGGGTGTAGCTTACTGGGTAACTAACGGTGGAAGTAGGCATTTCCTATCACTGCCCTTGTCACTACACTATCTATAGAACCTGACTTTTATGATCCACAATCTGGTTCTTATAGCCTTTTGGAAAGGAGACATTATGACTTCATACAATATTATAGGATTTTGTCTGTGTATTTATGCTTAAGTTTCACATATCTGCAACCATTTGCATAGATTTGCCTTGTTTGGAGCATATTACATCTTATTTTTCATGAAAATACAACTCATCAGAGTGATAATCACCTTGCACCATATCTAGCTGACTAGCTTGTCATGATCATTTTATAATGTAGTGCAGTGTAACATAACCTAGTAAGGGTGACAGTGTTTTTCTCTCTGCTCTGGAATCCCTGTGCAATAATTTCATACATGCTAAAGACTGGAGAAAGACATTCTGAGGTATATTTCTAAGGAGAAGGCATTTTTATACTACTCAGTTTTTTCCTTGATCACTTGGAATGCTATCTGTTACATTATAGTTGCTTCATTATGTTGCCTTTTTACATACTCTGCTTTTCTCATGGCTTTTTATACGTTAGTCCTTTAAAACTAAATATTACTCATATAAAAAACTGAACAACACCCGACAAATAAATTCCTTCTCTTTTTTCACTGCTGTAAGGTACAAATGTGCTCTAAGATATGCACCTAAACAAACACAGAAAAAACTACTCTGAGAATGAGTTCAAAGTACTGGTGTTCTCTTAACCTAGACAGCCTCAACCTCAATTATCAACTAATAAACTAGGAATCTGCTAATCATGATAATTTATCAGTAGATATGATTTAAGAATTGGCTTTGAATCCAAGAAAAACTAGAGACCTTTGTCAACTCAATTTTATTCATCTGAGGCAACATTCTGATATCATTATGCCACTTATTTCCTATTGAAGTGAATGGGACTACTCACAGAATAAGATCATACGCATTCTGAGGGATGGTGACAATATCTATCCACTGGTGTTTAGGATTTCTCCAGCTACCAGGATGCCTGGCAGAACTTCTAAGGGTATGTCTTCACTAACCACTGGATCGGTGGGTAGTGATCGATCTATTGACGATTGATTTATCATGTCTCATCAAGATGCGATAAATCGATCGCCATAGGCACTCCCGTCGACTCTGGAACTCAAGCTCGCCAAAAGGCATGAGGTAGAGTTGACGGGGGAGCCCGCTGCTGACCACTGCTGCCATGAGGATGGCAGTTAAGTCGGCCTAAGATGCTCTGACTTCAGCTACATTATTCACATAGCTGAAGTTGCGTATCTTAGGTCAACCCCCCGCCCGCCCCCCCGCCCGCCACACACACAGTGTAGACCAAGCCTAAGATAGTTTTGGTTTTAAAGAAAGAATTGTATGCATCTGGAATAACTGCTGCATGGAAAGCATCTGAGAAATACAAGAGAGCAATTAAAGTTGTTGGGTAAATTTAACTCTGTGTTTCCATACATAGTGATAGTTTTTATAAATAGATAACCATGCTTTTAAATGTCCTCTGTGTGTGTATGTGTGCATGCATGTAGGTATGTATGTGTTTATACGTGTGTATACCCCTCCTCCCCACACACACATATGCAACATTCTATTTACTGTATTGAATCACATTAACCTAGAAAAAAAGTGATAAATGATTTTTTGGGGTCTGGGATTAGCATTTTGAGGAACAATACAAGAGTTCCTCTCTGCAGCCTGTCAGAAACAGACACAATGGTCATGTGCTATAAGAGGGGGAGTTCTCAGCAACCCTTTGCTAAAATTCCACAATCAAACTGAAGGAAGGGCTGGAATAAGTTCCCTGACTTTGAGGAGCCGTTGTATCATCTGCACTAGGACATGGCTTATCCTTGCAGCCAGGGTTCCCTAACCCTGCACTGGGCGGGACTACACACAATGTTGGCTGAATCTACATAGTTCTCTCAAAGACTATGGGTTAGTGGAGGTCTATGGGCAACTGCTTCTGTCTCAGATAGTTGTGGGGGAGGGGATGGTGGCGAGATGATCCAGTCCTGTGATAATAGAATATATTTGGGATCAGAACAATGGCTGCTGCTTTTTTAAGAATATAGGTGATATAATGAGGGTAGAGCAGCTTAAACACTACTTTTTCTTTTCTTTTTTTTTAGGACTGGGAGCGGGAGAGGGAACAGAATGTTTCAAACACCTCTGCTGATTTCTTAGAAGGGGGAGGGGGAAGCCAGGTGATCTAGAATCTCTTTTAAATCTGTGAGTGGATGGCTACATATGCATGACTGAATGAGAGTGTATGTATAAATATGAGTGAGTAGATGCCCAAGTGTGTACGTGACTACCTGTGTGCAGGTGGGTTCATGCATGCACACAAGAGAGTAAGTGTGAGTTACGCTGGTTCAGTCAAACTGTCATTCTGTACACAGAGGGGGAAAAAAATAAGACATTGCTGGACTAATAAAAATATGTATGAAGTATAAACAAAATTTCAAAAGGATCAAATGTCCCCAAATGGCTATTAAAATTATTCCAAATAGAGCCTCCCTACTTATCTTTCTTCAAGTTGCCACCTTTTGAAATACGCAAGTGGAATGTCCAATTAAATTTAGCATAAATTAACATATATTTTTTTTTTCTGAACTAAGTATCAACCCCTGCAGAAAAGCATAGCTAGCATAAATTTATTTGTCCCTCCTTCATTATGGTTAGGTAAATAAATCTGAGTAAGCAAGCTGGGAAGGAAGTAATGCATGGATTTGATAATGCATGGATCTTTCTACCTCCTCCCCTATGTCTTTGTAGGGCCATGTACCACAGATCAGCTAAAGGAGACTATTTTCATGGAGCCTTAGAAGTCCATCATGAACAACATGGCAATTTTATTTCTCTACTTATTTATTTTGATTAATTAAAGAACCATCTTTAAGCTCTGGAAGATTTACGATTTCAAGCCAAAAATAAATCTTATTACACACTTGGTGAATTCAGTGCATTCTGTGAAATTAATAGACTGTGTGGGACAACAGCATAAGAAGTTAATTATTAACAATAGTCATCAACAATTCAGCGACCTCCCTATTCCATAAATCTGATTTCTCTCCAAAGCCTGTTGAAGTCAGTCAAGGATGAGGTCAGGCCCAAAATGGTGCAGAGGAAAGGATGAGCTTTGCGGACTTTATTAGACCATTTTAAAGTAAACGGAGAGAGGGAAATAGAAACGTTGTCTTTAATTTATCTGCTTTGTTTGCTCACTCAACTCAGTTTGGATGTTCAGCAAAGAAATGGACCTTTCCTTCTACTTCAGTGCATTAACTTCTTTTTTTCTTTTGTCAGCAGAAATAGATGGCAATTTCAGTGGTACAAAAATTTTAGAAGTTTGTTGCCCTTGAAAACTAACCTAAAATAATATGAAAATCAAAGTCTCGGTATTCCATGGCACACAGAATGTAAATGAATTCTTGTAATGTCGTACAAGTGGATGGCATGAAACTAACAATAGAAATGGGTGACATTAGAATTGCACATCGGTAAGTGTTTGTCTTCGTGTGCAATGTATAGCCAAATAAACATCCATTATTTGAGACATTCATTTCTAATATTTGTTGTTTGAAATTTCCAACAATGTAACATAGGAGCACAGCGTAATAGCCGAGAAATAAAAACAAGGGGTAGCCAAACTTCAGTCCTGCCTTGCCATTCACAGAAGTACAGAAGAGCTGTTATCTTAACTGATGGATTGTTACAAGTTTTCTCTCCTCTTATATTTGTCTCTTTGTACAGAGAACACTGAAAATCTGATTTCTAAAGGAGAATGCCAGATCTGTAATAAATTTAAGTATTTATAACATAGGGTTGGGCAATAATTTAAGGGCCTTTGTCAGGTTTAAAAGCATTTCCTTACTATTTGTACTTACAACACTTGAAAGCATTTGATTAAACATACTTTTTTTAAAATTTGTGCTGCTTGTTTAAGTTTTGCATTTCTCTTTGCTTGGAAAATGAAAAGAGACTAATTATATGTCTGAATAGCTCTCTCTGTGCATTGTTAGTGTGCTCCGCCATTGTGGTGTCTAGGTACCAGTTGTTACAGGCTAGACAGTTTCACTTTTGTTTATAATCACTTTTTCATCAATTTTACTGTTGGTACTTATGCACGAGCACACTGCTTTGGTGTTTAGATGGAATGCTTTGCTTTTGTTAAATTGATCAATTGTTTTAGAAGCATTGTTTCCAACAGGGTGTGTTTGTCTGTTTGTTTGTCTCTTGGTTTTTTTTAGAATACACTACTATTGATCTTGCATTTTGTAAAAAAACTTATTTCACAAAATGGGATTCTGAGATAAATTGGAGCTGTCATTATCCCTTTAAGTGTTATCTCACTTACCTGATAAATTACTATGATCATCACTCCCACTATATCACTAAATTTGATTTAAGGAACTACTTTTGAAGCCCTGTCAGAAGTAAGTGCCTGTAAATGAATAAGTAAACTTTACTCTCAGGAGTAATTCCACTGAAGTCAATTAGATTACTTGTGTGAGAGAGGATTATTCCTCTGATCACAGATTGTTTGATTAGGCTCTTGTGAAAGGAAAAGTAGACACAGTTCTCGGTTATTAAACAGAGATTAACAACATAGGACCTAGTCTTGCAAAAAGTTACTTGTGTGTGAGGTTATGCATGCATGTGTAAAGGTTTGCAGGACTGGGAGCAGACACACAAAGCTGACCAAGCGGCGGAAATTGAGAAATTCAAAATTCTCAGAAGTACTGAATGTTCACAAGTACTGAGTAAAAGTATTTAGAAGTAATCATTTGAATTCTAGGAGTGGTTTAATTTTTTCTGTGGTATCTGGAGGTATGCCTTTATCTAGCTAGGTATTCTTAGCTATGGACCATGTCACTGCAGTAAGGGGGGGGGGGGGAACCAACAACAACGGGAAGTACTTGTGGCACCTTAGGTCCCACAAGAACTCCTCGTTCTTTTGTGGATACAGACTAACATGGCTACTATTCTGAAACCTGTAGCAACTGAGTACATCACATGAATTTTTTTTTAAAATAGAAGTCAATGTCCACCTTCAGATTAATACTTTTTTTTCAGAAACCCCATTGGTTGTGCCAGCAGGTTGAAAATCAGTGTAATGCGCTAAAGATCTCGGAAGAAACAGAATTTAAGTGTGCCCTAGAAAATAGGGTGATTGGGGGAAAAATTCAGTTTTGTGAATTTTGGCTCTTTTTTTTTTTTTTCCATGAAATTGTCCAGACATCCCCTCACAGCACACTGATTTTGAAAACAGGATTTGAGTGTCAGGCTGCTTTGTATGTTGTCTCTTTGGACTTATCCTTCCTCCTGCTCTTCTCTTCTGATCTTTAGCTCTTGGAACTGTCCAGTTCTCCTATCATTCTCCTTGGCTACAGCCTATACCTGTTTTTTCAATTGCTGGAACACTGTGTTCATGTATGTCTCAAGATTGTCCTCAAAATTTTATAAACAGTGTGTGTTTGTTTGTCTGTCCATAACCCTGCCGACCCACTCATTGATGTAAACAAGGAATTCAATAAATAAATAATAGATTATCTGTGTCTTTTAACCCACCAGAACAAATTCTGTCTTTGTTCATTTCACTAAGGTCAGGCGAGTAACTGAGCAGAGTTTGGCTCCTTGTCAATTAAGGCTTGATCCAAAGCCCACTGAAGTTAATGGGTGGGTGATCTGAGAGTGTGTTTGTGTGCATTCTTTGATTCGTCCTTTAATGCACAGATGTTTGCTGTTCAGTGTTTAGCCACATTGTTGATAGAATCCAATTTCTAACTGAAACAAAAATTATTAGCTGTTGTTTGTATGCTGTTGGTATAGTTTTGAATTGTTAAAATATTTTAGAGAAGTAACAGTTGACATACTTTCAATTTTGTCAGTGTAGCTGTAGTAAGTTGCAAAAGAAGAATTTGGCAACACATCTAATTAAATCTATAGTTTTGTTATAGAAAAAAGGTTTTAAATCCAGAGACTTCTGTTATACAGCTTGAAATTAAAGATGAAATATATAATCATACTGCCCTCCCATCCCCGCATCATGTAAATGTCCCAAACCCATCAGACTCTGAAGAATCAAATACAGCAACCAACTGTTGCCAAATTCTGGAATCTCTGCTAGGATGCCTCACTGATATTAGATATCACACAAGGCTGGATCTCAGTATGAATAGCTGTTCCCTGTCACTGTATTTGACGCATGACCTGAAGTAGTTTTACAAAGTGATCTGCTGTGCAGTGTATGAATTTCTGCGATAAGACTTATTTCTTTGTAGGGATGAAATCCCAAAATCAATGTCAAATTGAAATCTAAACTCTGAGATTGGGGGATTAGTGGAAAAGGTTTTAATAAGTGTGAATTTTAGATTTTACCCTGGGAAATTTGGCAGGTAGACCAACTGTGAAATTCATGGGAGCAGATGGCTGATTAAGATATCTGAAGACATAGTACTAAGAAGTTCTAAATCAAAATCGGGAATAACATTCTGATGGAATGAGAAAATAGTCTGTGTTTCACCTGGATTTATAACACAGACCTTGCTGGCATTGAGAATTTGCGAAAATTAAGTACTTGCCTGCACCTTTGTGAAACTGAATGATAACATTCCAATATATCTCAGTAAAAAGAGCATCAAACTTAATTGCTTCTATTCAAGTAACTTTTTTTTTTTTACATTTGAACTATATACACACATGCGCGCACACACACACACACACACACAAAGTGGATACAGAAATACTAAAATAGCCAGCAGGGTGGATCAGTAAAGTGAAAGTCTTTATATACTGTACCAAAAGCACTGGAGTACAGAATAAATAAAAAAGCACAACTTAGATACAATTCCTTTTTCTTTTCTTTTTTTTTTTTAATTGTATTCACCAGGGCACTACATACACATACTTTGCTTGCCAAAGTTGATTTTGGCAGTGATTGCCTAGAATCTCTGTGGAATTAAAAGATTATATTGTTACATATATCTACTGCAGTACTATATGCATATAAAATATTCCTTTCACTGATCATTATTGACTTATTATCTCATCATGCTTAACCCAGCAATTTTGGCTTTGCTAAAAAATGTGTTTCTTTATATAATACATTTCATACTGGCATTTAAGGAGCAAACTTAAAACTATGATTGACAAACCATTCATGTGAAAATAGTGGAAAGTTATCTTAAAGGAGCTTTCTGTTTCTTGAGGTAACACATGAGTGTACAAGAGTGTACAAGAGTGTACACATGAGTGTACAAGAGTGTACAAGAGAGAAGGAACATGAGAACTTCCCCTCTTTTGCATACCTAGTGCAAGGATCTTGCCCAACATTCAGGAAATGCAACTCTTCAGGGCTAGTGTTGCTGTGAATGCTATTTTGAGCCCAAAGTGTGGCGAGGGAAGATCCAGGGCTTCATTCCTAGTTCTCCTGCTGCAGACAGAGCTGGTCAGTCACAGAGGGATGCAAAGACCATCTTTAAAGTCAGCAAAGTGGTTATTCTTAAATCCTGTGGAATTGTGATACTCACACGACCCCCAAGCAAAGGGCTGTAGGAAAAATACTGCAGTTGAGTTCAGTGACAGTTGAGTAAAATTTGTCGAAATTACACTTGGTGGTCTTTAGTTTTATTAAATTTAAATATAATTTTTTTTTTTTTTTTTTTATTTCCCCTCTTGCTTTATGAAAAAGCTTCTGCAGTCTAAAGTTCACCATTCTAGCTAGAATTTGGCTTCATCTAATTACAATTGTGAGTTTCTAGCAATGCTTAGTGTACACAGAGTAAACTTTTTTTTGGAAAAGAGCACAAGAGATTCTACACCCAGGCAAGGATTATTTTCTTATTAGAGATATGGTTTTTTTGAAGGGGAAGACATTTAGTGAACAGCCTACAGCAGGGGTCGGCAACCTTTCAGAAGTGGTGTGACGAGTCTTCATTTATTCGCTCTAATTTAAGGTTTCACGTGCCGGTAATACATTTTAACATTTTTTAGAGGGTCTCTTTCTATAAGTCTCTATATTATATAACTAAACTATTGTCATATTGTAAAATAAGGTTTTCAAAATGTTTAAAAAGCCTCATTTAAAATTAAATTGCTGATCTTGTGCCGCTGGCCCACTCAGCCACTGCCAGCCTGGGGTTCCGTTCACCTAGGCCAGCAGTGGGCTGAGTGGAGCTTGCAGCTGGGACCTTGGCTGGCAAGGGGCCAGCAGCCATAACCCCAGATCGGCAGTGGGCTGAGTGGCTTAGGGATCCCAGCTACCAGACCCGCTCAGCCCGCTGCCAGTCTGGGGTCTCTGCCCTGCCCACATAGAGTGGGTACCCACCTTCTCCCTGGTCCTGGCCCATTTTCTTCCTCTCTGCATTGCACTGAGGATGGGGGTGCAGTGAGCCCAGG
>ML677348.1:32510099-32591079 GCA_007922305.1 Dermatemys mawii | reverse complement strand
AAGATGTGGGGGGTGCTAGAGTCAGGGCAGGGGGCTGGGTGTGTGTGAGGAGGGTGCAGGAGTCAGGGCAGGAGGCTGGGGGCATGTGAGGGGGTGCAGGTGTGGGGGGCTTGGGTATGTGTGAGGGTGCCAGAGTCAGGGCTGGGGTTGGGAGTGTAGTGAAGGAGTCAAGCAGAGGGCTGGGTGTGTGAGGGGGGTACAGGGGTCAGAGCAGGGGCCTGGAGGGTGTGCAGGGGTGAAGGGCAGGGGCATGGGGGGTGTGCTGGCTGCAGGGCTCAGCGCACAGGATTGGTTGTGTGTGGGGGGTCAGGGCAGGGGGCTGGGTGTATGTGTGGGGGGGGGCAGGGGCGGGGGGCGGGGGGGGGGGTTGGCCTGGGGGCCCAGGGCCGGGGGGGGGGGGGGGATGTGGCCCGATTCCACCCCCTTCCCCAAGGCCCTGCCCCCGCTTCTTCTCTGCCTCGGCCAGCCCGGAGCAGGGAACACGCTGGGGCTCCTTTTGTCCCCTTCCTCCTCCTCTCCCTCCCTCCCTGCCGGCTGGTCAGCTGATGGCTGGTAGGCACTGAGACAAGAGGAGGAGGAGGAGGAGGAGGAGGGGCAGGAACACACCACGCTGCAGGAAGAGGCAAGGGAGCCGGCAAGACCAAGCTTCTGCCCGCGGGGGCAGGGGGCAGAAGCTTGGTCCTGCCAGCTTCCCTGCCTCTTCCTGCAGCATGGTGGGTTCCTGCCCCCCCCCCGTCTCAGTGCCCCCTCCCCCCCCCCCATCTTGTCTCAGTCCCTGCCAGCCGATCAGCTGACCAGCCGGCAGGGATGGAGGGACAGAGAGAAGGAGGAAGGCGACAAACAGAGGGCGGAGAAGAGCGACCAGGATTTTTAATGGCACGCTACAGCCGTGCCATTAAAAATCAGATCACATGCCATAGGTTGCCGACCCCTGGCCTACAGTAATTACAAATCACTGAAACAAAGTCTCACCAACTGTAATACCCTTACCTCTGATATTTTTATTAAGATATTAATAAATATAAGTGTAAATTTCCTCTTAGCTCTGAAATATCAGCACAGGGTTTTCACCTCTAACCAGAAGCTGTAAAGCATCCAGATAACGAGTGTATCTGTAGGAGGTGTGAAATTTTCTTATTCACTGAACACTGTGGTAGAGAATGAGCTTTGCTCAATATTTTTATTTTAAACCTGTGTTCTACCATCTTTCCTTTGGCACACCCTCTTTTTGTGGCTATTTTCTCAAATGAGGAACCACACATGACAAGACACTTGATGGTGTCGACACTGGCAGCAAATTTGATGGACAGCACCAAACCTTGCTGTGGCCTACCTCCCGCTAATTAGCTGTTCGAAGGAACTCTGTGCCCCAGGCACAGTCTTATCAGTAAAGGACATCTTTGCCATTCACACTGACAGCTGTGATGCAGCTGTTTGTGAAGAGAATGGAGTATGTAGGGGGGTGAGGTTGAGGCAGAGGAGGATTTAGAACAAGTGACAGCTCCAATGTCTTGCACCGAAGCCATCCTGAGTTATAATAAATCGGCAGAGTGGAGAAAAGAAAAGGTGGGAATCGAAACGTATAGAATTAGAATATAGATTAGACATAAAACGAGAGTCAGAGTGAAAGTGAGAATAAGGGAGAGAAAACATACTGCTCCACAAATACTTTGTAAGACAACAGGCTCTGTATACTCCCATGATTAATGAGGCTTTGGGATTTGCTTATGGATTTAACGTCCAAATCTTCATGATTTTCTGGAGGTTGTGTGCATGTCCGTGGATATTAATGGGGAAGCATGCCAGGAAGTCCCACATTTGAGCAAGATGTAGAGAAGCATGGCCATGAATAATTTATTGAGGTGCCTTAGAGGCTTTGGAGACAGGCTGGGAGGAGGAGTTTAAAAAAGAAAAGAAAAGAAAGGAAGGTACTTGCTTAGGAAATGTGTTGAGAGATTGGGTGGGGAGTTAGATGGAGAGAGAGCACCCGTCTGCTTGTCAGAGACAACTTCCTTTCTGATTCAATAAACCAGAGTGGTTTAAAGGACACTGTTTGTTGTTGTTCTAATTATTTATTGAATTATTTTTTCACGTGTACAGTATGAACTGTGTGCTAAGTGCTTTACTGAGAGGTTTGAAGACAGATCCCTGGCCCAGATTGCTTACAGTTTAAATGAACAATGTAGAAATATAGCTAAGAGCAAAAGATCATGAGACTGAGATGGTGACGTTTTGAATAATTCATTTTTGTTAGTTCCATTTGATTTTTGTTTAGACTTTTTTCTTAGGTGGAGAAGCTTTTTTCTTAGGTGGAGAACCCCTGGAGAGAGGGCTGGAGTACATTTGCCTTTAGGATACACAAACCTCACAATACAATGGTAGGCTGAGACAGGGAAGGACACTAATCGTGGAGTAAAGTTCATTAATACTTCGTCATTTATCTATTTCTGTGTTTTTTCCCCTAACAGTTGGTCTCATTAGGGATGAAGGAACCAGTTCAGATAAAGTGAGAGAGCGGAGAAAAACCTAGCCCAATCTTTTCCCTCAGAACGCAGCCTAAACAATTGTTGAGGCTCAAGGAGAACAAAATAACACTAGTTTATTCCTCTCAGTGCTTCCTAGAAGCAGAAATATAGACAATGTTTCCATCCTAGACAGGAGCAGGGAGTATCTGAAATTTCTGGAAATAGCTTGCTCTTTAAAATTTTCCAGCATAATTTTACAAGTCTCAGTGGGTGAACTCATTTGGATAGTACCAAAAGTTGGAATGTTACTGTGAACCAAACCTTTAAAGAATAACTCTTTGTTACTGAGTGAATGTGGATTTCACTGCATCCAACTTCTCTTTTTTCCATAGTTAACATAGCTGATAGTACAGTGCAGTCAGTTGCCAAAAGGGTCCCAAAGCAGATGTTTCTACTGTGGTTGCAAAGAAATCAGACACACACGACCAGAGTGTGGCTGACCGCTGTTAAATGAAGAAGATCCAGCTCCCCTGTGCCAGAGCAGATGCTCCCATTACACCGGTTAAGAAGGCAGGGCAGTGCTTGAAGCTATAAAGGATCAGGGAGTTCCAGTAAGAGAATGAGATGTGTGAGTCTGGGCTTCCAGAGTCAGTTTGGGGGAAAAAATATCAGGTGAGAGGTACTGAAGCCAGAAGGTGTTTCCTGCGGGGAAGACTGAAGGCAAGGAGAGCAGCAAGAGAGGTTTTCTGGGTAGCCTCCCCAATTCAGAGACCCAGAATTAATGCGGGGAGGGTAGGAAGAGCAGCAGAGGGGGTTGCCTGCTAGCTCTATGCTGGAGAGCCTTAGGCCATGGTTACACTGGCACTTTATAGCACTATAAAGCCCCCAGGAGCGCTATAACCTCCTCCCCGTCCACACTGGCAAGTCATGTAGAGCGCTATAACTGCAGAGTTATAGCGCTCCTGGTAATCCACCTCTGCATGGGGAATAAGGGCTGTAGTGCAGCTGCTGTAGCGCTACAGCAAGATTGTGGACACCCACTGCGCTACAAGTGGTCTCTTGAGATGCCTAGAGCCATTTAAGGCAATTGATGTCTCTTCTCTTTCTTTTGAACTTGGCTGGAGGAATGCGGAAGTACCTCTTTAGAGTTTCTCTCTTAACTCGGAAGATAAGCAATGCAAATGTTTAAGGAGGGAGCCTGTGTGAAAACAAAGCCCTCTGTGAAGGGACACGCGCTGACAGGCTCGCTGACAGGCTCTCAAAAAGACGGAAAAACCATTGGCTCTCTCCCTCTGCATACACACAACACGTCCCCCCTCACCCCCCTCGTTTAAAAAGCACGTTGCACCCAGATGAATGCTGGGATACCTGCCCTAACGCGCTGCTCTTAATGCCGCCTGAAGTGCCACAAATGTGGCCATGCTATACCGCTGGCGCGTCTCAGTGTGGACATACAATAGCACTATACGTATTGCTGTGTAAGGGGACCACTATAACCAATAGCGCTATAATCCTGTAAGTGTAACCATACCCTTAGAGGAGGATGGAGAGGGCTAAAGGCAGGGGAGCAGTAGAGCAGCTTGTGTGCTGATGTCTCCATACCGGAGATTTGGATCCAGGGAACAGTCACAGCGTGAGGACGAGTGAGGGAATCTCCCTTGGTAAAGATGAGCTCCCAGAAAAGAGGCTGTGAGGATGCCTGCTAGGAAGAGTGGGGCTCCACTCTATTTGGAAGGGGTGGGTGGCTGTCTTGGGGTAGAAGAAGAGATTGATAAGGAATCTAGGTATGGTGGAAGACACTCGAGTAGGGTATGGAAGGGGTCCTAGGAGAGAAGCTGCTGGGGGTGCCTGCTGGAATGAGCAGAGGTTTAAGTGCATGTGCTCCAGGTGTTATGGACTGTGTTTGGGGCTTTATTTACAGTCTGTTAGCACAATGTTTGATTATAAACTGGCTCCCAGGAAGGGCAAGCAAGAGAGCCTGGTGGAGAGTGGTTGGGTTACCTTAGGGACTAAGCCAGGCACACCACTCATGCCATGGCCTGCTACAGGAAGGTATGCCAATTGAGATTGCTTTATGAGGCACCTTTACACACCTCCCTGATTTTAAGCTCATGTTAGATTTTACTACCTAGCCAGCTTCTTCATCCTATTTTGCAGTGGAGAAAAACAACATTCACTTGCCAAAAATTATAGGCCTAGAACTCATTTCAAAGATGTCTTTGTTTACTTATGAAAAGACATCGGATAGGAAAGATGAAGTTATGCCCCAGGGACTCTTTCCCAATAAGAAAATAAGAATAATGGGTATTCTTCCTCTGCTTTATAGTAGGACTATCATTTTTTATTTGTTCGTCTATTATATATCCTGTACTATATATGGAGAGACATGTAATGCCTTCTGGTGACATTCTGTTTATTTTCACTCATGACTTGTGGGATAATTCCTATTATCCTACTGGAAACTGTTAGATATTCTTCATAAATATTAGATGTGCCCGCATAACCTCAGGTTTATCTTTCAGGTTTCATACAAGTCTAATGATGTCTGTGAAATTCATTTTTAAGGGAAAGCAATTTTGCTCAGTACCACAACTAGTTGAACCCGTTTGTTTTAAACACTTTGTCCTTTATATTAGCCCTTCTTTCTGAACGTGAACTGTCAGAGAATTGAACATGGATTCTACAAATATATTGATGATTTATAATTGTTTGAATAGTTTTCAGAAACTATTCATGCTCAGTGTTCTTTTGAATAGTTAGCATTTGATATCCTGTCTATATAATTAAACACCTAACTCAATTATTTAAATGAGACTATTTGTGTCAGGACCCACTAATCATCACAGTGATTTGAGTGTTCACTGTCTCTCCCTAGATCTGGAGAGTGAGCACGTCTATGTCTTCCAGATGGAGAACTAAAAATGTTTTAAAGGTTTGCTTGTACTGCATTTATAGTAACATTTGTTCAGTAAACAAAGTATGATGGTTTGTTGTGTCACTAAAAGTTGATGTTCCAATATAAAGTATGCAGTTTTATAAGCAGATGTAACAACATTAAGATACATTCATATACTAGTTTTGTTTCTAAAGACTTTTTTAACTATGAGTACGGATATATTATCCATGGGAAAACAATATCCTTATATGCTATTCACATAGTCTTGAATTGCTAAAAGAACATCACTATGGACTGTGCATGCATGCATAAAATCAAATCTTTGTGCAGTCTTTGCATTAACAAGAAAAATTGTTAAAGATTTACTTCACAGTTATGAAATAACTTTATTTGATGGATACATTTGGTATGAACTGTTTAGTTCTTGGCAATGGTTAGGTAAAAAAAAACAAAAACAAAAAAACATAAGGAGCCATGACAGTTAAACTGGACTTTGGTTTGGATGGCTTGAGGGGTGGGGAGGAAGGGGCAAGTGAAACTGGGTAGGGAGAGACAGGGAAGAAATTCTCCACCCAGGCCTTTCTGTAAAGTGGGAAAATGGGTGACACCAGTAGGTCCTCCTTGTCCTACCCCCACTACATACATTGCTCAGTGAGAGTAGAAGCCGGTTGCGAAGTTAAGAACATAAGAAAGGCCGTACTAGGTCAGACCAAAGGTCCGTCTAGCCCAGTATCCTGTCTACCGACAGTGGCCAATGCCAGGTGCCCTGGAGTGAGTGAACCTAACAGGTAATGCTCAAGTGATCTCTCTCCTGCCATCCATCACCCGCCTCTGACAAACAGAGGCTAGGAACACCATTCCTTACCCAGCCTGGCTAATAGCCCTTAATGGACTTAACCTCCATGAATTTATCCAGTTCTCTTATAAACCCTGTTATAGTCCTAGCCTTCACAACCTCCTCAGGCAAGGAGTTCTACAGGCTGACTGTGCGCTGTGTGAAGAAGAACTTCCTTTTATTTGTTTTAAACCTGCTGCCCACTAAGGGAGATAGATGGTCAACATTTTCCAAATGTGGAATCTTCTTCTGAAATGCAGAGGTTTTTGATTAGCTCTAGGGAGTTGTTTAACCCCTTGCATACATACCCCACAAGTCCTTCTCCTACCCTCCTCATACATAGAGTAATCTTGATTTGCTCCTTATGACCTGATTCATACCCACTGTAGTGGCAGATTTCATAATAATTTTAATAAAAAAACAGGACTGAGACGAGAGTTTTCTACGGTGTATATGCCTTCTTATTGTTCTGTGGGGATGCTCTGCTGAGAGAAGTAACAATACCTTCTCTTTGCTATTTCATTCCTGAGTCCAAACCCATCGCTTTCCTGCTCCCCTCTGGGCTATTTTCGTCTAAGGGATCATGAGGCCCCTTATTTTTCTTTCTTTTTTGTGGGGGGAGTGTCAGGGTTGCCTTCCCACTCTGAACTCTAGGGTACAGATGTGGGGACCCACATTGAATCCCCCCCCCCAAGCTTATTTTACCAGCTTAGGTTTAAACTTCCCCAGGTACAAGCTTCTTCTGTGCCAGAAGGAATAGTAAGCTGCTACTATAAAGTGCACCCCAAGAACTAGGGGCAAGACCACTTGAAGCCCCCTCGCTCCCCCAAAATCCCCCCCCCCCCCAGCCTATACCTCCCTTCCTGGGAAAGGCTTGGGAAAAACCCCTAACCAATTCTGTTAGGTGAGCCCGATCCAAAAGCTCTGGATCTACACAATGGAAAAAAAAGCTGTCAGATTCTTAAAAGAAGAATTTTAATTAAAGGAAAAAGAGAGAAACAAAATATTTCTATAGGAATCAGTGGAAAAACACTTTAGAGTCACAAAAAGAATCAAAGAAAAAGCCACACCACAGAGGAATTCCCCCCTATCCCCTGCTGAGTTCTCAAAGTACAGAGAAAAAACAGGGGTATTTTCCTAAAAACCTGAGAAATTCACAAGGGAGAAACAAATATAACTAATACGCTTTGCCTGGCTAAATTACTTACTGATTTCTGGTTAGAGAATATAGAATTAGGTGGAGAGAAGAAAAGCTGTCTGATTCATGTGGAAGCACCAGAGCGAACGAAACCCACAGACAAAAGCTTCCCTCCTCCTAGATTTGAGAGTAACTTCGGTCCCCATTGGTCCTTTTGGTCAGGTGCCAACCAGGTTCTTAGCTTCTTAACCCCTTACAGATAAGAAGGAACTCTAGGCTACTTTATGCTTATGCCAGGGGGTATGTGCACAAACTGCATCCTGGGCCAGAGCAGAAAATGCTTGGACCTGAAGACAGGTTGTGACATTCCCCAGAGTACAATCTGGACTGTGGAACCATTGTGCCCCCTTTAACTCTCCTGCCCAGGCTGTCTCCTGCACTGCTATGCTAGTGAATAGCAAACCCCTATAGGCTCTGTTCACTCAGCCATCGACATGCAGAGGCACACCCAGCAAAGTTACATGAAGGCTCTCATAGCCACTCATGAACTCTATAGAGGGAGACTCCCACAAATTTTCTTACCCCCAGGCTTCCACCTCAGGAATCTGCATCTTATTCTGTTCAAGCCCCCCTTGATGAGAGGAAGCTCATTAATTAGTCAGACCACCAAAGGGTATGAATATGCACCAGCCTTTGTAACCTGAGTACAAAAGATAAAATCAGTCTAATTTCTAAATCTTAGCAAGCTAAGACAAGTTTGAAGTAATATGTCTTATCTTACCCAAAAGCCTACAACGGTCTGTGCTAACTGAAAAGTTTTTCCAGTTACGAACACTCTCCCCAGTTTAAATGTGTCTTTGTCTTCCTTCAGCATAGGTAAGCATGAGATGTGAAGTGACGATATCACTGTCCCTTATTTTATATTGTCCTCCAGATATTGGAAGATCCGTGCTGTGTAATGGGGTTAAGCAGCCCCAAGATGTATGTGCTCGATCAATGTCTTTCATGTTGCTTGTAAATCTGCTTACAACTCCCCTGCTGCTGAATGTCTGGTGATGGTCACTTAACAGCTGGCTGGATATTAGTTTCTTCTTTGTTGCCACCGAAGTTTGTGGGCATTTCCCAGACTCGCAACGTATTTCAGTAACCAACATATAGCAAAATCTCACAATGTCATATACAATGATGATATGTACATTTCAAAAGGACAATAATGGCCTATAGATTGTCTTTTCCAAAGATACCATACAAACCATACTTTGCACAAGATTAATCATAATTTAGTAGAAGTGGTGACCATCATAGTGTAGGCTGTAACACAGGTAGTGGTACTTTCCTGTTCTACTAGCCCTGCCAGCATTTTTGAGCCTGCAGACTATATAGGGGCTGGGGCAGGATTGTACTTGGATAGCTAACTTGAGCCATTACTTTGGCCACCATGGCCATGGTACTGTTTTTTAGCATGCTACCTCAGATAGGGCTAGCATGTATCTCTCTACCCATGCTTGAAGCACACTCCCAGCTGCTGTGTAGACATATCCTACAAGGGAAGGAGCAGGCTTCAACCTGTGTGGGTCTGAACATAGAGACCTAGAGGTTTAGAAGAGGCAGTGAAAAATCCTAGAGAGAAGGTTTAGATCAGACTTTGTTTTACTGCTAATTTGTTTGTTAATTGTTCATAGTGCAGGTGATGGTGGTGTGTTTGAATTTGGAATTACATGGAGTTGGGAAGTCACCTTTTCACATTCACTCATGTGCACACAGTCACACATTTGAAGGTGCCAAATTCACTTGGGAGGGGAAAAACAATAAGGTTTTTAAGTGTTAGCATCACTAGAGTGCAACTATGAGATCAGCTCCTTGGAGAGAAGCTTTGACTAGGGTTACCTTCCATCCATATTTCCCCAGACATATCCGACTTTTTCATTTTTAAATAGCCCTCTGGGAGGAACTGGTTGAAAGGTCCAGGATTTTTCCCACCTCCCCTCCCTTCCCTTCTCCTCCCTCCGCCCCATGCAGAGTGTGGGTTGGCCTGGGCCTGATTTGAGCCACTCTCATTGGCCTACAACAGCCAGAGCCCCTCCTCCCACTCCCCCCTCCTGCTGCCTCAGCACTCTATGAAGGAGGGGCTGTGTGCTCACGGAGCAGCGCCGCAGCGTGTTTGGTTGCCTCCACGTGTAGCCAGTGTCTGAGTGGCCTGGTAGGGAAGTCCCAGGGGGCATCAGGGAGAAGGGGGGTTGGATGGATCAGGGTTTGGGGGGGTTCTCAGGGGGCAGGGGTGTGGAGAGGGAGCAGGGAGGGTTAGATGGGTTGGGAATTCTGGGGGTCCTGTTAGGGGGTGGGGAGCGGTTGGATAGGTGTGGGAGTCCCGACGGGGTCTGTCTGGGGGCGGGGGTGTGGATAAGGGTTGGAGCAATCAGGGGACAGGTAGGGGGTAGTAGGGTTTTAGGGAGGCAGTTAGAGTGGGGGGGTCTCAGGAGGGGGCAGTCAGGGGACAAGGAGCAGGGAGGCTTAGGTAGGGAGTGCTGTCCTGGGGAGCAGTTAGGGGAAGGGGTCTCATGAGGGGCCAGTCAAGGGACAAGGAGCGGGCGGGTTGCGAGTTCTGAGGGGGGCAGTCAGGGAGGCAGGAAGTGGAAGGGAATGCATAGGAGCGGGGCAAGGGTGTGGCTCCTGCCCCCGCCCTCTCACTGCTCCCTGTGTCCTCTTTTTTGATTCTTGAAATATGGTAACTCTAGCTTTGACATATACTCATGAGTACTCAGCATATACCATTGGGGCACCTGCCTTGCTTTTCCAGAGTGGTGTGTGTTGTTTTAATCAAAGATCTTATATTGGAGATTTTTATGATAATCCACAACCCACTGGTGCCTGCTACAGTCATGAACTATCAGGTCTCTCCTCTCTGTGAAATCAAAATAGTGCCTCTGGATGCTGTAGATACAATCTGTTTGGCATTTCTATCTGTTTATTGAGTTTGTAAGAGATGAACAGGAAGTGGCTGTTCAAAGAGGCACAGTTTTTAATCTAATGTATCTGATATACTCAGTGATACAGTTCAAATATACATAATTTTCCTGCATAGCTAAAGAGTCCATATAGCAATGCATTTTTAGTGTCTCTGATTCTGTCTCTTCTAATGAAGATTTTAAATAAATAAAAAGAAGCATTAAAATGGAAGTGTTTGGGGGAGCTTTGTTTTTTGCGCTTTCTTTCCTGAAATTAAATTAATGGCTGCTGCCTCTTTGTAGAGTCTCCCCAAGCTTCATTTTTAATCATTGATGTTTAATGATGTTATCTCAACAACAATTTTAGGGCAAAATTCTCATTGCTGGGACTCAGCAGCTGACCAGGGATTAACGAGGCAATTGACTTGAATCTCGGGTGCAGAGACCTCTTTATGAATCTTGTTAACTGGATTCACAAGAGAGGTTTTTGGTTTTGTTTCTAAAAAAAAAAAGTTCAATCACTTTATTGAGGGGAGCTAATTTAGCAGCACCAGTAGACATAGGCATCACAGCATCAATCAATCAACACAAATACTTTCCTACTGAGACTCCCCTGTGACCTTGAGGAGTGTGACAAATGACTTGGAGGATAGAACAGACAGATACCTTGTGATAAACCAAAAAAACATTTGTTCTGCTAGTTGAATAAAAAATAAAAATGAAGAGTGCAGGTAGATATATGTTTGGTTTAAACAAGACTTGATAAGTTCTGTAACTACCTTGTGCTGCTTTGGCTCTGGTTGGAGGAGTTCAGTTTCTCAGTAATCAAGACTTCTTTAATAGACCTTCGTGCAGTGTTCAGTTGGTTAGTGCTATAGTACTCTGTGGTTATCAGTGCTTGATTATGGCTGGAGGGTGTAGCAGATACTGATAAATATTCTGGAGGCAGCTTATCTCATCAATAGGGTGACCAGACAGCAAATGTGAAAAAACAGGACATGGGGTTGGGGGTAATAGGAGCCTCTATAAGGAAAAAAACCCGGAATAGGGACTGTCCCTATAAAATTAGGACATCTGGTCACCCTACTTACCAAATACAAATAGAGGGAAGGTAATCTGCAAGGTGAATCCCCTAGCCTGGATTTACTTAGCTTATTCTAAAAATCTACAGAATGGCAACTAAATGACAGGAAGTTTGATAATCAAACATTAAATATATTAATAGCAATAATCTACAGTCTTGCTAGAGATATTGTACACAGAGGGTTATGGGGGTTTGGGTTTGTTTTTTTTTTGTAGTTCTTGTGAAAAGTGATGTAGGACTGTTTTCTAGCTCTTCACAGAACAAGTGTTGCATTAGTAACAACAGTGCGTGCTCTGCCACCCTCCAATGTGGATCTGAACAGGCAAAAACTCAGCAGGAAGAGTAGCTTCAGTCCCCATACCTATTCAGTCTTTTGTGAATCATTTGACACTGCCTATTACAAGGTAGACTGCTGCCACTGTACAGAGACCACCAACTCCTGTCCCATCCATCCACCTGTAATCCTTCTGCTCATCAGAGTTGGCAGCAACAACGGCCGGTTTCAGTATCCAGGGGTTCTATTCCAATAGCACAATACAAAACCAGCTCGAGCCCCCATCCAGTGACCTGGGACAACCATATACCACCCCTCTGGGTGCGTCTAAGAGACAATACTTCCCCTCTCGCAAGCACAGAGTCTGAGTGTACCAAAAGCCTTTTAATAACAGAGAGAAACAATATGGCATTATATTGGGGAAACACCACAAACAGGATTAATAAACCAAACCATGAACCAGAAGCCCCCCTCCCAGCCAATAGGCTGAATCCTTCCCCTTGTCTCTTGAGTTCCACAACCCCAAAAAGTCACCCAATAGTCCCAAAAGTCCAACAGCCCAAGAGTCTTTGTTCCTGGTCAGTGCAGAGTTCAAAAGTCAATCTGCAGAGTCTTACCTCCCAGCCTGGGTGGAAAGGGAGGGCAGGTTAAAGGGCACCTTACATGGTGTGCGGCTGTCCCAGGAACTGCTCTACTCTGCCAGTTGCTCTGCCAGCAGACACCCAAACTGCGCCAGCCCCTCTGCCAGCTGCGCAAACTGCTCCGCTGGTCACCCTGCCAGCCCACACCCAAACTATGCTGCTCCGTAATATTTTCAGGAACTGCTCGGCTCCATCAGCTGCTCAACAATAGACCTTCAGACCCCCCGACCTAACACAGTGCTCAGTGATTTCAGCTCTTAGTTTATTTCAGCTTTTAGTGGCAGGGCAGGAGGGAGCCTTAGCGCAGGTGCATCACTGGGCCCAAAGTGAAGTCAGCTCAGCAGGCTGAATTTAGACTCTTAATAAAATCAAAAATTAGTTCTGATATTCCACAGTAGAGAAAGGCAAGGTACAATAGGCTTGTAGGGCCCTTAGACAAGGCCCTCCCCAAAAGATATAGGTACCTGTCCATGGCCTCTCTCAAATTCAGAGTGTTCGGAAACGCCTGTCCCTTGCCCAGTGAGTGCTACCTGGATGATGGCAAGTCCCTCCATCATAACAAGGGCCAAGTACATGTCCACAGTCCTTCATTCACATAATCAGGGTAACAACACTTTATCATTCCTGCCCCAATAACATAAACTGGGGCTCCCACATCAGCCGAAGTGGTCATGTGGGCTGCTGTGAGCTCAGGCTAGGCACAGTGGGTGTGCCTATGCAAATAGATCAGCCCTGAAGTTATTTTCCACAACTCACTGCAATTCCCATAATTCAACACCAGATGTCAGAGTAGATCTCATCCTGATGCTGCTTACACACCTGCCAGCCCTCATCTACTATATTTGCCTGCATCACAATATTATCTGAACACTTTCCAAATATGTAGTTATAGATAACACTAATAATATATCTCATGCTTTCTTTCTTTCCGGCTTGTAGGAGGAAGCTTGATGAACATATATTTTTTGACTGAGTGTTTGCTTTTGGTGTGTGAAAGAAACTGACCATGGGAAAGCTAAGTCAAATCAGATGAGTTCTTAGCTTATTCAGAAAGCAGTGAGACCTCTGGTTATCCTTACCTCTTGTAGGAATGAAGTTAATAGGCAGCCATTATAAAAGAAACAAAAGGAAGTATTTCTTCATGCAACACACAGTCAACCTTTGAAGCTCTTTGCGAGAGGGTGCTGTGAAGGTCAAGACTATAACAGGGTTCCAAAAAGAAGATAAGTCCATCAATGGCTGTTAGCCAGGATGGGTAGGAATGTAAAACCATGCTCTGAAGTGTCCCTAGCCTCTGTTTGCCAGAAGCTGGGAATGAGTGGCAGGAGATGGATCGCTTGATGATTACCTATTCTGTTCATTCCCTCTGAAGCACCTGACATTGGCCATTGTCAGCAAAGAGGATACTGGGCCAGATGGTCTGACTCAGTATGGTCAATATTCAAGGACAAGCTCCTGTAAAAAATATGTTTCCTTCCTTTAATCCTCTTGCTCTTGGTCAACCATTTCATTGTTTCAGTGAGCATAGCGGTCACAGAGGAAGGAGCAATTTCTCTGCTAGCTAGAGACAATTCCATGGAGAGGTGAGAATATCAGAACAGAAAGCTTGAACAGATCTCGGTAGTCAGTGGGGAGACAGTCCAAAGAGCAAAGTATTGGGGTGATCGTCTACTACTTTTTGTACCTGAGAGTTTCGGGGTATGTGGCTTCATTCTATGTGCGAGTTAGTCAACTGTCCTGATATCACACAGTCATGTGTCACTATGGCCAGACTGGGCTCACAGGGTGACTGGTCCCAGTAAATGAAGCAAGTCCAGATCCTCTGTGCCAGAGCAGGTGCTCCTCTTTGGCCAATTAAGAAGACAGGGCAGCACCTGTGACTATACAGGTTCGGGGAGAGACCTGGTGAGAGGGAGTCCCAGTGAGTCACAGCAAAAGGGTTCAATCACGAAGACCAGGTGAGAGCTGCCAGAGACTGACTGGGGAAGTCCCAGAGGGGAACAGAAGGTGTTCCCTGTGGGAAGGACAGAAGACAAGAAGAGCAGCAAGAGGAGTTTGCTGGCTGACATCCTCAAGCCAGAACCAGAGGTCTGGAAAGGGCACAAGGCAGGAGGAGCAGCAGACAGAGTTGCTGTGAGAGGGCCAGCGGGAGTGAGGGGTGCTCCCAGTAGAAATGCTGTACATAGTTCCCATTGGGCAGAGCAGAATTCCCCACAGTTGGATGGCCTCAGGTGGCTGTTCTGGTTAAGACCACAGAGGACTGAGCGGGCGTGTAGCCGGGGATGCAGGATCGGTATATTACATGTGTTGTTTGGACTATAATGGGGGAATTCTGGACGATGGTTGTTGGACTCTTGTTGTTATTTATGTGCATAGGGCTTCTATAATAAATAAATGCCACAAGGGCTATATTTATACTAGGAAAGACATTTTGGATAATCGGGGGAGGGGAGCCTGAAGGAGAGAAACTGAGACAGGTGCACATTTCATGCCATAGCCTGAGGCTGCTCCAGACAGGCCTGCCCTTCTTATAATAATCCTAAACCTCTGGCCAGTTTCAGATGTTTTCTTTGTAGCACAAAGGGTGACTTTCTTAGTGAAATATAGGCTGCTGCACAAACATCAGATAGTAATAACATTTGGTTTCCATCAACATGGCTGTACTCAAACCAGTAGAAGTTAAAGGCTCAGTACTCCATTTCCAAAATGGGAGGTTACCTTTTTCTAATGCCTTTTTTGTCAATGCATGAAAAGATGTTTTGGTTCATTAAGATCCCTAGCACCACTAGTTAACCAAAGGGCAAATGAAAGAGGTGGTAAAGGCAATAAAATACCATCATCCTTCCACTGATATTGAAGTGGGTCAGATTCAGTAGTAAGATGCCCAAATGTATATTCATAGTGGGCATAATCCAGTATTTGAACGTGGTGCTGGAGTGGCAGAATTGCAAGTCAGGAAAAATAAATATATAAAGCATAACCTTGTAGAGTGGTTAAAATAATCTGGAGGAGTGCACACCTGTTTGGGGAGGAGGGAATGACAATCACTACAAGGCCTTGGAAAAGAATTGTCAAAAACATTCTGCTGCAGTTCCAAAAGACCTGTGTTAAATTTACCAACAAGGGATGTGCTATCAGAGGGCAGCAGACATACATCAGGAAAAAATCAGGTAGCTGCTTGCAACTGGGATTTTTAATGAGGTCAGTATCCCAGTCCTGTTGAACAATTAATTTCTGCAGCACCTTGCTGAATGTGCTTCTGCTTTTGAAAGTGTTAGATTCCTTCCCTCTGTCCCCCTAGATTTAGCTGTGCTTTTCATTCATGTGAGGCCAAATTGGCACTATGTAACTTTGCTGACCACTCATTCCCTCATTTGCTATAATGAGGGCTCTCAGAGTGGGTTTGGCGATGGAAAATGACAGGCAAATGGGATTATAGGATTAGATAGAGGTTAAAAAGATATCAAGTCAGAGCATTTGAGGTTAGAATGAGCCATAAAATGAGAATCGTAATTTTGACATGCTCTGTTTAATTAACAATAAATAAATAATACCTAAAATTAAAAACCTCAAGGTTCAGCACCTTTCAGTCTGGAAGATTCTGCACAGCCCAGACATTTGCCCCGAGGGTAGTTCATAGCCCATCTGAACATGTCCTATGAAAAGATTTTCAGAACTGTTTCTCTTACATACCATCTTGCCCATGAGGTAGGAGGTCAAAGTTCTGTCTATATTAAAGGTCTTTAAATGGTTGCATTTACTCTATGTATCTTGGGTACCTGTGTGGCCTCCTTGCTATCTGAGTGACTAACAATCTTTAGTGCTTCCCTGCCTCAAAGAGGAGATGTACATTATTCTCACCATTTCAAAGATGGGGAACTGAGGTACAGAGAGCAACTTGTTTTGTTTAGTTTAATAAATTCCAGAAATACTTAGGGACAAATTCTAGACAAACTTACTCCTCATGCTCTTTAACTGAACCAAAGGGATTTCCACAAGGTAAAAGTCTCTTGAATTTGCCTTTAAATCATTACATTTTAGCTATGGCAAATGTTATTTTTCTTTAACCATATTCACAAAGTTCACAAGTTGTCAAATCAGAGAATGAGAGGAGTCTTACTGACTTCCTGAATGATCTTGCAAAAGTAACCGAGAGACTAATTTTGATCTTATTACTGTCAGTCCAGACGTAGCTCCAAAATCTTCTCTGTCTTAGATTGGCTAAATTAAAATTTACTTCATACGAATGTTATAAGGCATAATTAATTGTTTGTGAAGTGCATTGAGAACCTGGGATGAAAACAGTATATGTATATGCCAGTTTATCTCTTTAGCTACGCTGGTCCATAGGAGTTTTAAATCATATATGTTATATTGGATCAGTGGTCAAATTTAGGTTTTATTCTTTAACAAAGAAGGGATGAAAAAAATGAGCCAGTGGCCTTCTGTGGCCTACTAACATTGGAAAATGTTATGAAGCCTAAGGATCTCACCATTTAAGAATGGTGTGCACAATGTTACATGAGAGGGAAGGTGCTGTGCAGGGGCGAAGGAGCTAAGATATTAACACACCTATGCATTGTTTCTGAATAAGATTCTTCCCCCCACCCCCCAACAAATGCTGATAAGGAATGAAGTCTATATTTTAAAACTAAAATAAACACACTCACACCCTACTGCGATAAATGCCAATAAGATGCTAAATTCAGACCTTAGATTTTGGGTGTCTTTTTCATGCCAGTTGAAGAGTATGGTTTGAAAAAATTAAGCATTCTGTATAGTCTGATCTGTAAGTTCCTGAGCCCAGCCTGAAAGAGAGAAAAAACCTTGAACTGTAATGAAATGAATTTTATTTTGCAGGCACAGGGCCCATGCTATTTCATTTCATTACCGGGACATGCTGAGCAGGCTGAGATCAGCAAGTACTCCAGGCAATGCAAGCAGATGATAAGCATTTCATCATGGTCCTAAACATATTAAATTTTTAACTATAAATTTTATCAACAGCATCTACACGACATGGTAGCACTCCCCCTGCCCACTTTCCTTCTCCGTCCCCCTCCTTCTCTCCTGCTCTGCAAGCATAACTTGCATTTGACCATTCTGAAAATAACTTATTGGCAAATTTGCTTGTCCATTAACTATCAATCAGGTTGTTACCTGCTGTGCTTAAGGAAAATGGGAAAACAATATTATAGCATCAATATCTGTAACAACAGAGAAATACCATTAAGCCCATTCAACTTTTGCTTTTTCTTTCTTTTTCTGCTTTCTAACCATCCTTCATATGGAAATTCATTTAGTTTTCCTATCAGAGCACTTTGCCTGTTTATTATATTGGATCTTTCTTTAAACATATAATAGATTTGACTGAGAAGGATATCGATTTATAAGCGGTGATGATAGGCAAACCTCAAAAGGAACTTCAGAATTTCTGAAGCTTTTTTTATACCTTTATGGACAATCTAAATAACCGTGATCTAAAAAATTGGCCTGGAAATCCTGCTAGGACAGACTTTTTTGAGTGTTGCAAATACAACCTTAACTTCATTTCTTGACGTGAGTGCAAAATGACACAACTAGAGCTGACTGAAAAATATGGACAACACTATACATTTCTGGTGAAAAGTGTTTCTATTTTTGAGCATCTCTACTTATGAGTTTTCATGGTCTTTTAACAAAGGTGTGTGGCTTTTTTTTTTTTTTTTTTTTTGGTTAATAGAGAACACAATTTTGAAAAAAAAAATATCATAGTGAAGCTGTGTGGCTAGACACCATGCAAGCACCCCACTCTATGCACAAATCTGCAATTGGTGGCATTTTTACAGTTCACCTTAGGAAGAACATAGAAAAGAGTATCTCTGCTGCAGGTTTTAATGTACAAGACATGTAAAGAATCTAATTCTCTAAGTTATTATATGGCCCCGTCACTAGAGATGCTTCCTTCAAATAAACATAGCAATAAGGATCTCTCTCTGTCTCTCTTTCTCTCTCTACTCCTTCCCTGCTGGCAAGGCACTGACAGGGATTCCACAGCATACATTAAAAGATGTGAAGTGAATATGAGAAGGCCTCCACATTGACTTCAGTGAGCTTTGGATCTAGGCCTACATGCCTGCAAAACATATGTCCCTGCGTAGGAAAGTTATCTAAGCACAACACAGTGTTGCCTTGTGCACTTTAATCATGATCCATCAGAACACTTATGCATGTGAGTAGTCCCATTGACTTCAGCCCTTTTGTGAAAAATGTACTTCATGTCCAGGGAGTGCAATTTTTAGTAGATTTTAACTCAGATAATTCTAAACTAGCTTTCACCAGAGTAGTCAAGTATTTCTGCTCAGTGACATCTAACTCGATGCCAAGCTTCAGCTTTATACACATACACTAAGTGCTAGAATGGGAAGTACACAGCAGCAACAAAACACAAGTTATTTTTTAATAACAGGGAAAGGTATGGGTTTGATTTTGTTTTTCCCCCCACTCTCATCACATTCATTCATGCCTGAAACATTTTGCTTGGTCTTTAAAAAACAAAACAAAACAAGAGGAATGAAAATGGGCAGCTTTGTGGGGAAAATGGAAAATTATGCAACTTTAACTGTACCTTTTGTTACCATTTCTTCTGTAGAGCCATATTATGATACCCTTGTTCAAAGTGAGTGGGGCCTTACTCCAGGTATTCATTGATTTCAATGAGGCTCTTGTGAAATATGGTGCTACTCAGCATGAGTAAGAGTAGCAGAATGTGACTTATAATAAATAGCGTCATTAATTCATAAACATAAACCTTCCCTCTTTCTTTTTTTTCTTTCTCTCTGTGTGGAACTATAAAACCTGAAAGCTATTCCTGAATTTCCAGGAAAACTCAGAATTAACAGGGAAAATAAATAGATCCTCATATGGAGTGGACATTACTCAGCAAAACTAATATTTGCTTAAAGATTAATTGAGGAATATTAAATATAATTTATGTAATAAGATTGGGATTAATACATTCTGATATGTAGGTTAATCTTAAAATCACTCTAGTCTTGCATGACCTGCCCAATCAACCTTATTTTACTCTGTCCTCTCTCTTTGCACTTTGGCTGATTAATGTATTGGTCTAGAACTCATTTATCCTTTTCTTGGTTTCTAAACTTTCTGAAAACATGAATTGAATGTGAATTAAATTTGCTGTGTGATCACAACATTCCTGTCATACATTCCCAGTCTCCTGTTGTCATAAGTGATGATCTGCGGTGTGACCTTCAGAGAGCAATTATATCCAGAAGCTTTTTTAGGCAGCTGTGTTTGGTGCCCCGTTCTATGTCCCGATCTTCAAAGGGGTCACATGCAGAAATTTTGTTTTGAAACCTTAAGAGTCCTTCGGAATTTCATTCTTTCAGAGGATGCAGAAAATTCTTGTTTCCTTTCTTCGTACAGTGCCCCACAGTTAATGAACTACCTCTTATCATAGCTTTGAAAACAAAATGCTATATAGCACTTGGGATTGCAGAGTGCTTTATATAAACATTCTATTTTCTTTTATTTATGCACTAGTGCTTTACTAGTACAATTCTACCCAGATTTTGTTTGACTTATTCACTGCCTCTGTGCAATGGGTTGAGAGCTTCAGAGATTTTTCCTGTAATAACTCTCAGACCACTTTTCTATGTCCTTTATCCTTCAGCTTGCACATATTCCTTCTTTGTGCTTTGGTTCCAGAATTTATTTGCACTGCATAGAATTTTTGTCTTGAAGCCAAGCCATGCAAATTCATTTCTAGTTTAAAGATGACTTCCTTTTCATTACCTACTTTGCCTTCTAATTTTATATTACTAGAATCTTAGCATCATCATTTGATTTCTCTCTCTCTCTCCCTTCACACATAGTTAGAATTTGGGGATTTAGAATAGTTTTCATGTTCTCCCTTCCTTGTTTTATTATTTGGAGATATAGTTTTACTGCCATGCATGCATTTTTGTCTTGCCTTTTTTGTTTTTGTTTTTGTTTTTTGTTTTTAAGATTATGAGCCAGCTGGCAAGTGCCACTCACTAATTTGTATGATACTACACATAGCTCTCTGAACAATTGCACTTGATGTGGTCCTCAGGAGGTAGTATTTCCTGAAGTGATGTCACAGTGTCAGCCAAATGACAGTCTTCTGAAGATAAACTTCAGTAGATACTGGCTTTGGCAGCAAATCAAATCACCTGCTTTCAGGCCATCAAACACCCACGTGTGTTCATCTGAAGAACTTTTTTGGGCACATCTAGCCATTATGCACTCTCAAAAAACTTCTGAAACAAATTGTGTTTTATTGAGGACAGGCTTTATCTAAAACAATGCCAGTGCAGCTCAATGGATCAATAAGATATGTCACAGAAACACAATATAGTCAGCTATCCCTTTCCTTAGGTCGAGAATATGACTTGAGCCTAATGCATCCAACATCCACTAGGTGAGAGTCATGATTTCTGAAGTTCCATTTTCCAATCTGTTCTGAGAGTAAGGATGCCTATAAAATACTTGAGCTTAGCTCAGACATTGCCACTGTGTTAAATAAGTGACAAAAACAAATCTGTAACAGGAGTTGAAGTATATAATTCCCAAAGAAAAGAATAATCGGGATTGCTTTCATGAGGCAAGGATTTTTTTGGAAGGAGAGATGCAGAGGGAGTGGTTGTCACTGTAACACACTCTGTAACATACTCAAGGAGCTCAGTCTAATTAGCATAACAAAGATAAGGGCAAGGGATAAGTACCTGCATAGGTGAAAATGATGTGATAATAGGCTCTTCAGTCTAGCAGAGAAAGTTACAACCTGATCCTATGGCTGGAATTTTGAAGACAAATTCAAACTGTCAATAAATTGTAACTTTTTAACAGCAAGGATAATTATCCATTGGAACAGTTTACCAAGGGTCATGGTAGACTTTTATCACTGGAAAAAAATAGATAAAGATTGGCTATTTCTTCTAAAAGTTCTGCTCTAGGAATGAATTTGGAGAAATTCTGTGACCTGTGTTATGGAGGAACTCAAAATATATGATCACAATGGTCCTTTCTGACCTTGAAATCTATAGGAATGTCATTCTAATTACAGTAGCAAAAATGTATTGAACAGTGAGTGGAGATTTTTTCAGTGTATTTGTCTAAGGACTGGTCCTCACTAGGGTGGGGGATCGACTGTAGATACGCAATTTCAGCTACGTTAATAACGCAGCTGAAATCGGCGTATCTACAGCCGACTTACCTGCTGTCCTCACCGTGGCGGCGGTCGGCGGTGCGTTCCCCCGTCGACTCCAGCTTGCACCTTTTGGCGAGCTGGAGTTACGGAGTTGATGGGGGCGCCGCTGGCGATCGATTTATCGCGTCTTGACGAGACGCAATAAATCGATCGCCATAAGATCGATCTCTCCCCACGCTAGTGAAGACAAGCCCTAAGAGACAGATCCTTTGGGGCCAATGTGAATGCTTCATCCCCTGATTCACATGCTTCCTTCTTGGCTTTGATCTACATAGTTCTGGACTACAACTGTCTTTGTAGTTCATACATTGAAATGTGATCTCTAATGTAGCTGGGGTCAAATCCATTTTCTGTCTCGAAGTTTGGGACCAAGACTTTAAAATGGCAGTAGAAGCAGAGGAGTAGTCAATGAAAGAAATGGAACACAGATTTGACATTCATTGTGGCCTAAACACAGAGAAAGTGGTCGGTTGCTTTCTCTATCACCTGGACGTTTGCACTTTATTTTCACATAGTTTAGAGGTGAGAAATGCATGTGTCATTATGGCAAGAAGGAAGGGATGAAGTTTGCTAGAAAACAGAAGGTGCTTTTAGATACTGAGAGTGCCTTGTTATCAAAGCTTAGTAGTGAGTGAAATGGGATCTTGAAACTTTGACAAATGAAGACCTCAGTTCAAGGAGAGGATACATGCCCATTACAATTCTTCAGTGGGCTTTTACCTTTCAACCAGCATCATTCCGGGTTTTTTTGGGTTAAGTTTGAATACAAACTCTCAAAGTCATTGTTTTGTGGTGATGATTCCACAGTAAGCTGTTTAACCTCGTCTTCAGCCCATAGTGGGGTGAGGTAAGGGAAAGAAATGCTTTCTGTTCCAGAAAGGGAGGAATGGTTCTGTTCTGGCCCTGTTCTATGCCATATCTGATTGGTCCCTTCCTTTGGTCCTCTGATTAGCTCTACTCTCCTGACGAATAGCACTGCCTGATACAAAGCTGAGCTGTAACTGGTCAAAAGTGCAGTGGTGCCCTTGACATTGACTAGGTTCCTCCAATCAGTGAGGAGTTGGAGTGGAAGCTGAGTGTGTCAGTTTGGGAGGAAGGGAACACCACAAAGAAGCTCAGCTTCATATGCTTAAATAAGCTGAACTCCAATGTTGTAGCAGCTACATTTTTAGCAGATATGCATATTGAAAACAAAACATTGACTCAATCTCCATGCCTGGCTACTGCTGCTGTTGGATCCTGTAATTATCTGCAGCTTCCAATGTCAACATTGCTGTCCTCTTCAGCGGAGCTGAGTAGCTGTAATTCTCCTCTCCCCAACGCCCCCAGGCAATGTCTTCTTGTCTCTTTCTTTCTTTCTTCCTTTCTTCCCCGAAACAAAAACCCATTGACTGTGTGTATGTATGTCCATTCTATTGTACTGTCTTTTTTCCACAGTACTAATCACAGCTTGTGTTTGTTGAGCCTATAGTTGCATCCATAACCCCCTTTAGTGATCTCATCTCTCCATTCTTCTGGAATTGTAACAGCTGAAAGTCTGTAACTAGGAAGAGAGTCCACACTTTTGACATCACGCAGATTTTTTTAATTCTTATTCTGATTCCAATCCGACACCCCATTTCTCACTAGGCAGATGA
Source organism: Dermatemys mawii (assembly GCA_007922305.1). Classification (NCBI taxonomy): domain Eukaryota; kingdom Metazoa; phylum Chordata; order Testudines; family Dermatemydidae; genus Dermatemys; species Dermatemys mawii. The sequence continues at coordinate 32,567,929 of ML677348.1, read as the reverse complement.
AATTTTAGGTGGTATTATGTTGTTATGGCTGGGACTCAGGAGAACTGAAAATGATTCTTGGGGGTGCAATGGAAGTCCTGCATGACCTTGGGAAATCACTTCATCTCACTGTGTCTCCCTTCCACCTCTGCAAATGGCGGATGCCACCTTTCTCCAGTCTTTGTTTGTGTTATCAGTCTATTTACACTGAATTCTCTGAGGGAAGGACTATCCCTTATTATGTGTTGCTACACTGCATAGTGCAATGGGGCTTTTAAATACTAGTATAATACAAATAATTAACAATAACAATGCTTTCCTTTTCCGAATATTGTGTAGTCTTCCCCAAATCAAACTTGAAGGTGTTGTTTACTTAAAATAGTGTTGTAGATTTATTAATGTGATAATCATGCCCTCTCTCTCCTTCAACAAACATGATGTCCAGCTCCTTAGACTATAATATCTAGTTCCAGTTTCATTTCCATTATTCTATAACGTGGTATCCAGTCTTGGTTAGTCTGAACCAGTTTGCAATGTACTTGATCCATTACTAATTATAATTTTCTGGTACATGTGTGTTAAAAATTGGGTTACATCTTTCACTTCTCAGATATCAAGTCATATGGCAACACACTTTCAAAAATTGGCCTCTAGTTCTGGGTAATTCAATTTCTGGATAACTAACTTGCACCACTTTAAAGTGTCCCAAGTGGATCACTGAAAAATAGCCTTTTCACTTTTGTAAACATTTCCCTAAACACACAAATTGCAAAGCCTTGCATTAGCAAACTGTAGGTTTCATTAATGAAGGCATTACCTAACTATCGTGTCTTCTCACTTTAGAGACCCTGACCATTTCCTAAGACTCATTCTTTACACTTTTGTGGAAGTATGTGAATTCTATGAAGCAGGGATCGGCAACTTTGGCACATGGCACTGCAGGGTAAGCACCGTTAGCGTGCCCCGCCGTTTTGTTTAATTGCTGGTTCACCATCCTGGTCCAGTGGGGGCTGTGGATGCTGGCCCCCATTTGGATCGGGACACCGAACCGTGGCCAGTGGGAGCCGGGATTCATGAATCAGCTAGTAAACAAACCAGTGGGATCCACTAAGGGTGCTTACCTTGCGGTGCCGTGTGCCAAGGTTGCCAAACTCTGCTATAAAGTGTGAAATTCTTCCTCTCCAGTGCCTCAAAAATCTAGTGTCTGATACAAGACAATCTCTCAGGATATGTCTACACTACAAATGTAAGTCGATCTATAATGTCGGCTTACAGCCACCTCAGTAAATACTGTGGAGTTGCATGTCCTCACTACCCTCCTTGGGTCAATGGCACATGTCCTCACCAGGAATGACCAGTGTGGGGAGCTGAGAGCCTGGTCTCTGAGCTCTGCCAGCAGCTCTCTGCTGGTAGACAGGCTGCCCCCAGAGTCCCAGGCTCTAGGCAGGTTGCCCATCCTCCTGCTCCCTATTCCCCTCCGGGAGCAGGGGAGGGGAAGCCGCCTGGGTCTTCTTGCCCCCAGGGAGCATGGTCCAGCTGCCCTGACTTCTTGGTCCAGCTGCCCTGACTTCTTACTCCAGCTCCAGCAGCCTAGCTCCCCAGTGGAGTGGGGTGCAGTTGAGCTCTGCCCAGCTTTATTGTGAATGTCATGCTCCTGACACTCCACGCAGTGCCTACATGGAACACAGTATTTACACAGATGCTGTGTAACTCCAGCTATCGAACTAACTATATAGTGTAGACCAGGCTTCACTATTCTTATTTGTGAAGACAGATGCACAGTAATTGTGTGTGGGTATAGCTGGTATGTACTTTTCATATTCTTACTAGCTCATGTTATAACTCTAATCTGTCGTGAAAAAAGCTGAACAGGTTCTGCTCCATGGCACTGGGCTTGATTTGCTGTGGGTTGCTGTTATAATTATTGAATGTTGTTGTAATGATTCTTTGTTTATTGCTGACAAACTCTCATCGAGCAATTTATCTTTCATAAAACTACAAGGTTGCAAGTACAGTATAGGATACAGACACCTCATGCAAAAAAACTCAAACCTCTGGTGATCAGCATGGATTCAAAACAGGGACTGAACATTAAAGAGTAGGATAAATTGGCTATGGAAATAGGAAATCAATATGCAAGTGTACAGCAAAAGCATAAAGAAAAGCTGCTAGTAGTGCAGAATACTGGGGAAAGTGTTAGCACTGAAAAATCATCATTATTTTTCAATATATTAAATATAAGTTGATCTTGCCAAAAATGGGAGTGTTTCCCTTCTGGCAGACACTTTGGCATTTATAATGTGTTTCAGTATTGCTGGCATATACCCAGAGCATGGAAACTGATACATTATTGTAACAGGAGAAAAAAATGTCCAAACTACCCACTTCCCTCTGTGGAGGCTTTACACTTGTGGTTTTGTGTGCAATTAATCAAAGCCCGAATACATTTGTATCCTCTGAACAATTGGAGAACTCTTCCATATTTTTACACTGGAACAGAGACAACGGGTACAGGATGCAAATGGAAAATTGTTCTGGGGATGATATTTGTATCTGCTAATACTGTTCATGTGGGCCTTGTAACTAGAGTTTTAGATGATGGATTTTGACTTTTCAGTTGTTTGCAAGTTATGGGCTTTACATTTGTTCCCTGCACTATCAATATTCTTATTTGGTTTGAAAATCCCTGCATTTTATTTAAAAGCAATACTACAGCTTGTTGCCAAGACGTCTTGTCTTGTTGTGGTGTTCTAGAAAGGTGGTTAGGATTGGAGAAATAATTTGTTCATTTTACTGCAACATAAGTTCGATAGAGATGTCTACAAATGTTTTTGAATTAACAACCAGTGGGGTTGAAATGTAAATTAACACAAAACCCTCCTGAACCCTCAGCTACAGAGCACTCCCTTAGTATAAATTCACTGATTCAAAACACTGAATATCTGAGGGCTTATTAACATCTAAAAATGGCACAGTCCCCCCTAGAAAAGCCTTAGAGCAGGCCTGCACAACATGTGGCCCGGGGGCTACATGCAGCCCGCACAAGCTCACTGTGCGGTCCGCAGGGGGTGAGTAGGGGTGGGGCAAGTCAAGTGGTGGAGTGGGGGGAAGCAGATGGGGGCGGGGCAAGGACAGGGCTTTTTGGCCCGCAGCTGGTTTTTTTGCAGTACTATGGCCCTCCCTGCTTTCCAAGTTGTGCAGGCCTGCCTTAGAGAATAAAATCTCCTTTGAGGCATGTTATTATATATGGCAGAGATTACTGGATCTGCTTGAGCAAGATGAGATCAAAACACGAAAACTTGCCATTTTAGTCAGCAATGGCTGTAAGATCAGGCTTCTACTGCTCATCAAGTGATGGGCTTTAATTTAGCTCTAATCTTGCAAATGAAATCTCAAATTGGAGGACCTTAGAACTGCACTGTGACAAGACCTCTTTCTTTGGCTATGCATGAGACTTGATTTAGAAACTAAATGAGAGCTAGAATCAGAAAGATGCAGCCTTATCTGGCTTTGAGAACCACTGATCTAGTCCAACTCCCTGCTCAAAGCAGGACAATTCCCAACTAAATCAGTAAGGCATTCCCTGGGAAATATCCCACCTTCTTCTATCCTCTAACTTTACTACCTCAACCAAGCGTCACAATCATCACTGCTGTGTACAGTATTAAATTGTTTGTTTAAAATGTATAGTCTGTGTATATGTAGGTATGTGTGTATATATATACACACATATTAATATAGTTTTTTATCTGGTGAAAAAAAGTTCCCTGGAACCTAACCCCCCATTTACATTAATTCTTATAGGGAAATTGGATTCACTTAACATAGTTTCACTTAACGTTGCATATTTCCTGAACATAACTACAACGTTAAGTGAGGAGTTACTGTAGTGGTGAAAGTAATGATGTCTGGGGATCATTCTTACCTCTTGTTGGCTGCAGTTGAACCTAGATGTTCCAGAAGATCATAGTGGGAGAGAGGATTTCTCAAGTAGTTAATGTGATGAATATAGAGACAGAAACCTTCAGCTGAACTGTGTTTTAAACGGAGGGCCTGTGCAGACAGCAGAGCATGTGGGTGTTGTGATTGCAGTGATCTGTGCTGCAAAATAGATGAGCTGCTCCATTTTTCCTGCCTATAATAATGAGCAGAGTAATCAAGTACATATGTCACAAATGTGCAGCTCACCATAGCCAAATCATGCTCTGATAGGGTAAAGTCCAATCATGGATGGACATTGTACATGTTTAAGACTGAGGACAAAAAAACAGGAGATATTACAGCTGAGGCAAATTCTTCGAAGCATTTTGCTTGTCCTACCACAGGGATCGGCAACATTGGCACCTGGGACCGCAGGGTAAGCATCCTTAGTGGGCCCTGCCGCTTTGTTTACTTGACGATTCACCGACCGTGGCTCCCACTGGCCCCGGTTCGCTGTCCCTGTCCAATAGGGGCTGCAGGAAGTGGTGGCCAGCACCACGCCACTTCCTACAGCCCCTATTGGACTGGGACGGCGAACCAGGGCCAGTGGGAACTGCGATCGGCGAACCGCCAGGTAAACAAAACAGCGGGGCCTGCTAAGTATGCTTACCCTGCGGTCCCACGTGTCAAGGTTGCCGATCCCTGGTCTAAGCATATGCAGTCATGCCTCTCTGAGGTGGGTGGATTGCAAAGAGGATAAAAATCTGTTAGTAACAGCAGTTCCTCATTTGGCTCATGTGGTACATGCTTGTGCTTTCAATGCTGAAGTTTAGAAAATCTATCCCTGAAGACAATGCACGGTGTGTCTCTGTGTGCAGCCACTGGTTTGTTACATGCAAGCTAGTCATGTTGAATTCTCTGTCACAGAGTCACAGGATTGATGCTAGGGAACAGTTTTGGAACAGTCTCTAGGAGGAACCCCTTCGGAGTGCCAGACCCTCTCCAGCATACACCCCACACCATTTCACCACCTCCTTAGACTGAGTCATCAGCACTCCTGCTTCACCCCATGAGCTCCATTCAGTGAGTCCAACTGAGACAGACTCCTGATGGACACTCGTACTCTCTTCAGAGATTAATGCACCTCACCCAGCATTTGCAGTGACACTCACACAGCATTGTCAGAACAATAGGATTTATTAGTCAGTTGAAGGTTAGGACATAGTCCATTCTGGTTAGTGCAGAGCCCAGCAATCTGTAGTGAACCACTTGGTTCAAACTCTGTTTGTCTCTGTGTCTGACTTCATCTGTCATAGTTCAGGTGAGAGCCCCCTTCTTCCCCTTCCTCATACCTCTCCTATCCTTTGATAAGGAGCTGGGATATTGTTGTACAGCCTGAGCTTCTCCAAGGAGAGGTTGGAAGTCCATGTTCCTCTGGGAAGTTGGTTGCTAGGTGTCAGTATCCCGGCGATTGGATTTGCCATTGTTTTCTCAGATGGTTCATTGATATGGAAATTAAGGGCCAGACAGCTGCTGACACCCACACCTATATGTCCCAGCATCCTGAGAAAGCAAAAAGTCCTCTTCCATTCACTGGGTAACCATGTAGCACAGAGATCGGTAACCTTTGGCATGCGGCCCATCAGGGAAATCTGCTGGCAGGCCGGGATAATTTGTTTACCTGCTGTGTCTGCAGGTTTGGCTGACTGCTGCTTCCCACAGTCCCCATTGGCCATGAATGGCGAACTGCAGCCAGTGGGAGCTGAGATCAGCTGGACCTGTGGACGCTGTAGGTAAACAAACCATCCCGGCCCACAAGCGGATTTCCTTGTCAAGCTGCGTGCCAAAGGTTGACGATCCCTTGTAGCACATACGGGAGACCAAGGCAAGGACAGGCCCCTAAAAATATTACAGAATGTTCCCACTTTCTCACCCCTCATTCTAGCACAGGGATTGGCAACGCTGGCACGTAGGACAGCAGGGTAAGCACCCTTAGCAGTGATCACCATCACCACGCCACTTCCCCATTGGACTGGGACGGTGAACCACGGCCAGTGGGAGCTGTGGTCAGCAAAACGGCAAGTAAACAAATCGGTGGGGCCCGCTAATGTGCTACCCTGTGGTCCCACGTGCCAAGGTTGCCGATCCCTGTTCTAGCATGTATATCAAACCCCAAGAATATGAAACTGTTTTGATTCAACAAAAGTTTGTTTTTAAATGATATACAGCAGTAGAAGGCTGAATTATAAAAATCTTTCTGTATATAGAGGTAACAATTACGTCAGACAGATGTAATGCTACCATTAATTGGCCAATGTAAAAAAATTAATATTAAACAACCATAACAACAACAAAATTCAGTGTTTTTCTTCTTAACAGTGAACATTTCACCCTTCAGACTCTTAAAATGCTGCTTTGAAGCTATTTTGACTCTTCTTTTCACAGCACTGTTCATGGACTAAATGTGTGCTTTAATTTCTTACCCAGATCCTCAGAAGTGCTAGCACTTTGCTTGGTGAAACAGTAAATGGAGGGTGTTAACTGGCTTTAACCCACTTTTGCACTTCCTTCACCCTTCAAGGGTAACTGGTACTGATTGCTTCCCTGGTGCCACTTACAGCAGCTTCAGGAGAGTTCTGAATTATATCAGCTACTATTAGCCCCAGTAGCCCCTTGCACACTAGGAGGTTTGTTGGAGGATAGCATGATCTGGTCAACCCCCTTCATCCTCCAGAATGGCCTATATGCCAACAGATTGGGGTATGTGTGGGAAGTAAAACAACTATGTAACCTGAGATTCTCAGCAGCTGGCTGCTTAAACCAGCTTTCCATGCTTGGCACCCCCAGGGTAGCTCAAAGGAGCCAGAGCTGTGACCTGAAAACTTTACATTTATCACATTTTCTAGCTGCCACAGATATTGAAAAGGCTGTGCATTTTTTTCACCATTTTACCATTCATTGAGAATAATCTTTCCTCTTGACGGTACGGGCTGCCAGAAACACAGACTGTATTCAGTGGAGTTAGTACCTGTTTTCATTTCAGTGGTGATTGATAAATCTCAGTAAGTAAAAAGCTGTGATCCATAACTATCACTTATCACAGAAAATTGTGCATGTCTTGATCTTTTTCTCTTTGAAGCCAGAGTGAGTTTTGTCATTGACCTCAGTGGAAGCAGGGTGTTGGTTCAAAATATATGCATTTTTATTTGCCTCACAGAAGACTGTAATCTAAACAATATAGATTTTTTTTTTAAGAAAAGGAACTCAGGAGAGGTGATTTGATCAACAAAGTTTTCATCTCTTTCATTTTACTTAATCTTTTTATATTATTTATGAACTATTTAGTTTTCTTCACATTTCTGTTCAAGGGCTTTAGCAGTTGCTATGCAATTTTATAGAGTGTAAGGTCTTTGCTCTATGTTCTGACACTACTAGATGATGCATACTGATGGTGTTGTTTGGGGGGCCGTAAAGGGGGGGAGGATCAAAGCAAAAAGACAAATTTAATATTGGAAATTACCAAACTGCTAAAAAGGAAAAATGCATATCTAAAATACAGTTTTTAAAAGCGGTTCCTTTGCATGTGATTCATTGTCAGCAAAAGTGTTGCTTTTAAAATAAAATAGCTTTGGCTAATTTTTTATTGTTGTCCAATAACACAGTAAAAGACTTAGTGAATACTACTGCCTGTTTTAGTTCCTTGTGATTTTTAAATGCAAGTGCGGGGATTTCTTTTGACGTGTTTATGATGGAATCTTGTTTTTTGTTTTTGTTTTTATGAGGGTTTCTTTTTCTTTGCCGATAGAATGTGAGGGAAGAAATAAATACAAACAAAATTAGTGGGCTTTACACGGATGATGTCATTTCTGTAGTTTTTGCTACTGTACATCTATAAAAAAAGTAATGGATATGATAACATGATTTCTAATTTCATCAGTGTGCTAATGTTTTCATATGATACTGAAATGAACTATCAAAATGCTAAAATCATACTGCATTTCATTCACAGTTAATATAAAGCACTACATGTTAGAAGTCTTTATTATCAGCTGTCCAATTATATTGGCTTTTGTGATATGACACTAAAATCAATATAATATGAAACTTGTTTAACTAGTGTGTTGAAAGTTTGTTAATGCAAAAGCCATATCATATTATTAATTTTCTTAACAGAAGCTCTAACGTAATGAAGAGCTGCTTAGACTCAAAACAAAATTAATAAAACGATAGCATCCCAACTCAAGTCCTGGTGATAGTCTTTGCAGATTGTCTCATGCAAAGGAGAGGTATGTAAATGAGAGTAATTTTTAGTACAATATTTTTGTTATTGAAGTGAAAGATGTCATGCAGGTGTCTGGTAATGCTGGCATTCAATAAATGTGTTTGAAAACCAAAAACCTCAATATTGATTTATTTTTCTCCTCTAATTTGAGTATTACTTTACTAACAAAAAAGATGATTTTTTTTCAAGTTGATTATGTATTTAAACTATTTAAAGACTGAAATACCATTTCACTATTTTAGCCATTGTATTAAGGCAAATCATAGACTTTTTAAGGCCAGAAGGGACCATCATGATTATCTAGTCTGACCTCCTGCATAGAATCATAGAAGATTAGGGTTGGAAGACACCTCAGGAGGTCATCTAGTCCAAGCCCCTGTTCAAAGCAGGACCAACACCAACTAAATCATCCCAGCCAGGGCTTTGTCAAGCCTGGCCTTAAAAATCTCTATGGAAGGAGATTCTACCACCTCCCTACGTAACCCATTCCAGTGCTTCACCACTCTCCTAGTGAAAAGGTTTTTCCTAATATCCAACCTAAACCTCCCCCACTGCAACTTGAGACCATTACTCCTTGTTCTGTCATCTGTTACCACTGAGAACAGTCTAGATCCATCCTCTTTGGAACCCCCTTTCAGGTAGTTGAAAGCAGCTATCAAATCTCCCCTCATTCTTCTCTTCTGAAACTAAACAATCCCAGTTCCCTCAGCCTCTCCTCATAAGTCATGTGCTCCAGCCCCCTAATAATTTTTGTTGCCCTCCTCTGGACTCTTTCCAATTTTTCCACATCTTTCTTGTAGTGTGGGCCCCAAAACTGGACACAGTGCTCCAGATGAGGCCTCACCAATGTCGAATAAAGGGGAATGATCACGTCCCTCGATCTGCTGGCAATGCCCCTACTTATACAACCCAAAATGCCGTTAGCCTTCTTAACAACATGGGCATACTGTTGACTCATGTCCAGCTTCTCGTCCACTGTAAGCCCTAGGTCCTTTTCTGCAGAACTGCTGCCTAGCCATTCGGTCCCTAGTCTGTAGCAGTGCATGGGATTCTTAGTGCAGGGCTCTGCACTTGTCCTTGTTGAACCTCATCAAATATATTTTGGCCCAATCCTCTAATTTGTCTAGGTCCCTCTGTATCCTATCCCTACCCTCCAGTGTATCTACCACTCCTCCCAGTTTTGTGTCATCTGCAAACTTGCTGAGGGTGCAGTCCATGCCATCCTTCAGATCATTGATAAAGATATTGAACAAAACTGGCCCCAGGACTGACCCTTGGGGTACTCCACTTGATACCAGCTGCCAACTAGACATGGAGCTATTGATCACTACTCTTTGAGCCCAATGATCCAGAGGCTTTCTATCCACCTTATGGTCCATTCATCCAGTCCATACTTCTTTAACTTGCTGGCAAGAATACTGTGGGAGACCGTATCAAAAGCTTTGCTAAAGTCAAGGAATAACACGTCCACTGCTTTCCCTTCATCCACAGAGCCAGTTATCTCATCATAGAAGGCAATTAGTTTAGTCAAGTATGACTTGCCCGTGGTGAATCCATGCTGACTGTTCTTGATCACTTTCCTCTCCTTTAAGTGCTTCAGAATTGATTCCTTGAGGACCTGCTCCATGATTCTGGAAGACAGGATACTTGGCTAGATGGATCATTGGTCTGTTCCCAGATGACTATTCTTATCTCTCTGTTATGCATTATCAGAGAAAGAACTGGCAACAGAAGCAGATAGATGCAGCCTCCTTCCCAAGAATACTTCCATAAAGCATTATGGTTATGTAAGACATAAAGGCAACAGAAGCATTGGAATATGTGCTGAAAGAAGTAGCTCTTCAAAACCCTAACCTCCATCAACTACAACAACAACCAGTTGTCACCATACTGCATCCACCTCATTGACTGAGGAAGTGAGCAGTGGGAAGGGGCAATGGGAGCACCTACTCTGAACATACACATCTCTGAAGTAACCGGTCAGTCATAGTGTGGCCTTTAGATTCTGAATTGTTATAGTTAGGAATTGTCTTGTTTAGATTCCTGTAAAATGTTGTACAAATGTCAGCTGTCCCATAAAAAATAAATGTTGTTTATTTTGCCCCCACACGCTGTGTCCTATCTGACCGTACTTTACTTATTACTCTCCCAATACTCCCATTAATTTAATTGTGGTTTTCCTTGAGTAAGAAGGCAGTAAGTAACAAGTAGAGCTGGAAGAATACAAGGGAGAACAAAAGTTCAAAGAATAGTACAAGAGAGAACAAAGGTTCAAAGAATAGTGTTTCATAATTTAAATTAATATGCTTCAGATTGTTCTAGTCTAGAGGGTTAGTGCACCAGAATTGTTTCTTACTATCATTCAGTCTCTGTGGTGCGAAAACAGAGACGCTCTGGGAATTTGTTGTGCTTGTATCATCACAGCTTATCTCTTAGACAGCAGTTTAGTCTAGAAGTTCATCTTTCACATGCAGTGCAGAAAACAAATAAAAGTAGAACTCTGTCCAGACATTCAAACAGTTTGAGAGCTCAGCTTTCAAGAGCTTTTCACCTGAAAATTGGGCTTAAACTTGTGAGTTCACCTGCAATTCTTGAGCCTTAAAGCTTCACGCTTTTCAAAGAGCTTTCCACAACTCTTGGATTCTTATATCTCCTCCTACAAATTTTCTGAAATGGATGTTTCCTGACATTGATTATACACTAGAGGAGATCTACATCTGTCTTCCCTATCCAGTAGTGAACAAATAATGTAAACTTGAAGACTGCTTGACAGTAAGATCTTAATGTTCTGATCATAATAAAATGCCATTCAAGAAAGCATGTGCTGTCATATTGGTACTGGAAATATGCACTCCTTTAGCTCTACATCGTGAATCAAATGAAAATACTTGGGGGTGGGGTGAGTGAGAGCAAGAGAGAAATCTATAGTTAAGATTGCCTGACATTCTAAAACTATAGTTACTTATAATGTTATCAAGCTTTCAGCATTTGCGCTGAAATTTTCCATGATAGGTGCCTGCCTCAGGCTGACATTCTTTGGGGAAAATTTCATTTAAATTGTTTCAGTTATTTCTAAGAATGGGGTTGTGCGGGGAACTATTTTACCTATATTAAAAATAAAATTTGTACAGCCATTTTGTTGAGAAGTTCTGTTGCTCCCATGCTCTGACATAAGGGTAGCAGGGATGCTACCTTGGTGTCGTGGTCCTCCCCAAAACTCCTGCTGCCCCTCTCCTGCCTGGCTCCCTTGTAGGGGCACTTGATTGTCAGTCTTGAGACTGTCAATAAGAATATCTTGCAGGCAGAACAGAGGACACGGGCTGCTGGAAGCAGGGCAAGGCTGGGCAGGTCCTGGGAGGAGGCCTGGCGCAGCAGCTGTCTGCTCCTCTCCTTATGCAAATTGTTCCCCATAGCCTCTCAGTCATGATGATGGGGTGGCAGAGCCAAAATTGAATGGCATAGCAACCTGTTGTACAGGAAGGGGGAATAGTGCTTCTGAGGCTTGGCCTTACAGCCCCAGAATTGTGTCAGGAGAATGTCAGGGCCAAAAGTGAGGCATTCCAACCTGGTTTGCAGCTCTGTGGGGCCAAATCTGAGTGAGCAGTGGGGCAGCCAGCACTGATCCTCCTCACCGATGCTGTTGGGAGGTCCCAATGCTGATTCCTTGGCATGGTGCCCCTCCCAATGATATAAACTGTGCTTAGCGCCTGTGTGGCTGTAGGTACCACTGGTCCTTATAAAAATCTGCAACATTTGAGTGAGACAGAGGTTACCTCAACATATGTACTTTCTAACTTTTGAATGCTATTAGATACCACCACCACCACCACCCCGACGTAAGGCTGATGTCCTCCCAAACCCCTTAACGCTGTCTACAGTTTAATCAGACTGGTGGGGGAAATGAAAATAATCTACCTTTAAAAATCAGTTTAACCTGGATCCAGAAACACTAACATGTCTTCATCATAATAGCATAGCTACTGCAAAATAGTAAAGTTAGTGAGCTACTTATACCCACGCACTATGCCAGACTTAACACACATTTTTTACATAATTGCAATGGAATAAATCTGGCTAACTGACAGCCAAATTGGGAAATAGCTTTGGCCAATGAATGTCCAATGCTTTGTTGTAACCAGGACCAGTCCTGCAAAAACTTAATTATGTGAATGAATAGTCCCTTGATATTTATGTGATTATTAATGTAATGACTATTCACATGAGTAAAAGGCTGGGCCCCAAGATTCCTTTTAATAAAAATATGGGTGCAAGGGACAATATTTTTCAGGTATGTATATGAATCCTAAAGCTGCAGGTATATGATTTTCATAGACTGCATGCTAAGGCATCCAGAATGCTTCTAATATATAAAATATTAGGAACCCTTAAGTATAGGTAGTGTTTCCAGCTCTGCCTATAATGTTGCACTCATAGAATTAGGAACCCTGAATTCATTACTAGGAAATATAGCAAAACAATATGAATACATTTGTTTTTCTGTTTGAATGTTTCACATTTAGGGCCTGCTTTAAGTCCCAAGAAGAGCAATGGAAAGACTCAGATTGACTTTAGTGGGTTTGAATCAGGCCCCCTTACTAGAGTGAGTGAGTGAGTATGTGTGAATGAATGTGAATGTATACTACATACACACAAGCACCGTGGCTGAAACATGGCAAATAACAAAGAAGAGCCTGTAACATTGAGCAGGTTGTGTGTCTAAATATGGCCCAAGGAAAGTTTTTGTGCCTGTCAGAGGGATGAGAAATGTGTTCACTGAACAGCAGGATTTCTTTTAAGCAGAAATTCTCTGGACATAGTGACACCTACAACCCCTTCCTAGTCAGCAGTAAACACAGGCTATTGAACAGATGCTTTCTTGGCTAGCAATCAAACTTCTTTAGCAGAGTTTCTTTTGTGTATACGCTCCCCTTTGAGCTAATGGAATACTGACAACATGTTTTCTAAAGAAAACCTATGTATGAGAAAATTGCTTAGACATGCACAATCTCTTTTCGTGGGGCTGTCAAGGATTTATATTGATGCTTGATGGTATAGTATTAACATGCTTACAAAACTAATTTAAAGGCAGTGGAGCAATGCTGTTTATACTATTTGCAGTAATATTACCATTACTAATTATATTATATTGTTATACTCACTGATACAAATCAAATGCTGGTAATGTCAGGATTCATGTAGGATGGTAGAACTAGCTGGTTTTCACACCCTTTGATTCAGCTTGGCACTGTTTCATCTTGGTTCTTGTCATCTCTTTCTTTAAAAGAACCTGAAATGATGCAAATACAATTTGCTTTTATTTCTTGTCCTCTATTTTCACCTTAGGATAAACTTCAGTTTTATAGAGCAAAACACTGTTAAGTCAATTGAAGACCATTTCATTTATTAAAGAGAGCAGCCACATTTATTGATGAAGTATAGCCCGGAAGGTGTTAATTTTTACTTTTCATCTTTAGGGTCAGAAATAATGGGTGAATAATGTATAATGGGATCAACATACTTCATTTAAGGCATTTTAGTGTCCAGAGTGGAGCAGCCTGTACTGATTAAGTGGTCTGACTTTATTGACTACATTATTAAATATGAATTCTATTAAACTTAAGTACAGTCTTTTCCCCTCTTCAAATGTTAACATCGGTGCAAGTGCCAGGGTAAAACTCATGACATTTAGAAAGAAGAGAGATTCAGATAAGATTTACCAGAAACAGGATGTATGAATAATTGAAGAGGAATGTCTGTAACAATGCAGCTCCTTTAGATAAATCTTGACAAAATATGTTTCCATTTTGTGATGGGAAAAAGTTGCTGAGGGAGGGTTCAATCAATTGTTCCTTAGGTACTGTAATCAGAACAAGTTCTGAGGTTTCTTTCTGAAACTTGATTTATCTCCCCTATATCCCAAGGGTCATCAGTATGATTGCTTTGGCACTGCTATTTATGGTGGGAAAACCAAAACCTGTCACAGTAGACTCTGCATATCCTCATTCCTGGATCAGAAGTACATCCCTACTTTATCTGATAATGAAGGGTAATTCACATACTGTGACTATCTTTCTCTCTCTGTACCATCTGTGCACACTGTCCACAGCTGTCACTCTGTTCATAACTGGGAATGACCCTTCTTCCTCTGTAAATGAGATCCAGGAAGTCTGACTGTACATTTTTGTTCTCACCTGGGATTCTAGCTCATGGTACAAAGTAGAGTCATTGCACTAAACTGGGATACATTAGAGCATTGAGTCATAGTGCCAGTTTTACAGCTGAATCCTGGCTTCCTTTGGGGTTCTAGCAGAATGTAGCTTCTTCATGCCTGATATTCTTCCTATCACATTGCAGTCCTCTTCTGAGGTGTAAAGAAATGACCTTTCTCTTTTTCAGCATAGCAAATTGCTTCTCTAAATGTGAGAGCAAGAGAGATTGCTATTGCTTCTGAAGGGATAAGCTTCTCTTGAAGAATGTGCTGCTACTACTGTGGGTAAAACACTTGCAGGGGTTATGGGGAGTGTATAGTCTCAAAGGTGTGCTCCTTTTTTCTTTTAGGGCATTTGGGTTTGTCAGTGTCTTATGGTATCAGAACTACTGTCAGGTGTCAGCTTTTCCTGACTGCTGATATGCCTTCAAATAGCAGATCCGTATATAGTCTCCACTGCTTCCAATTTTAAAGGAATCTTATACTAGTGAAAGGTGATGCATTTGACAACACTGGAGGCTGAAGTTCTCTGTTTTTCCCAGGCGCAGTATAGTGTACAGCAATGCAAACTTCTTCACACTGATGCAAGAGTGTATGTCAATCCTGATCTTGAGGGTCAGTCTCGGGGGCCTAGAGAACAGTTTGAATCCTTCACCTCTTTTTGCCTGAGACAACCAATAGGCATACCACTTCTGATTCTGTCTTTTGGTATCTAGAATGTATAACTTTCTAAACAGATTGGAAACACCAATGTATTTCACATAAATGTAATTTCTCATAGTGCCTCATATATTTCCTTGGCTGGAACACAATTTATTTTTGTTCATAGATGACCACATCTTTCAGTCCTTCTTCAGTCCTTAAATAGTATCTGAATGAAGCTGGCAGAATGTCTCCTTTAGAACATATCTTTTGATGGGACCTGGTATGGACAAAGAAAACAGACATATGATATGCAAAGATGGAGATAAAGCAGTTCATAACTGCTGAATTTAGTTATTAGCTGTCAGAACAAAGGCCCGTCCTGACCCATTTAAGTGAAAGGGACTTTAGCTATTGACTCTGGCAGTATCCAAGTTCATGTGCCAGTGTCCTATTTTATAGCGTCTCCAGTGTTCTCATTATTTTGTAGTGCATCTGGTGTTCACACTATTTTGTAGTGTGTCCAGTGTTCTATTTTCCAGTGTACTACTGGATAAGTGTGTTTAAACCTTGTTAAATTGACATTTAAATAGCTGTGGCTCATCTCATCTAATGGATAGAATCAGGTTGCAAAAGCAAAACAACAAAAATCCCATAATCCACAGCTAAGATATTATTGGGTAGGTATATTTAACCTGAACCTAATTCTTTAAAGTGTAAATTAAAAATAAACAAGGAATCCTTAGTTGAGAATTATCAAGTGTTGTCCTTTGGAATTGAAGATATTTTGGTTTCTTGTGCCCCAAATAAGATAAAGCCTCAAAATAACTTTCACATGTATTATTTATTCAGTGCCACAGGTGTGATGAAGCTTTCCACACCTAAAAAGCTAAATCCTCATTACAGGAGTTTTCTCTTCATTAGACATTATCTAGACCAGGGATCAGCAACCTTGGCATGCGGCATTGCAGGGTAAGCATCCTTAGCGGGCCCCGCTGGTCTGTTTACTTGCCAGTTTGCCGATCGCAGCTCCCACTGGCCGCGGTTTGGCATCCCGGTCCAATGGGAGCTGCAGGAAGTGGCGCAGTGCTGGCCGCTGCTTCCTGCAGCCCCCATTGGACTGGGATGCGAACCGCGGCCAGTGGGAGCTGTGATCGGTGAACTGGCAAGTAAACAAACTGGTGGGGCCCACTAAGGGTGCTTACCCTGCAGTGCCGTGTGCCAAGGTTGCCGATCCCTGACCTAGACAATAAACAAATGTGAATGGGGGAATAAGAACAGAAGGGTTGCAACAGTGGAAGACCTTGAGAGAGAAACTGGCTATTGACAAGTTTAGGCTTGAAATTAGGCGAAGGTTTCTAACTATCGGAATAGTGAAGTCCTGGAACAGCCTTCAAGGGGAGCAGTGGGAGCAAAAAAACTAGCTTAGCGCTGCCAGTTTTGGTTGGACATATTCCTGGAGACTCCAGGCCGTTCCTGCAGGGTTGGCAACCCTAAACAGGCTTCATGACTGATCTTGATAAGTTTATGGAGGGGATGGTTTGATGAGGCTTCCCACTATGGCATATGGCAGACCTGTGACTGCTAGTAACAGATATCCCTAATGGATGATGATGGGACACTACATGGGGAGGCTCTGAGTTACTATACTTTTGGTCTTGCCAAAATGCTCAGGGTCCAAGTGACTGCCATATTTGGGATTAGGAAGTAATTTTTCCCTGAGTCAGATTAGCAGAGATCCTGGGATGGCTTTTTTTGGTTTGGTTTGGTTTGGTTTTTTTCCTTCCTCTGCGGCATAGGGCGTGGGTCACTTGTGGGTTTAAACTAATGTAAATGGTGATTTCTTTGTAACTTGAAGTCTTCATGATTTAAGGATTTAAGGAACTCTACCACATATTATGGGTCTATTATGGGTGGGCGAGGTTCTCTGGTTTGCCATGTGCAGAAGGTCAGACTAGATAATCATGCTGGTCCCTTCTGGCCTTAAAGTCTGAGTCTGTGTGTTTACTATTTTGTTTGTATTGTCTTAGTTTCTCCTTAGGTTTTTAAAGCAATTAACATGACACATTATGGTGTCAGGAATGTAGGTTGGGTGTAGGTCAGCAATGGAATGCTGAGTAACAGAAGTAATCATAAAATAAGATTTACAGTGTGTCATGGCAGCATACGGAGTCACATGTAGGAGAATCATAACACCCTAAAAGTAGAACTTGCATCATAATGCTTCTTCTGTAGTTCAGATGCTTCTCTCAGATCTGCAAAACAGATCTCCACTTTGATAGTTTCCTTTCCATAACTGCCAATAACACCAACATGAAACCATCCCAGGCAATTTCTTGCCAGGCAATAGGTCACAGAAAAGTTTTAGTGAAAAATGTGTTTGAGTCCCTTTGACCTTGTCTTTAACACAATGAGTGGGTGAGTTTGTCTCTTTGAAAACAAGCAACTTTGAATGAATGGCTATCTGCTGCATCTGATTTGTTCCAAGATAGCAGTGGTGTTCACGATAGGACACAACTGATTTCACATTTATCTGTAGAGTTGGGTTCTTTTAATGTACAACAGTTTTGATGGCTTTCCAAGTTTTTGTACAATAAAATACTACAATTTCTACAGACCAAACTGGGTTGTTTTTTTCCCTTGCACAGCAGGGTCCATTCCTCCCTGAACAAACAAACAATAAAGGCAAGCTGCAAGCAAGAGAATAATGAAGACAGTATAGGTCATGCCAATTGGCATACACAGGAGCAGAATAAATTGGCAAGGGCTTATCTGGTGCTCTTTCCTTGAATTAAGTGTTTATTATGGAGGTATTTTTGTGTGTATCAAAATGTCAGGGCACAGTTAAATTCAGGTTCCTTGATTTATTATTTTTCCTTCTTTCTTGGATCCTTTATTTCCTTGTCATAAATAAAGGAGGGGCATTTAACTTTCTCCTCTGTTTTTGACAAAGGTCTCCTTCCATGAAGATGAATTTTACATCTACATATAAAGGACTAGTCCTGTGTAGGCAGCAGTGCAGAACCACATCACCCCAGAACTACCCCTGTGAGTGCATCGATTTTAACACACACCTGAAGGACACTTGAAGGACACCAATGTGACTTAGCCGCACTGGAGTTTAGGGGTGAAAGAGGAAGAGTCTCCGTGCACACATACCCATGAAAGGGACTGGCCATAATCTGACCAAATGTCTCTTCTTTGACTATTGTATAAAATGCCTCTTGGTTTTACTAATTATTATATTTTAATTTTATTTCCTTTAACGTATGTGGGGTCATACCCAACAGAATTTACTGCTAGGGAAGCAGGATCCGCCTTCAGAGTGATGATATTATACATGGTGCCAGTAGATAAGTACTAAATAGACATCAGATTCCTGAAATTAAGGGCCTGATACTTCAAGCCTACTTTCACAGAGGTACTGCTGTTGACTTCAGTGGGAATTGTGGGATGACAACCACTTCCAAGAATCAGATCACTTATTTAGATATCTACAAATCGATTTTGGTTTTTCATTTGAGGCTTCCAGGCTGGAAAATTGTGACTTGCCTAAAATCACACAGAAAACTCTGGCAGAACTGGGAATAAAACCCAAAGGCTTGTCTGCATGGTGCCTTAGTCTGGGATGTAAATTTTAACGCACACCAACAAGTCACACCCTGCTGCTGTGCACTAAAAGTTCCCTAGTGTCTGTTAATGTAGCACAGTTTGAAACAGGACTGCATAATGTGCATTAGGGAACTTCTAGTGCATGCCAGCAGAGTCCACACTGATAGTGTGCAACACTCTAGTGCTCATTAGAATTTATACTTCAAATCATCTATTGTGCATTAAGGCACTGTGTAGACAAGCTCCAAGTCTCTTAACTCCCCTATCCTATCAGTTAGCCAGACAATGTCATCTGATTCACCTGTTTCCCTCTAAATCTGCAGAAGAGTAGAGCATGTGCAATTCCCGTTGATAACAGCAAGAGATACAGAATTTCTTATGTTTGGTCCATTAGCTTCAGTGGGAGTTTTATCTGAGTAAAGACTTACATAGACATTTAATTTGTGTAACTGAGGCTTCTAAACTTCACACGTATTATACACACTTCTTTCTGTGATGTGGCTGAAGAGACCCAGGTTAAGATTTTCAGGCCTAGATAGCCAAAAGTCTTCAGCACTGAGACCTCAGCCGCGGAACTCCTTACCAGAGGAAGACAGATTTGACAGTGTTTGGATTTAAATTCGAAACGTGTCTTTTTGATTCAGATCTCCCTAAATCAGGATTTGATTTCTTTTTTTTCAATATATTTTAAAAAATCAAAGTTTTTACATATTTTTTTTTATCTTAGGTGGGTGTAGGGAGGTGAAGGAACAGAAAACTCACATTTTGATTGATGGATGGATGCATGGAAAAATAAAGATTTCAGACCTGATTCTGCTGTTCATACTCCAACAACAGTTCCATTAATTTTACTGGGAACTTTGCTGGTTTATGGACTGCAAACTCAAGCTCCTTTAATAAACAAGAATGATGCAAAAATAATTAGAAATAAAGCATGGACAGGATTTTACTGTGTATTGGATTTTTAAGCTGACAAAAGCATGATTATTGTGGAAGTTTTAGACTAATCTGCCCTTACTCTTACTTTTGTGCATGAAGTGATGACACTGTGTAGACAGTTTTCATTACATTTTGCAGGTCTGTGGTTCAGTCTGCTCATTTTATTGGAAAATAGAGCAGACAGCAGACCACCTTGTTGATCTCTCCCTTGCTGTTGGATTGCAGTATATCACCCTTAATGCTGATTTTATGTCATTTCCCCCAAAATTGATATTCAGCCAGGATATTAATCGAACCCTTCTGTTTGTGCATGGAGAATGTTAGATTAACTGGATTGCCCGACTGTATTTCAGCTGAAGGATTTTTCTAATGTCTGTTTATAAAAGCCAGGCCCAGTCAGAAAGAAAAAGATTAGAAAACTGGACTGTGGTCTGCAGGTACAAATCTTACATATTTTATGGTATCTTAAATTTTGCTGGCTTTTAAACCCTACTGGGGAAGAAACTAGATATACTCAAGATCTCCTTGAACCTTGGCAGAACCTGAAAAGTGTCTGCTCTTTGATAACAATCACCATTCAAGGATTCTCATTGCACTGTAGGTCACGAGGTGACTGAGTCTTCCCTGTCTTGAAGTTAGGGTGACCAGACAGCAAATGTGAAACATCAGGACAGGGGATGGGGGGCAATAGGAGTCTATATAAGAAAAGACCCCAAAAGCGGGATTATCCCTATAAAATCTGGACATCTGGTCACCCTACTTGAACTCTAGGTTATGAGTCTCATCTGTGGCTGTGACAGCCACCTTTAACCCATCCCTTACCATTGTAACACAATATTTTTTAAAGCCACTCTTTTGTAGAGTGACAGGTTTCAGAATAGCAGCCATGTTAGTCTGTATCCATAAAAAGAAAAGAAGTGCCACAAGTACTCCTGTTCTTTTGTAGAGGTGTTTTCTTTTTCATTACTGTCAACCTCTCTAAGGGTATGGTTACACTTACAAAATTATAGCGCTATTGCTTATAGAGCTCGCCTTATACAGCAATAATAATAGCGCTATTGTATGTCCACACTGAGCTGCTCCAGCGCTATAGCATGGCCACATTTGTGGCAGTTAATACGGCATTAAGAGCAGCGCATTAGGGCAGGTATCCCACAGTACACCTCTTCCTGATCTGGTGCAATGGCTTGTGGTAGGGGGGGCGTCACTTGCGGGGCATTCTATATCCGGTTTGAACTACCCATGATGCTTTTTGGCATATCCCAGCAATCCCTGTGTTTCCTTCCACCTCCGGCGCCATCTTTCAACGGTTTCAGCAAGGCACGCTCCGTCTTCCATTGTCGAGTGCTGCAATGAATCCAGAACTGCTGAGGGACATGCTGACGACTGTCGCCAGCACATCTCTGTGTGCAGTGGAGTTATTCCTTGACATGCAGGATGACAGTGATGATTCTGAAGACGAGATCGAAGCGGTGAATGCATTCGACACAAAGCTGCTTGTCTCATTAACGGACATGCTCACGGCTGTTGAACGCCGCTTCTGGGCACGGGAAACGAGCACAGAGTGGTGGGATCGCATCGTCATGCAAGTCTGGGACGATGAGCAGTGGCTGCAAAACTTTCGAATGAGAAAAGCCACTTTCATGGGACTGTGTGCTGAACTCGCCCCTGCCCTGCGGCGCAAGGACACCAGACTGAGAGCTGCCCTCCCGGTGGAGAAGCGGGTGGCTATCGCGATCTGGAAGCTGGCTACCCCAGACAGCTACCGATCGGTGGCCAACCAGTTTGGGGTTGGAAAGTCGACCGTTGGAGTTGTGCTGATGCAAGTGTGCAGGGCCATCAATCGCATCCTGCTACGAAAAATCGTGACTCTGGATAACGTGCATGACATCGTGGCTGGCTTTGAAGAAATGGGTTTCCCTAACTGTGGTGGGGCGATAGATGGGACCCATATACCCATTCTCGCGCCCGCCCACCTAGCTGAGGAGTATGTTAACCGAAAGGGGTACTTCTCCATGGTTCTCCAGGCGCTTGTGGATCACCGTGGGCGTTTTACTGACATTAACGCTGGCTGGTCTGGAAAGGTACATGACGCACGCATCTTCCGCAACACCGGCCTGTTCATGAAGCTGCAAGCCGGGACTTTTTTCCCAGACCAGAGGATCCCCGTGGGGGAAGTGGAAATGCCCATAGTGATTCTTGGTGACCCTGCTTACCCTTTAATGCCCTGGCTCATGAAACCGTACACAGGGAGCCTGGACAGCAGTCAGGAAAGGTTCAACTACAGGCTTAGCCGTTGTCGAATGACTGTGGAGTGTGCTTTTGGGCGTCTGAAGGCGCGCTGGCGTTGTCTTTATGGGAGGCTAGATTTGGCCGAGGGTAGTATCTCCGCGGTTATTTCTGCATGCTGTGCCCTACATAATCTTTGTGAGCGGAAGGGCGAAGGCTTCACTCAGGCATGGTCCTCTGAGGTTCAACGCCTGGAGGCCACATATGCCCAGCCAGAGAGCAGGGTTCATGGAGGGGACCAGCGCGAGGCTGTTAGGATCAGGGAAGCCTTGAGGGAGCATTTTGAGGCTGAAAGCCAGTTCTGAAGTGAGGTGCAGATGGAGGGAGGGAGGGAGAGAGGGAGGGAGCATTCTTTTAACAGGAACAGGCATTTGCTTTTCTGTAGCCTGTAATAATGTATGTACACTTAATAAAAAAAACCCATTTATTAAGAAGACAATTCATTTATTGAACAGGTACTTCGGTTGCTGAAAGAAAATATTGTGATGCATGTGAGGGGGAAGGCAGGGGAGGTGCAATGGGGGTGTCGTGGGGTCAGTCAGAGATCGGCGTATGTCCGGGTCTCTGAGTCTCCAGTGCCCTCAAAGTGGCCATGTCCCCCGAACCCCATTTGCGGTGGCCAGTAAGGCATGTTATTAGGGGTAGACTGCAGTGGATAATGGTCTGGGGGTTGTCCGGTGAAGACAGAGGGGTTGGAGGCAGCTGTGGATGGTGATAACCATTTGGCTGATGATACTGGCCTGGAGGGTACAGAGGCAAGGAAGGGGAAGGGAGTTGGGGCAAACGATAATTGGGGTGGTGGGTGCGGAGCTTCTGCTCCTGAAGGGTGACAAGCCGCTGCATAGTCTGCAATTGAAGCTGCAGTAATGAGAGCAGCTTGTCGGTGCTTTTCCGGCGGTGAATCGCGTTCTCCTTCCGCGCCTTCTCCCTCAACTTGCTCTCATTCTCCCTCCACCTCTGTGCAACTCGATTCTCCGTTACAGCCTGTTGCATTACTTGCTGTACAAGATCCTCTTTGCTCCTTCGTGGCCGCTTCCTCAGTCGCCTGAGCCTCTCAGCTGTTGATAAGAGCGATGGCGAAGGGGTGAAGGACGACCCTTCTAAAATAAAAAGATACATTTCACAGTGGTTCCCTTGTAAAGAGCAGACATGCCTATCATTCCCCCGCATTCCCCGTTTGCCTGTCCCGCAGACAGCACAGATACAGCAACAGAGCCCCTGCCATGGTGAGTGGACTCCAGAGGCAAGGGAAATGATTTTTTCCCTGCCCTGAGAAGCTGTGGCGGGGGAGGGGGTGGGGAGTGCCGGTACGTTGCAGGAGCCACAGTGTGAGCAGCAGGCAGGGGGAAGGATTTCTTCCCTGCCCTGAAAAGCTGTGGCGGGGGGCGGGGGGGGGTGGAGTGCCGGGAAGTGGCAGGAGCCCTACTCTGAACACTGTTCCAACATTCTCCGTAGGTGTTTGTCCTGGAAGATATCTCGTTGCTTCGAGTCACTGAGGAGCAAAGGGAAGGGATTTTATTAAGATGCGGCTTCCGCCCAGGGCCATATGCAGCGTGCCTATGTGCAGCAATGCTCCCCCCACCCATTGTAGCACAGTGGCAGGGACTAGTGACCGTGACCGGGACGGGGACCACGCTGGCTCTCCCGGGAAACCTGCGCAGGCGCATTGCAAGTGCTCTTTTTGAGACCTTTGAAGAGATTACTGATGATGACTACCGCGAGGTGATAGACTACATCAATGCACTATTCCACATGTAGGCAAGCATGCAAGCATCCCCTTCCACCCCAAGCTGCCTGCCTTCCCCATAGAAAAGCAGCTTTACCGCCGCAATGCACTGCTGAGCTGGCCCCTGCAACTGCCGGACGCTGTGGCTGTCCGCCCTCCTCCTGGCTTTAGAGGAGAGCTCCTGGCTGCATGCCCCCCTGCCCTCCTCCTGGCTTGAACAGAGCACCAGGTGGAATGCCCCCCTCATCCCTTTCCACCCCAAGCTGCCAGCCTTCCCCATAGAAAAGCAGCGTTACCTCCGCAATCCGCTGCTGAGCTGGCCCCTGCAACCGCCGGACGCTGTGGCTGGCTGCCCTCCTGGGTTGAGAAGAGCTCCTGGCTGCATGCGTCCAGGGACTCCTCCGTGCCCTGGATCGCTGCTGCCTCGTCCTCATCCTCCTCCTCTTCTTCATCCTCCTGCTCTTCGTCCTCCTCCTCACCCCCCCCTTCACTGGTGGGCTGGGAAGTGTCCGTGGTGGTCGATGGAGTGACCGTGGGATCACCACCAAGTATCGCGTGCAGCTCCTTATAAAATCTGCAAGTCACCGGGGCTGCCCCAGAGCGGCCGTTTGCCTCGCGGGCTTTGCGATACGCATTCCTAAGCTCCTTTACCTTAACACGGCACTGCAGAGTGTCCCGCTCATGGCCTCTTTCTGCCAAGGCCCGTGATATCTGCCCATAGGTGTCAAAATTCCTGCGGCTAGACCGCAGCTGAGACTGAACAGCCTCTTCCCCCCAACAGCTGATGAGGTCCAGCACCTCACTATTGCTCCATGCTGGGGATCGCCTATTGTGAGGAGGCATGGCACGTGGAGTCATGATGATCAATCTGAATGATCACCTGCAACGATTCCCTGAGACCACGCCACACAATCAATCAGATCAATGAGAATGATCATCTGCAAGGATTCCCTGAGACCACGCCACGCAATCAATCTGATCAATGAGAATGATCACTTGCAAGGGTTCCCTGAGAGCACGCCACGCTTGGCTGGAGCAAACAGGAAGGGGATTTTCAAATTTCCCTGGAACTTTAAAGGGCGGGTCTGACGTGTGGTCACCTGAGGACAGGACAAAAGAGTTTGCAAGTGATGACCAGAGTGGCTCGAACGGGAATTATGGGACAGGCTGGAGGCCAATTAATACGCAGTGGGTGTCCACATTCTTCCTGTAGCGCTACAGCAGGTGCGCTACAGCCCTTATTCCCCATGAGGAGGTGGATTTATAATAGCGCTATAACTCCGCGGTTATAGCGCTATTAGTGCCTTGCCAGTGTGGACGGAGAGTAGGTTATAGCGCTCGTAGGGGCTTTATAGCGCTATAAAGTGCCAGTGTAACCATGGCCTAAGACTCTCCTCTCCTCTTGGGCTATCTCTAATTTATCTGGGCAGAGAAGTAAAGTCCCTCTTACTCCCCTGTCTAGATGAACTGGGATCTTCCATTCCCAGGCTTGTTGGGGCCAAATAGGTAGCACACAGAATGAAATAAGCTGCTCCACAGAACAAAAGGAGATTAAGGGAGGAAGTATACATCTGGGTCATAATTCATTCTCAGTGCAGCTATTTGCCTTCCTTTACTCAAGGCAGATTGTGAGGTTACATTCCTTTATGTTTAACAGTCCCATATTATTTAATATTTGTTTCATGTTATAAATATTATATACAATATAATATTTGTATTGTTTTGTTTCATTATGGTTTATCTTTTTTTTAACAGTCTCTGCATCATCTTTACCTAGAAGGGAAAAATACATTATTTTCTTATTAACACTAATGTTTTTATTACACTTCTTTACAAAACCACTTGTAGGAAACAATAATTCTGAACAGGTTTAAGATTAGTAGCTATGTTAGTCTGTATCCATAAATAAGACGAGGAAGTCTTTGTAGCACCTTAGAGACTAACCAGTTTATTTCAGCATAAGCTTTCGTGGGCTATAGCCCACTTCATCGGATGCATAGAATGGAACAGAAGTAAGATGCATTTATACACACAGAAAGCAAAAAAAAAAGGTTGTAGATTAGCATACCAATTCTAAGAGGCTGTTTAATTTGGATGGGCCATTATCAGCAGGAGAAAAAAGTACCTTTTGAAATGGATATCAGGAAATAACAATTATTGAAGGTAAATTAACTAGGGAAATGCAATCAATTAGTGTAATGAGCGAACCATTTGCAAGTTCTATTTAGTCCTTGGTTTATTGTGTCCAATTTGAAAATTAATTCCAGTTCCTCAGTTTCTCATTGGAGTCTGTTTTGGAAGTTTTTCTGTTTCAGATACCTATCCTTGTAACAAAGCCCGATGACAACTCTGTTCTGCATTCAACTCACACCATCATAGGACCTAATCACATCAGCGACACCATCAGAGGCTCGTTCACCTGCACGTCGACCAATGTGATATATGTCATCATGTGCCAGCAATGCCCCTCTGTTATGTACATTGGCCAAACCGGCCAGTCTCTACGCAAAAGAATAAATGGACACAAATCTGACATCAGGAATCATAACATTCAAAAACCAGTAGGAGAACACTTCAGTCTTCCTGGCCATTTCATTAAAGACTTGATGGTGTCAGTTCTGAAACAGAAAAACTTCCAAAACAGACTCCAACGAGAAACTGAGAAACTGGAATTAATTTTCAAATTGGACACAATAAACCAAGGACTAAATAGAACTTGCGAATGGTTCGCTCATTACACTAATTGATTGCATTTCCCTAGTTAATTTACCTTCAATAGTTATCTCCTGATATCCATTTCAAAAGGTACTTTTTTCTCCTGCTGATAATGGCCCATCCAAATTAAACAGCCTCTTAGAATTGGTATGCTAATCTACAACCTTTTTTTTTGCTTTCTGTGTGTATAAATGCATCTTACTTCTGTTCCATTCTATGCATCCGATGAAGTGGGCTATAGCCCACGAAAGCTTATGCTGAAATAAACTGGTTAGTCTCTAAGGTGCTACAAAGTCTTCCTCGTCTTATTTAATAATTCTGAAAACTATCCAGAGGAGTTTTGATAGTATAAATGTATTTGATAAAGTATGCCAAATTCTAACGTCAGATATATTCATATAACTCGTATCCAAGTGAATGGGAATTGCACCATTTATCTGAAGGAAGCATTTGGCTTCTCCTCTCTGTGATTTTACACCTGTGTAATTCCATTGACTTCAGCTGAGTTGCACTTGATTTATACTTGTACAAGTGGAAAGACAAACAGGCATAAAATATCAGCAAGAGAGGCAATCTTCTGAACGTGGTATGTATTTTAAGACATTTTCAGTTGCCTTTTTTTTTTTGATTAAACTATATTTATTAATTTCCATGAAGTGCATAAATACTTTTGATTCAAAGAGCGTAAGAACTAAATAACAGGTTTCTTTTGGTTTAAAGTGAGTTTTCTTTCAAAAGAGGTATTACATCACAAAGAAAGGCTCTCCCCACGTTAGAAACATCACGTCTGATATCAGAGGAGACTGCTTTCAATGGACTTAAATAGTTAAGAAGACTTTCTGCTTTCAAGGCAGGGTTTTTCAAAAAGCTTTTTAGAACTGTGATGTAACTCTCTAAGAACACAAGACTAACATAAGATATCTGAGGTATCTGCTGGGAGTACTTTGGAACAGACGTGTTTTCCATTGGGGTTAACAACATTTTTTGATGTAAAGTTTTCTGATGTTCTTGCTTACCATATGATGATAAAGGGGTGGGCAAACAATTCCAAACAGAATACTAATATCCTTCTTGAATATATTGCACGAAGAGGTTTGTTTGGAATTCAGAATCATCACTCTGTAGAGAGTGGATTTGAAGTGATCAACTTTCCACATATGTTATTCTTAAACTAATGTTAGCTGTCTAGGAAGGCCTTCTTTTCTAATAAAATAATAATTGAATATCTGAGCAACACAATACATAGAAAGGAGAAAATAAAAGAATATACATTTCTGGCTCCCTCTTTGCTTCTCAAGTAGAATACATGTTTTTTTCCTGTTTACAACTGCTTAAAATTACTCTGGCACTGCTGATCTGTTGTCAAAATAAATAACCCAAAGAGTCATTTCCTAGAGAAATATGCAGCACTGAAGATTCTGCAAATTTTTGGAACCCAGGGAACTTCTCCACCGATGCTGTTTTCATCCCACACATATGGATTAAGATTATTGTTGAGGTATCCAAGTCCTACACAGAAGGAGATTTGAACTACATAGTGCTATTTATATTCAGCAGTTAGTAACAGAGCATGAACATCCATTAATGCTCCCATATTAAACACAACTTTAATTGCAGTTTTAAAGTTCTGCTGGTTTTGCTTTTTAGAGTCTCAGGGTTGATTTAATAATATCTTAATAAAAAGCTTAATAGTGCATTAAATTAAAAAATAAATTTCTTCTTATTATGAGACAGCAATTTCAGTGGGTAGTTCACTAAACAGAAAACTAAACCTACTCTGCTGTTTTGAAAATCTGTTGCCTGATTGCAGCAAAGTATACCACAATGTTGTAAAATCAGCCTTCAGAAGGTAAATTATTCCTTGATGTAGCACTTCAAATGTTACCAAGCATGTACTTGGAGAACCAAGATATAAGCTTTCAGAAGCCTGAACACCCAAGAGAGAATTATTTCACTTCTCCTGCCAGATATTTGCCCTTGTTTCTGCTTTATATATTAGCCAACGCTGGGCCAGTGGGAGGTGGGATATCTGAAAATATGTAGTAAAAATAACACATCTTTTTATTTAAATATTACTTGCTTTTTAGGCACTGAATTTTGGAGATATGCCGAAGTACTTGTGGGAGATTTGGGTACCTGAAAAACCATGGGTGGTAAGATATCAGATCAATGAAATAAATAAACAAGAATATATATATATAAATATATAAATATATATATTCATATATATATATATATATATAATTTTTATTTTTATATATATATATATATATAAAATTTAAATATTATGGGCTGTGTTCTCATTTAAGTCAATGGTCATGACTCCCATGGGGCTGATGTTAACAGGATGACTGTGATTTTGCACAGTTGTAACTTTGTTGATTTCGGTAGCATCACCCTGAGGTAAAACTGCAATCAGGTAGTGGTAAACTAGGACCATGCACTTCGGCAGGCATGGAAATTGGCCTGCAGCAAGTCTAAATCATGCTTGCAAAGACTCTGACACTAGACACTCTGTAAGTAGCCAAGATTTTTGATTTTTGATTTTGGTGAGGTGTGTAAGCTTTACTTCAGAAGGGAAGGCGTGTTGTTTCTTATTTTAGTTTGAACAGAATTATTATGGGTCTATTACTACCACTCTTACACTGCCAAGCAGTTACTCACATGAATAATTCCATGGACT
This sequence comes from Dermatemys mawii, assembly GCA_007922305.1. Lineage (NCBI taxonomy): Eukaryota > Metazoa > Chordata > Testudines > Dermatemydidae > Dermatemys > Dermatemys mawii. The sequence continues at coordinate 32,538,933 of ML677348.1, read as the reverse complement.
TTAGTCACTCTTGTGAGATCTTCTCACCACTAAGATTAAGGGGGTCAGAGTCTGGCTCACTAAATAGTACTTGCTACCACTAGTCTCACTAGTCTTGAATGGCTGTCACCTACATGCCTGTGCTCAGTGCTTAATTTGCAATGAAAGAGGTACCAGGGCTCAAGCATTTTTTTTTTTTCACATTCATAACTGTGCAGCAAGTGCTGGGGCTATAAATTGCCAAGCCTAGACGTACCGGGGCTCAGCCCTGGCACAAAGTAAGTACTGCCCATGCTGAGGCATAAAGAGAGGAACACTTTCCTTATAGCTCTGTGTGGAATACTCAGTAATTAAGACAAGGAAGACATTGTAGCACCTTAGGTGCTACAAAGTCTTCCTCGTCTTATTTACGGATACAGACTAACACGGCTGCTAATCTTAAACCCAGTAATTAGGCCCAGTTAGTGCTCTGCATCCGCTACCTTTTCCCCCACACCCAAGAGGAAGGAGAAGACTCTATCTCCTAAAGCACTGACCACTACATCTGAGCCAATGCAGGAGAATGGTAATTTGCTACTTCTTCTAGAGTCAGGGGTCAACAGGTTCCTCTCAGAAGTATAGTTCATTCCCCGTGCAAAACTACAGTCCTGTCCTTTGGTTTCAAAGGACTCAAGCAAAGGTGGCAGCATCTGCTAATTAGTTTATGAAAAGGGGACGTTGTAGAATTTGTATTTATGATCCAAGCCCATTTAGATTCTTATAAATTCACAAAGTTTCTAAAGTTAAAATTCTAAATAAAATCTAAATTTTGATGCAATTTATGAATCTACAAAAAATTATAATTCCTTCAGCTCTTCAACCTGCAGGCTTTCAGTGAATATTTGTTTCTGCTGTGAGTTAGTTAGTATTTGAAAATTAAGCACTGTCCTGCAGCAACTTTGAGTTACACCAAGGCCAGAGCAGCTTCCCAACAATCAAGAGGCAACCTTAATTCTGGCATTCTCTAACTTTTAAGTGCTTGGCTTTGCAATCTTAATGATCGTTGAATGTAGTTGTTTTTCTATATCATATAATAAATAAGCAATATTGGCTCTTGAAGTCTTTATGATCTGCTGATAAATATTAAGCACTTAAATTAATATTTATGTGTTGACACAATGAACTGTAATAGCTCCAGAGGAGGTATTGTGGTCTGTCCAGACAATAGTTTGTCTTTTAAATGCTCTTAATTTTGTAGTTAGCTTTTAGTGACTGGTCTCTTTCTATGGAGACAATCCTAAATGTGTATTTCAAATGTTCTTCTGTATGTATTTATATAATAAATAGTAACAACTCTACAGCAAATGACCTCTCCTACATGTCTATTAATGATTTGTGTTTAATTGAATATTAAATAGAAGATGGAAAAATTATAGCCACATTGAGTTTCTAGGCACAGCATTGTTTTGTACACTCTGTTTTTAAGGTCTGATTTTCAAAGAGTCTAAAGGAGTTAGTTATGCAACTCCTTTTGAGTTTCAATTGAAGTTACGTGCCTAGCTCCCCTTTAAAAATCCAGCCTCAAAAGTTTGTTATTTAATTTGACTGTGGGATTTAACTCACAAAATTTCTCCACCTTTCCTCAGCTAAATCATTATTTTTCAAGCAAATCCTTGACAGGAAAGTCAAACAAACAAATAACAGAAACAAAAACCTATCATGAGATATATTCCAGCTTTTTGAAGATCCATGCTGGGTAACAGTTAATGGGTGTGAACAATTTTGACCTAGATTTTACAGGTGATATATTCAGTAGAAGTAAAATTGCCTTTATTTATGAGCAAATTATATCCAAATTTAGTATGTTCAGTTTTATGCAAGAATTTCTCTAACTCTCATATTGTTTAAGTTGTAACTCTCTTTTTTTTTTATATTGACCATCCACAGGCATGGCCACCTGCAGCGCCCAGTGGCCATGGTTTATGGATGTTCTGGCCGCTGCTTCTTGCAGCTCCCATTGGCGGGGAATGGTGAGCCAAAGCCACTGGGAGCTGCAGGTAACCGTGTCCACATACGGTCAATGTAAACAAGATGTCTCGCTGCCCGCCAGTAGATTACCCTGATGGGACTTGCGCAGAAGGTTGCTGACCTCTGATCTACAGTATACACAATCCTTGCAATGTATATATAGTGTGTTTGTGTCTCTCTCTCTTTAGCCCTGAGAGGCATTGTACTTCAGAGACACCCCTCTGATATACATTCCCTCCTTGCTTCCTCTTTGTCTGAGGTATAGATAAGATGGGTTTGCTGGGCTCTCCAGCAGTCAGGATGTATTGGCCATTTCCATTGTCATGACAGGTCTGGTAGCTTATGCTGGAGTATAAAGGGAGGTTTTGTATATCCCTTCATTTCCTTGTGTTGGTGCATAGTACAAGTCACAATTTAGCCTTATTTACAAATGCATAGGAGCAAATCTTTTCCTCTTGGGTTAATATTCTACTTCTGTTTCCTTTCCAGTCATTACATAAATGCATATAAGGAACAGTTGCAGGGACAGTATCAGTATAACATTGATCTTGGTTGGAGTCGTGGAAAGGGGAGGAAGTAGTTCCTGAAATTGTCTCTAGATGGCCAAGCAGGTTATTCCTTATTTCAAAGCCATATCTTTCTCCACTGACATCAGTAGAGCTTTATCTTCACTAGCAAAATAAAGTACATTTCAAGTTCATGTTAGCAAATACATGGTAACTTACTTGAGGTAAAATCCTAATGACGGCAAGCAGTTGTAATTTTCATGTGTTAGCAGACTGAGGTAAACAACATGGGGGATTGTAGGGTTTACATTGACCTGGCAAACTCATGTTAACACTGCAAACTGCCCATGTCTTCACTAGGATTTTGCCTAATATTAGACTCTCTATATATTACAAGCTAGGGTTGTGATTCCCCCGCTTGCGTACACACACTCATGTTAGCTCTCATAGAACTAGTGCAAGTAGAAATAACAGCGTAGCTGGGGAGCATGCATAGAGAAGCAGAAGCACGTCTGAGCCATCCTGAGTACATACCCACCAGTTTCAGGTGGGTGAGAGCTTTCCTGACTGTGTGTAAAAAAGCAGGGGAATCACACCCCTAGCTCTTAGTGTAGCTGTAGCCTTAGTTACCATTTGTTAGCCAACATGAGGTAAAAACACACTTTTCTTCCTATTGATGACTTACCCTAGGAGTTTTGGCACTGAGTTAAATGGTTGCTGAGTCCCGCTCTCATTCATTATCTGTTTAAATAGATTTGTTGATTTCTTTTTCTTTACCCATCTCTAAAGTAATGTGTATTTAGATTTCCTGGATATCTAAAATACATAAGTGCAATATTAGTAATTATTGCATTATCTTGGTATTTTAACTGATATCAGTTTTAATATCTGTTGTCTGGTCTGTCAGGGGACTACTGTAGATTCTACACTGGCAGGAGGATAAGAGTTGATTATTTAATAAAAGTTTTGCATATCTAATTTCTTTGATCAACAATAAAATATGTGCATTTTTCATGATTTCTGTGTGAATTTAAAAACTGAAAGTTCAGTTTACTTGTGCTCTTGCTCCCTCGGGAGTTGCTGAGGCTGTGCTAAGACATTCTACCTTTGCATTGATTCTGCAGGACATCCGAGTACTGTACCGGTTTCCTTACCCTTGCTTTAGAAGGGAGCATCATCTATTCCCTTTTGTTCCTGCTGCTAGATGCTAGCAGCAGCTCTCATTGTCAGGCAGGGTAAGTCTTTGGGCCCTGGGGTCCATGGACTATAACTGGGGACATTAACAAGTGCTCAAAGACACACTATTTCTGTATTGTGCTTGGCTTCATAGTGTGTGTGGTGAGGTAGGAGAAGGAAAAGCTCCTTGAAACTTCTTTTCACTAATGCCTCTGTGTAGTGTTAGCCAGTGTTACTCACAAAGGTAACACAATCCTTAAAAATATTTTAAAATTAATAAGAAAGGCCTGATATGTCCTTAAAAGATGATTAGAGGAAATTCAATCATTCTATATCTCGGTTGGTTGTATCTCAGTTTTCAGGGACCAAATTCATTGATTTACATTAGAGATTCATTTGGACCCATCAGTCATGTTACGGATTATTGAAATAAAATATTTAATTCCCCTTAGGGAGGAGGAAGAGTTTGAACTATTCATATAACAGCCATTTATTTAAATGTCATGATAGCTACAATACAATGGGAAAATATCTGCAATCAAATGTATTGTACCCTCACAATGTATGCTCAGAAGAGGCCCTCCAAGTGAAGAAGTCCTCCTTGCTCTCTGCTTTTGGGTTAACCTGGCACCTTCCCTCAAACCTCCCAGGGCTTCATGACTCTGGGATCTGAATGAGACTACTGGTGAGAAGTGGGCAAACTGGGGATGGGGGGAGGAGGGGATGATGAAAATTGCCTTCCATTGGCCCTCAGGAGATTTCTTCCCCCACCTCCCATATTACAATCTCAGGTTGCCTCTCCCACATTCTCCCAGAGCTGGAACTGTTCCCTGTTGAAAGGGGGTCCCCAAAGCAGCCACTAACTGTAGAAGCCCTGGCAGCGTGGTTTCCCATGAGCCAAGCTGCTGGAGAGCAGTCGGGGTGGCTGGACAGCCAGAGCCAATGTGGATATTGGTAGTCTCTGCTTCCCGCTGAGCCTCCAGAATCCTGTGGCTTCCAGTGGGCTTGTGAGGTTTATGGGATTGTCCCTCTACCTGTGTATTGGGAAAGCAAGCCCGACTTTCTCAAAAGAACAACTGGAGAGCACTCCTTGAGGAAAACCTCTCAGAGGCTCCTTCCTTTTAGTCCCTTCTGATTTGTTTCTCTACAAGATGGGTGAGTCTGAAGTAACAAGACCTTATATACTGTAAATAACACAAACAGAGGCATAGCAGGTTATTGGAGTATAAATAATTCTATGGTATTTCCCCTCTATGGGGTGAAGAAATGTAGGTCTATCAGAAATATTTATTTTCATATAGGTATAGCCATTGTACTATAAACATAGATGTTAGCAGTATTTTAATATTAAAATAATTCATTTAGGAAAAAAGTCTCAGTTTGATGTGTTGTAGGTTTGTGCTTGCATGGAAAATTGCCCTATTTATGATCCATTCAGTTTTTAATGAAGCAGAACAAAAAGGCAGTAAAATGTATTGAATATATTGAGTCTAAAATTAATGATTGCTGGGCATGTTCATAATATCTGTGCATAATGCTGAAATATATATTCACAGAGATAGACACAATGTCTGTCTATCTGTGGGTATTTTTACACACAATATAATGGAGCGAGGGAGGAAGGGGATACATAAAATTTTGTAATGTACTTAGTAATTTTCATGTGACTAGGAATTTTTCTTCAGTGATATATATTCTCTGTGATCTGTTGATACTGTTATCTGAGTCTGATATTTCAAATGTCTGAAACCATCATATGCCATCATGGAAGTGAAAAGCAGAGATCGTTCATATACCTGGTTAATTTGATTGCAATCTTTTTTTCTTTCTTGTAGAGAAGGAGGGTTTATTTTGGATAGCCTGGTGTGCCATTGTATACAGGGTTGCCAACTTCCTAATTGCACAAAACAGAACACCCTTACCCCTGGTCCTTCTCTGAGGCCCAGTCTCCCACTCACTCCGGTCCCCCTCTCACACTCCTTCACTTCTAGCTCCATCCCAGAGCCTGCACCCTCTGCTGGAGCCCTCATCTCCTCTTGCACCCCAACTCTCTGCCCCAGCCCAGTGAAAGTGAGTGAGGGTGGAGGAGAGCAAGCACAGGGAGGAGGGGCTGGAATGAGTGGGGGCAGGGCCTCAGAGAAAGAGTAGGACAGGAGCAGGGGTTTGGAGAAGGGGCAGGGCAGGGATGGGGGAAGTGTGTTTGGTTTTGTGCCGTTTGAAAATTGGCAACCCTACTGGGCATTCCAGTTGAAAACTGGATGCCTGGCAACCCTACATATATATGCATTCAAAACATCTGTGCTGAAGATCTGTTTCTTGATACGCTGAGAAATTTTCATGTTCTGAACATTTTCTTGCAGAGCCAAAGGCAAGGAAAACTTTCAACCTATGTAGTGTCATCACTGACAAAAGCATAGCCCACTATCTGAGATGACATTTTGTGTTTCTTGCTCCAGCTGCTTGGGAGGTTTTAAAGCTCTTTTTTACATTTGAAAAATGCCAATGGCCAGCAAACAGTTCCATGCAAAAATAATGCCTTTTAAGTACAGTGTGCATGACTTTGGTCATCCTGTAATGCAAGATCTTGTGGGAATTGTACCTCTCCAGTTACCAAACTCTTTGTGTCACTAAGGTCTTAGTGATGAGAAATCACAAAGGCATTTGTCTTGTTATTTACTGTACACAATGGTTTGTATTTTTTGAAGCTAATGAATATGGGGCAAGTGGGCCTGTGATGTCAGCTGTTAGACCATTATTACTTCATGGATTTTCTTTTCTCCCCTTACTACAAGGATTTCTTATTTCGTATTTGGGAAAATGCTATATTACCAGCTAATTAAAGAAAGAGTGAGAGACTGAGAGAAGACTGTTAAGTGTTCCACAGTGCATTAGTCTTTTTTAACCAATTTTGGCCAGCCCTAATGTTGACTGTAAGTTTCATGGCTACCTGTAGTTGCTGAGAGTTGATTTATGAGTGCAGGGGACAGGATCAGTAGCCAGCAAATTTTAAAGAAAAAAAGGTATGTGTGTGGGGGGAGAGTTTTATACTACAAAATGTTTCATCAGTCCCCAATTAAAACAATCAATCTTTTGTCAGCCAGCTGCACTTAACACCGTGTTTGTTCTGAGCAGGAGTATTTGTCACAGAAAGTAGCCTTGTTAGGAATGTACTAGCTCATGTCATCCTTTAACTCTCTGAGGACTTTTGGGCATCCATGCACAGAGCATACCTGCAAAAACACAACCACCATGAAGAGGTGTGGATTAGAGTGAATATGGTTGGAAAGCATTGCTGTTTTCGCAGTGTTCTCCGGGGCAACAGCATGCTGCATATCACAGGGATTTATTGCAAGACATTTTTAATGATCTCCACTGTACTTATGCCATTCCATTGCCAAAAACTGTAAATCTATTAACATAATCTCTGGTGGTCTGCTATAAACTAGTCTGAAATGGGGTAAAAATAATTCTTATATTTTACCCCACTAAACTATCCCCCCGGCCCCGCACTAATACTGTGACATAGATCAGAAGCTTTAGAAGGCTGACAACTGCCAAGTGTGTTTGCCAGCAATTCATTTGTACACTTTTCAATTTACAGAACCAGCCCTCAGTCTCAGTTTTTAATTTGGTGCTTTAGATGAAATCCTATTTGGGGAGATCAGCACGAGGTTAACTGAAGCCGAGGCAGCTGCAGTGGTTAAAAGTGCACAGCTTTCATTTGACGCCAAACTGACATCTAGGTTTTGTTTTCTGTTTTACATTGCTCGTTTCCCCAGCCTGCAGCCACATCACATAATGCCACTGTTGTCAAGCATTGGTGAAAAGCATTAGAAAGCTTATCACAGTATCATTCATTACCATACATTATAATGTTACAAACCCACAACTATCAGATGAGGGGAAAAAAAACAATGGATATTTAACACAGATGAATTTCTGAGAAATCTTGGCTTTCTCGCTGGGAGGCCTATTGCTCTGACACCCTCCACTACCCCCAATTTAAATCAAGCTAGTGATTAAGTCACACCATTGTTGGAATGTAAAAAGCCACAGATGTATTTATACACTATAAAGTGATACACACAAACAAAAATTAATCACAATCTGCACAGCATAGCAGATTAACATGTGCCAACTTGTGCTTCCATTGAACTGTTTTACCTGTCTGGGATAAAAATCCTGACTGGATGCTGAAACATTTATTTCCCAATGGAACTGAAGGCTATAAACACACACATCCTCTCTCACCCTAAAGTAAGCGGAAGGAGATCTAATAATAATAGACCTTTTGTATCTGTATACAATAGTGTTTTACCAAAGTGAGCTAAGCATTAATAAACTCATGTGGAAGCTGATGGCAAGTGATTATTGACTTGACCAAAGCCCAATGGATAACACAAATCCTGTCCCACACTCAAGTCTCTTGTGGAGCCCAAAATAGTATGGCAGTATGAGCTATGTAACAGCCACCACAGACTGTTGATATTGCTCATTGGCATGCCAGTTGTGTGTAATATTCTGCAATGGGCCACAGACAAGAACTTTCCACTGAACAGATTTCTGGGTTGGTTGAATGGAAGTAGGACACACATAGGACATGTATTTGATGAAAGAGTTTAACTATATCCAAGTAACATAGAGGCAGTTGTACAAATGGAAGGTATCCAAAACCAGAATCTTTACAGAGATTCAGTGACATGTTAACATAGATACCCATGTGTAATTTGTCATATTTTAAGTGCACCACTTATAACGCTGCTTCAAGATGGTATAGCAGGGATCGGCAATGTTGGCATGTGGGACCGCAGGGTAAGCACTCTTAGCGGGCCCCACCACTTTCTTTACCTGCTGTTTCGCCGACTGTGGCTCCCACTGGCCGCGGTTTGCTGTCCTGGTCCAATGCGGGCTGCGGGAATGTACGTAATGCAAACACAATAGAGATATAAAAAGAAGTATAGAAGGACTCACACACCAAGTTTCTTTATGTTTATGGGCATCATATTGGGATTTGTATAAAACACAAGAGCCCAAATATAACCATATTCATACTCCAGACTACATAGAAAAGTTCTCTATAGTTATTGATAATGTAGGCTTGTCTCTGAAGGTTTAGTTATTTTTTTTTTAGTATTTATGAATGGCATAAAACCTCAGTTCATGACAGCACTTAGGCATGTGCTTAATTCCTGTGAAGTCAATGAGACTTAACCACATGCTTAAGTGTTTTCAGAAATCATGACCCAAATTTGGAAGCCATTGAGGAGATCCTGTAATTATATTCTTCCCAGTCCCCAGAAGCATTCTGTATGTTTTAAGCTCTTTCTGTGTTAAAATTTCATTTAATTCCACCACAAGGATAATGAACGCTGGGTTTGGGATTAATGGGTTTTTTTTTTTGTCTTTTTTAATTGTCAAGTGCATTTAAATGTTCATATCTAAATTTAAGTGTGTTAAATGGATGCAATGGGTATTATTTTGTGGAGTATTCCTATAACTGTGCCCATAAATCCAATATTAACATATTAAAATTGTTAGTTTCACTCATATCTACATATGTCTATATGAAGATATGTGACTTGCAGGGTAGTTGTGGTAATCATTTTGGGTGTAGTTTTTTTACAGATAAGATACTAAATTACAAGCTATTTGTGATCCAGGTGTATAGTTGTCCTTTTGAACCTAGTTGCACTTCCTTAAGTGGAAGTTGTTATTATCTTTATCATCACATACTCCCTTTTTTCTAGTGTTTGTTGGTGGAATTTGTGTTTTGTAAAATAAATAAATCCAAACTGTTAAAAAGCAACATATGATGAACTGATACATTATTTTATCTTTTGAAGATATAGAAATGTGCAGCTTCTGTTAAACTAAAAACAAACATCCCCCCCCACAAAAACTGTTTTCAGCTGTTATGTTTTTCAAATTGCTTTCTAACAGCACATGTTTTGATTGCATGAGATGGAAACTTTACAGAAGGGAAGGGGATGGGGCCTCCCAGTAGAGGTATAAATCAGTCATCTTCCGGAAATTTGGCTATCTCCTCTCCCCACAAGACCATGTACCCTGTTTCTGGCTTCCTAATTGCAAATATATATTGTAGTTCCCTGTATGGGCAGTTATCACTGGTTTGAGATCCATTGCAATTTCCATTTTGGATTGTTTCCAGGGGAGCATGTCATAGAGCAGTGGTGAGCAGCCCGAGGACTGCATGTGACCCATCAGGGTAATCTGATTGTGGGCCATGAGACATTTGGCTGACGTTGACCATTCACATGTACCGTCTCCCGCAGCTCCCAATGGCTGCAGTTCTCTCTTCCCGGCCAATGGGAGCTGTGAGAAGTGGTGGACAGCACGTCCCTGCATCTTTTCACCTGCAGGTGCCACTTCCCACAGCTCCCATTGGCCAGGAATAGAGAACTGTGGCCACTGGGAGCTCCGGGGCGGGGGAGGAAGGCAGTGGTGCCTACAGATGGTCAATGTCAGCTACATGTCTCGCAAGCCACATGTTACCCACCTCTGGTCATAGAGTGTGGCTACTCTTCCCCCAAAATAAAAACCTCTGCACCTTTTCATAAATAAGATGAGGAATACTTGTGGCACATTAGAGACTAACCAGTTTATTTCAGCATAAACTTTTGTGGGCTCTAGCACACTTCATCGGATGCATAGAATGGAACGGAAGTAAGACGTATTTATATACACAGAAAGGAAAAAAAAAAGTTGTACATTAGCAAACCAATTCTAAGAGGCTGTTTAATTTGGATGGGCCATTATCAGCAGGAGGAAAAAACCTTTTGTAGTGGATCTCTGTCTGACAGGTGATAAGAATCTTTGAAAGGAATTTAACAGGGAAATTTATTCAATTAGTGTAATGAGAAAGCTACTCAGTCCCTGTTTAACCCTTGGTTGATCATGTCCAATTTGCAAATTAATTTCAGTTCCTCATCTTCTCGTTGGAATCTGTTTTGGAAGTTTTTCTGTTTTAAAATTGACACCTTCAAGTCTTTAATGGTCTTTTCAGCCACCTATGTCCTACCAATGTGCAGAGAGCTGCTTGCATGTGGTATATTTGGAGAGTGGAAGTGTTTTATTGAACGAGATATTGAAAATGTAACTCAGTATGGTTTATGCATTAAAATGAAGTTTTTGAGAGCTCTACCTATAAAACATTCTAAATTTATTCGTTACTGGTCTATTGGGTGGCTTTAAGGAGGGGATTATTAGTTGTCCATTTGTTGCTCTGGAAACAGTACAAACCCATATTTTGAAAGATTTGAATTTTTCAGCAGTTAACACAATAGCTTCATTAACACAAAAACAAACACACACACACACACAGACACACACACACACACAAAAAAAAGGACAATTACCATGTCTGATTTAGTTGCATCCAAACCACTTGACTAAATCGTAGGAGTCTGTGCTCGTAACAACAAATTCAAAATAGACTTCCCATAGGACAAGGGTATAGAAACCGGAAAGGTTTCTAAACCAGAGTAACATAGCTGGAATCTAAGAGTAATGCACAGAGTCCACAATTTGAAATAAATGAGTCCCAATTTTTTTTTAAAAAAAGATGCTTAGCTCTGTGTGTTGGAGAAAAGCAATTGCTATTTCAATATTGCCTAAGGTCCCACCCAAGATCAGATTCTCCTAGTTATAGGTAGTCCATGCCCTAAAGACCATGCAATTGTATCAGACAAAAGGTGGATGACATGAAGTATTATCCCTATTTTAGTTTCTTGTCTAATTTTGAGATTGGATTATTAATAATAAATATTTGGCAAGTATTCACAAAAGTGAAGTATCTATTAAATTAGTGCTGTGATTTTTAAGAGGATAATAGGTTTTGGTATGTTTATATTAGCATATAGTGTATCTAAACTTTTATTTACCCTTTGCATGAGAAATGTATCATTTCATTAAGGTAATTAGGTATCTACCATTGCCATATGCTGTTTTCTTTTAAAGCTGTTGACAGTCTCGGTATTGAATTGTGACTGGGTTTGAATAAGGAATTAGAACAGACCTCCAACTTGGTGCCTTATCATAAAGTGCACTGTACCTATCAATTGTGTACCCTTGCCAGATGCAAAGGGATGATGCTTAGGGTAGAAAACAAGACTGAGGATTTTTGAGGAAAGCTGGTATTTTGAAGCTGGCACACATTAGCTCAAGTAATGATTGAAAATTGGCAGAGCTGTGCTGTAGGGAAATCTGCTCTAGCATGTCTATTCCTGCAGGATTGTCTTTGCTATTGGTCCAGCAGACAGAGAAGTGAATGAAAGCAAACATAACAACAAATATTTAGAGGCATAATCTTATCTCCCTTTATCCAGAACTTTTCAGTGAATTAAAATAATAAATCCTATGAAGAAGTATGGTGATTGTTCCATTGGTGAATATTGTATTCAGAAGAAGGCTGTCGGACTAGTCTTGTCCTCACAAAAATTATAGAAAAGAGCTATTCAGTCATACCCTATGCACTTTAGTAAAATATCGGATCTTCTAAACTTGTTTTATGTTCCTGCATCTATAAAAGTGAAGATTGCAGAAATATTCTCCATCACCCCTATGGTCCATTTGAGAAGTTGATGAGCTATAAAACATCATTTTACTTTGGCTGCTCTACACAGTCCTTTCTTAGCTGGATATTTACTTGTAATCTTTTGGCATTATCACTTGCTCTAGGCTGTGTTTTAAATCCGAAGAACTTTATCTGAAATAAGATACTCAGGAGTACAGGAATTCCTTATTTTCTCTACTTATTTATCAGGCTTTATCAGCATGTGTAACTAAACGATATGAGAAATGCATCATTAATCCATGTATTTATTTGATATTTTCAGTTTAGCTCTTTCCATTTGTTGAACTGAAAAGGCATTGTCTTGGCTCTGTTTATGGTGCATCAAAATAAGGGTTGATGATCATTCTCTGACTTTCACTGTTCTCATCGAGTTTCTTGTAATATGTTTGAATAATATGGCCAAGATTTTCAAAAATGATTAGTGGCTGTGTGTGTGTGTGTGTGTGTGTGTATGTTCCAACTTTTTACATTCTGTGTAGCAGAGAATTACTTTACTAGGTCTGCCAGAAACTGAAATGCCCTAGGTGGGCACAGTTCCTTTAAATTGCAACACAAATGATCAACTCAACATTTTCCAACCAGATCCTTAGTGTAGGTCCCTAAAAGATAAGAGTCTCAGAACTCCTCCATAATATCCTGGATGGTCGCTGCTGCCCTGTGTCTTCCTCCTGCAGCTGGTCTGGCCTAGCGACAACATGGTGTGTCTCTATTTGGCTCTTAGATGCTCCATTTCCAGCTGTGGGCTGTTTGCTGTCTAATCTTGCCTCCACGGCTTACTGCCCATGGCCCACACAGAGCCTCTGGCTTTGTCTTGAGTCTGACCTCAGACTGTACTTCCTTTTCCTGTACAGTGGGTATTATGGATCTCTCTGCTGGATAGATGTAGAACTGGGAGACAATGAAGTTCATTATAATATGATATCCTTGAAATAATTTATAGGTGTTGCTGAAAAGGAATGTTAAGGCTTCAAATTTCTGCCCTTCCGTCTTAAAACAGAAGCAGCAAACTATACTAAGTACCGCAATCCAAACTTAAAAGAAAAAGCTTCTTCAGACCCATAAGCTGATTTAAGGAAAGTTTGTTGTTTGACATGTTTTTATTAAAATTCATACTTTGGCATTCTCCCAAGCTGGTGTTCTTTCCCCATAGATATGAGAAACAATAAAACCCATACAACTGTATTCAAAGAAGAAGTCTGTATTGCCAGGGTAACTAGCTGAAAATGGAAGATTTCAAACCTAGATGATGAAACTTTATCAAGAAATAAAGAATTTATGTAGGGAAAAATGAGAATCTTTCTTAGTGTATTGTTTCAGCTTCATGTTACAGGCAATGTAGGAGTAGAGGGGAACAGCTCAGTGGCTTGAGCATTAGCCTGCTAAACCAAGGGTTATGAGTTCAATCTTTGAGGGGGACATTTAGGGATCTGAGGCAAAAAAAAATCTGTCCAGGGACAGTACTTGGTCCTGTTATTGTAGGCAGGGGGCTGGGCTCTTTCAGGGTCTTTTCAATTCTATGAGATAGGAATAACCAGGATCTAGTCCAAAACTTTAATAACATATATTTTCCAATTAATGACTTAATTCTCTAGACTCATACCTCTGACTAAATCAAACTGAATAATACCATAAAATTTGGTGTGACAACCATTTGTCAGTATAAGCATACAGATTCATAAAACTAAACATAATTCACAGAAGTAGAAGAGTTGACTGCCACAGTATAGGAAGACAAATGAGGAAAGGGTGAAATCTCCACATAAATCAGGCTGCTAATAAATGCTTTTAATGTTTGATTAACAGGTGCATTGTGATGTCACATGGGGTGGATTCAGAAAGTAGATGCATTTTCATTTGCTACATCATTGTCTTCACCTTGGGTGAAATCCTGGTCCCTTTAACATCAATAGTAAAACTGTCATTGACTAATTTGGGGGCAGAATTCCATCCCTTTCATTATCAATGACAATAAGCAACACTGTGACCAAATGTGAGAGATTAAAAGAGAGTTAAAGAATTTTTCACAAGAGTAGGTCAAAAGAACATATTTGTTTAGCAAAACAAAAATTGCTAGTGTATACAGAGTGATAAGAAGGTCTCAGCTTTGCAAAAGGAGAAGAAGACATGGACATCCCTCTGGATGAAGGAAGAACTTGACTTATTGCCATTATATTGGAATCTTGATAAGTATGACAGGGGAAGAAACAGAACCTGCCATGGCAGTCTAAAATAGGACCCGTTCTAGGATCTCGACAGTCAAAGGACCCAGAAATAAGTTTTGAAAGGTTCTTTGGGGGCTAGGTAGAGGATACCGATATTTCAGCTAGAGATAGAGCCTTCCTGTGGGATTTCTCTACACCTAAGAGACTACTAGGGAACAGTCTTTTATCCCAACAGTCAGAGAAGACATAAAGGGAAACAGACTCATTGGAGATATAGGACTTTCAATTGATGCAGAAGAAGCTTTTGATGTAGCAAGGAGGTTAAACTATTCATCAAAGATAGAAAACGTGATAGCAGTTGTATTACAATGAGAAGGGAATAACTACTCTTATAACATTGTTTGAGTTTTAGAAGGTGAATACACAATTCAAAAAATTCCAAGTTTCAACCTATGCCACATGCTACAGATTTTGAAGCAGACAATCATGCAGTCATTTTTCATGGAATGCAAAGTAGAAATTTCTCTGGTAAGAAACAACTTCACAATACAGCCATATTTCTATTGCTGTCCTAAGCAGGAAACACAACTGACATGCACATTTTAAAAATATGGTTTGTGGAGCACTGTAGAGCAGAGACATTGTCTCCACACATTATCAAATATATAGTATGCTGTTACAGCAGGTATGGTGCTGACACTATGGGCCTGATCAACCTCTCAGCGAGGCCAGTGGAAATTCTCCAGTTAATTTTTCTAGGCATTGGAGTGGGCCTTAAATAAATTATGACCAGTACTGATATGGTTTTAATGTGATAAAGAATATAAAGCCCTCAGCATATCTGAGTATGCTGTCAAGATTTTATTATCCATGTCATAGTGAGATAAGTAGATCTCTAGACACTTGAATATGAATTAGAGTAGTGGAGGCAATATATTTTTTTTTTAATAAGGCATAACCTATACACTTCAATAAACTTGGTATCAACAGAGAAAACAATGTCAAGTTGAAAATTGTGAAATTGGCACAATAATACAGTTTGACCATGCTCTGATAATAGTAGGATTTAATTTAAAAATCTCCACCAAAAAAATGACTCTCAAATTAGTTTACAAACAAGAACAATTGAAGTATAAAGGTGTAATGGATGAGGAATGTTCAATATTAAATGACTAAGTAAAAACAAATGATGTGTCTGAAGCTAAGACATCCATAATATGGGACACAGCCAAAACTTTATTAAGGGGCAAAGTAATCTCTATCTAGGCTTGGTGTATAAAAGATTGCACCTGGCATATATGGATGAATTAAATTGACTAAAGTCTCTAGAACTACAACATAAAAAGTCTCTTAAAACCTAGTCACACAAAAATTCAAAAGTTAATGAAGAAATCAAAATACTAAAACACAGCAGATGATTGGCTGTACTAGATTGTTTTGTTATGAAAAAGAAACAAGTCATTGGCATAGACATTTTAAAAAATAAAGAATAGGTAATAAGAACTTAAACTATAATAGGTGATGCTGTTCCAGACACACTGAATTTTAAACAGCAGTTTTAAAGCAAAATTTTGAATCAATAATTGTGTATCTTGAACTCACTCTAACTTTGAAAATTTAAGAGACTATTTTGTGTCTCACTCTTTATAAATCCAGCCAACAGGAAGCATTCTACTGCAGAGGAAAAAATATCTCTTCTCATGCAATAATTACACAATGGCCAATATTTTTAAGGATAATAGAATGTGATGATAAGCAGATAATTTACAGAGGTAGAGATAGAAATGGCAGGCACAAATGAGTGGAACATATTTAGTTGTGTCTTTTAAACCAAAAATATTGTCTCTTAAAAGTAATGAAATCTGGTTCAACAATTGGGCATATTATTGTGAACATACCTCTTGTTTTTCCCCTAAAATCAACATTTCAACTAAAATTATATTTTCAGTTTTAAAATAGAGACAACTCCAAGCAATGCTAATGACTGAACAATATTTCATAATAGTTCTCAAACATACCTATATCCCTCACTGCTGAAATAAACAAAGTATATTGTTGCCTGCTATTGCTATCATGTATCGGACCAAAGCATTCATTGAATTTACAGAATATCTTCATATTTTCAGTCTAAAAAGTAGAACGTAGGTAAATTGGCCATATGTCCATGGATTGTCCCTGCTTTAAATACTCTCCTATTATTTGTTTTGTTTCAGTTCTTATAAACCAATGCAGATTGCCCAACTGACAGCTATTGAAATTAATGACAGGATGAATTACAGCATGTGAATTTCAAGAATTGTCTACACTAGCCTTTGAGCTGACACTTTGTCCTCCTCCTGGATTCCACTGAGTCCTCCAAGAAAAATGGCTAATGGAAGGGCTTTAACTAAAAAAAAACACAGTACAATAAAAAAAAATATCAATTTGTAGGTAACTGAATCAAGAGTAGCTAGCAGCCAAGAGAATAACAATTAATATAAAATAACATCCAGTATTAGAGACAAGTATAAACAAAACAAAAGCCCTAGATCAGAATCAGTTTGTATTCCAAATTCCATAATTCTATTTTGGGCCAACCAAAATACAAAAAGATATTTGGGTTTTGCATTCTAGATCCAAATCTAAACCCTCTGAAATTTCAGCGTACCTGGTTCTGACTTATTATAACGAGAAATATAACCTGCAAGTTTAAACTTAAAATCTGAATGTGGATCTATGTTTGATGTTCTTGGATTTTGTATCAAGACCAGTCCCTACTAATAATATCAAGGTGATTTGTCCCTTATCTTGCATTTTACAAAACTATTAAAGGTTTGGAATAAAAACAGAAAGTATTAGGCAGGGGACTAGGAAAAGTGATTTTCTTTTTGCACCTCGTCTCAGAAGTAGCAGATTTCCAGCCTCTTACTGGGGCATGAATCCTAGATGGGTTGAGAATGGACTTGATACTGGAGAAGCAAAGCAGTTCTGGATAAGTTTCTCAGGTTTCTTCTGGTTGTTCAGGTGCTGGAGATACCAAGTCTTGATACTTGGTGATGTTAGTGTGCTGAGAGATGTGATTCTTCTGGACAGCCACAGATGTTTTTGGCTGCCATGACAGTCATGGAACTATCCTCAGTTGATTCTGGCTCTGTTATTATATCTGACTAGTTTTGGGACTGGAATTGAAGCTTGTAGAAGTGAAAATTATACTCTTTGCAGATTTATAGTTTCCAAGGCCAGAAGGGGCCATTGTGATGAGTTAGTCTGACCTTCCGTATAGCTCAGGCCATAGAACTTCCTCAAAATAATCCCAAGAGTATATTATTTTAGAAATATGTCCAGTCTTGATTTTAAAATGGTAAGTGATGGAGAATCAACCATGACACTTAGTAAATTGTTCCAATGGCTAATTAAATTTACCATTAGAAATATATTCTTTATTTCTGTTCTTAATATGTCTAGTATCAATTCCAGTCATTGGATTGTGTTATTTTTTTGCTAGATTGAGAGCCGATTATTAAATATTTGTTCCCCTTGGAGATACCTGTAGATTGTAATCCTTCTTTCAATTAAACTACACAGATTCAGTTCTTTGAGTCTATCACTAAATTATGTTTTCTAATCCTATAATCATTCTTGTGGCTCTTTTTGAACCCTCTCCAACTGATCAACATCCTTCTTGAATTATGAGCATCAGAATATGACACAATATTCCAGCAGCAATCACATCAGTGACAAATAGTACAAAGGTAAAATAATCTCTCTGTTCCTACTCAACCTTCCACTGTTTGTGCATCCCAGGATCACATTATTTCTTTTGGCCACAGTGTCACAATGGGAGCTGATATTCAGCTGATGATCCACCATGACCCCCCAAAATTGTAAGCCATACTTATTCTTAGATGTGCACATTTACATTTAGCTGTATTAAAAGCAACATTGTTTGCTTGCACCCAGTTTACCTAACAATTCAGACTGCTTTGAATCAGTGACCTGTCCTCTTCATTATTTACCACTCCCTCAGTTTTTGGATCAACTGCAGACTTCATCAGTGATTTTATGTTTTCTTCCTAGTCATTGTTAAACATTTCAAATAGCATTGGTCCAAATACTGATCCCATGAAACCCCATTGTAAACACATGTGCTTGACGATTCCTGGTTGATAGTTAATTTTGACACCTATCTGTGAGTTTTAACACACTTTAATACATTAATGTGTGCTATGTTTATTTTATATCATTTTAGTTTTTTCATCAATATGTTGTGCATTACCAAATCAAATGCCTTGAAGAAATCTAAGTATATTATTTCTACATTATTACATTTATTAACCAAACTTGTCATCCCATGGGGGAAAAAAAAAAGAAAAATATCCAGTTACTTTGATAGGGTCCATATTCCAGAAACGCATGTTGCTTTTCATTACTTACTTTACCACTTTATTAATCAAGTCACATAAAAAGCCACTCCATTACCTTGCCCCAGATCAATGTCTAACAATAATTATCCAGGTCATCCCAATTACCCTTTTTTTTAAAAAAAAAAAGTGGCATAACTTTAGCTGTCTTCTAGTCTTTTTGAACTTTCCCAGTTCTCAAAGACTTATTGAATATCAACACTGATGATCCACTAATCTCCTGAACACCTCTTATATTCAAGAATTTCAAGTTATCTGGACCAGCTGATTTGATTTGATTTGATTTGATTTTTAGTAGTGTCCATTTAACATCCTCCAGAGATACTAGTGGAATGGAAAGAGTGCTATCACCATATTATAAGATTATATTGTCTGGTTTTCCCAAATACAGAACAGAAATATTGAACACTTCTACCTTTTCTGCATTATTCTTGATCATTCTATTATTTCCATCTAGTAACAGACCAAATTAAATTGTAACATCTTCACAATTCATTGCTGATTTATATTCATTACTATCAGCTTAGAATCATGGAATGGAATCATAGAATATCAGGTGGAAGAGGTCGTCTAGTCCAATCCCCTGCTCAAAGCAGGACCAATCTCCAACTAAATCATCCCAGCCAGGGCTTTGTCAAGCCTGACTTTAAAATCCTCTGAGGAAGGAGATTCTACCACCTCCCTGGGTAACCTATTCCAGTGCTTCACAACCCTCCTAGTGAAAAAGGTTTTCCTAATATCCAACCTAAACCTCCCCCTCTGCAACTTGAGACCATTACTCTTTGTTCTGTCATCTGTTACCACTGAGAATAGTCTAGATCTATCCTCTCTGGAACCCCCTTTCAAGTAGTTGAAAGCAGCTATCAAATCTCCCCTCATTCGTCTCTTCGGTAGACTAAACAATCCCAGTTCCCTCAACCTCTCCTCATAAGTCCAACCTCCTAATCATTTTTGATGCCCTCCGCTGGACTCTTTCCAATTTTTCCACATCCTTCTTGTAATGTGAGACCCAAAACTGGACACAGTACTCCAGATGAGGTCTTATCAATGCTGAATAGAGGGGAATGATCACGCCCCTCGATCTGCTGGAAATGCCCCTACTTATACAACCCAAAATGTCATTAGCCTTCTTGGCAACAAGGACATACTGTTGACTCATATCCAGCTTCTCATCCACTGTAACCCCTAGGCCCTTTTCTTCAGAACTGCTTCCTAGCCATTCAGTCCCTAGTCTTTCGCAGTACATGGGATTCTTCCATCCTAAGTGCAGGACTCTGCACTTGTCCTTGTTGCACCTCATCAGATTTCTTTTGGCCTAGTCTTCTAATTTGTCTAGGTCCCTCTGTATCCTATCTCCACCCTCCAGTATATCTACCACTCCTCCCAGTTTAGTGACATCTGCAAAGTTGATGAGGGTGCAGTCTATGCCATTCTCCAGATCATTAATCAAGATATTGAACAAATCTGGCCCCAGGACCAACCCTTGGGGCACTCCACTCGATACTGGCTGCCAACTAGACATGGAGTCATTGATCACTACCCATGGAGCCCGACAATCTGGCCAGCTTTTTATCCACATTTTAGTTCATTCATCCAGCCCCTACTACTTTAACTTGCTGGCAAGAATACTGTGGGAAACTTTTCCTTTCTTTTGTTTGTTATATATTATTTTTGTTTTTACAGATGCCTTACCTTCTCCTCTAGGTTTTATCAGCATCTAGAATGGTGTTCTTAAATGATTCCCAATTATCATTCACATTTTTCTGATCAAAATATTTCTCCTAGCTGATTTCTCATAATTGTTTTCAGCTTTGTGAAATTAACCCTATTAAAACACTAAGTATATCTATTACTGATTGGGACTTTATTCTACTTGCACATTATAAATCATGTCATGAGCACCTGTACATAAGCTGTCATTAATTTTAGATTCTGTGATCTGTTAGGAAAAAGGCTAATAAAGAATTCCCCTGTGTTTGCTGTAACCCTTTTTTAGTTAGGAAATTATCATTTATATTATTTAAAAGTTCTAAGGATATTTTAATACTGGCATCATGAGACCTTCAGTATATGTCATTCAAATTGAAGTTCTCCATGATCATGCAGCTTTTGTTTCTTACACACTGTAGACAGGTGCATAAGGAACTGGCCATTCTGAGCCTTAGTGTAATTTGGTGTTCTGTTGCAGACACCAGTTAATACCACTGCTTATGCTTTATCTGCTAGACACTGATCCATGAGCATTCAAGATCACTTTCTTCTGAGTTTAGTGACTCAGAAACAAGTAATGCCATTTTTTAGCTTGAGTACAACTCCCCCTAGCACTTATGTATAGGTAATTAAAGAACTTCTCTTCATGTCCATTGGTTCTTTGATTAATTTTGTCCTCAACTTCTTGTTTTTGTGATGAGTGCTCATGAACTCCCTCTTTTAAAACTTCTGACTGATTTTAGACGGTTGTGAAGGAGTGTACTATCTTGTCAACACAGTATGCCATAGATCAGGGGTGGGCAAACTTTTTGGCCGAAGGGCCACATTGGGATTAAAAACTGAGCGGATGGCTGGGTAGGGAAGGATGTGCCTCCCCAAACAGCCTGCCCCTTATCCAACCCCCATCCACTTCCCACCCCCACTGCTCCCCTCAGAACCCTCGACCCATCCAATCCTCCCCACACTCCTTGTCCCCTGATCACCCCTCCGGAGACTCCCCCACTCTAACTGCCGCCCCAGGACCCCACCCCCATCTAAGCCCCCCTGCTTTGTTCCCTGACTACCCTCTCCCAAGATCCCCACACCCAAACCACCACCCCCTGGAACCCCACCCTCCATCTAAGCCCCCTTTCTTTATTCCCTGACTGCCTCCTCCTGAGATCCCCCACGCTAACCCCTCCCCCCCCGCTTACCATACTCAGTCGGGCGCTCCTCAACCCAGCCCGGCCAGGAAGCGTGGGGCCCCGTGGCCCACCGTGTTCCACCCAGCCCCCAGGAGGGAGCGTGAGGCCCAGTGGCACGCCGCGCTGGGCCCAGCCAGGGAGGGTGGGGCCCCACAACTTCCTGCATTAGGCCCGGCCTGTGGTCTGGGAGCACGGGGACCCATGGCTCCTGCGCGCAACCTGGCCTCCAGCTGGGGAGCGCAGGGCGGGCCTGGCCTGGGAGCGTGGGGACCCGCGGCATGCCGCACTTGGCCTGGCCCCTGGCCAGCGAGCGTGGGGTCCAGCTGCTCCCTGCTCTGGATCCGGCCCCTGGCCATGGAGGGCAGGGCCTTATGGCTTCCTGCGCTCCGCCGGGCCCCTGGCCCGGGAGGACGGCAACCCGCAGCTCCCCGTGCTTGTCCCGGCTTCTGGCCAGGGAGTGCAGGGCGGGCCCGGCCCAGGAGCGCGGGGACTCACAGCACGCTGACCCGGCCGTTGGGCCGGGAGCCAGATGAAAATGGCCAGCGGGCCACATGTGGCCCGTGGGCCGTAGTTTACCCACCCCTGCCATAGATGGAGCTTATTAGATTGTATAAATGTTGGAGAATGGATTAAATCGGGAGGGGGGGGCAAACTATGGGGAACAGGGAACCGTGGCCAATGGGAGCTTTGAGGGCGGTACCCACAGGTGAGGGCAGCATGCAGCAGAGCTGCCTGCCCCACACTGCTCCCAGGAGCCACTGCTGGACATGCTGGCCACTTCTCTGAGTGGTGCAGGGCCAGGGCAGGCAGGGAGCCTGCCTTAGCCCTGCTGCACGCCACTGCCATCCTGCTTGAGATAAGCAGTGCTGGGCCAGAGCCTGTACCTTGAACCCCTCCTGCACCCCAACCACCTGCCCTGAGCCCCCTCCTGCATCCCTTAGCCCTCCTGTATCCCAACCTCCAGTCCTGTGGCCAAAAACCCCTGCCCTTAACAGATGCCACACCCTGCACTCCTCCTGCACCCCATCCCCTTGCCCTGAGCCCCTTCCTGCAAACCACACCCCACAGCCCGCACCCCAACCCCTTGCCCCAGTCCCACATTCATGGTCGTGCATACAATTTCTGCACCCAGATGTGGCCCTTGGGCCAAAAGTTTGCCCACCCCCGGATTAAATATTGTTTAACTGATAATGAGATTTCAAGGTTCAGACTCAATTTAAAAGGATTCCTGGGTACTTCTGTTTATGCGCATGTGCATGCACACGCACGTCATGTGTGCACACGTACAGACTTCGTTACCCCTCATCCTATCATTTTCACATAGCCACAGAAGGGTTTTAATAGGGAAGGGCTGAGCAGAGTCTGAGTAGAAATCATCATGTAAAGCCAAATTTGTTCCATTGTTGAGACAACTGACAGCAGATTTAAATAGCTGGACTAATCTGATATCTGGCTGGTATATAAATATTTAATCTATATGATTTATGCTTCCCCAGATTTGATAAAAAATAAATAAGTTAATGAATTCATTTGCACAGCAAAGATCCATGAACCCTTTCCTGCACAGCCTTTAAGCTATAATACTAGACAGCAGAAGTTGGGTGTGACTGTTCTTGGGGCACCCTGGACTGGGTGTCGCCTCATTCCCTGGCCTCCAGTGAGAGGAAGCCTTTCTTGTAGCAAATGAGTGTCTGTTCCCCGACCCTTCCAGCCTCTGAGATACTCAAGCACTCCAGTCGCTATGTCAGCCCCAATTTTGCCTTGCAGTTAACAATAGGTGAACCCCAATCTCTGAGACCCTTTGAATCGTTCCACTGTGATATCCAGCTGACACTGGCTAATCACAGAAATGTGCAGTGTACAACAGTTCACCAATTTTACCTTAAACTCTTGCTCCTGTAAACCACACAGCAATTGTGAGCACAGTCAGTTTATTTATAAAAGAGTAAAGGTTAAATATTAGAGACAGAGAATGATGGAAGCAAATGGTTACCACGCAAAACAAAACAATAAAATGTGAACCTAGGTCTCCGCTTATCAATAGTTACCTTTCCTATTTAATAAAGTTCAGTCTGTTTCAGGGCTGGGTGGTTTCACAAGAACCAGGATCCAACTGTTCATGAAAGCCCCTAATTTCTTAAGGGGTTTCCTTAGTGAATGGCTAGAGCTCCTTTTCCGACACCCCGTCTTTTGTCTTTATTGATAGCCTCAGAGATCCCCTGCCTGCTATAATGTTCCTTTTCACCTCTAAGTGGTTTCAGTTGTTTGCAATTATCTTTGATGCTTTTCCATGGACTGTTCTGGGATGTGGCAAATGTAGACAAAATAAACTGGCATTACCTCACTGACTGACTAGGAAGGGTTGACAACTCTCTGTTCCTTGAATGGGTCATGACTGAGACACTGGTGACTAATTTCTACTCCACATACATAAAGCATATTTTCACAATAAATACATTATTCCTTAAATATTACCTGTTAATATAGCTCACAATGAGTGAGGCTTGACAAGTTATGAGATACCTTTCTGTAGATTCCTACATGTTAATCTTTATGGATAAATATTGAGATCTGTTTGGCGTAGTGAGTTTAACAGGTCTGAGGGGGGAGTTATTTGCAAAGAGCAGGGGATCTTTTGCCAAGGAGTTTGAGTTACACGAGGATATCAAAAACCATATTCAGTTTACTAAATAGAGCTAAAGAAAACTGAGTTGAAATTTAATGTCTCATACCAATACTTCTACGTACCCAGACAGGAGAGAGCCTTGAACCCTAAGCTAATAAGAAAGTTAATAGGAGCTGCTGATTGCTCAGCACTTTTCAAATTCAAACAGGGGCCTAAATATGGAGTAAGTAGGACAATTTCAGGTTATTCAAAAATTGTGGGGGTTATTTTATTATTATGTTCCTTCTCATTTTCAGGAGCGCCACTAACTACATGGAAAAGTTAAATTATTTTAGGAGTATCTTTGTACATGTGTGTGCATGTGCACACACACAAATACAAATTATAGTAGGCCTCAAAACAATTTTACAACTCATACAGATTTTGTAATTTCTTACTCACAAGATGATGCAGAATTTACAAGATAGAAATTACTCTACTTTTCTTGTATCTCTAGTTATGTTATATGTCTACTAATCGTTACTTCATAGCTACCATTCTTTTTTACTTCACTGCAAACCTTGTGAGTAGAACCATTTTAACAGTCTTTTCTTTCTGGAGGGGTCCCATTTTCTAACACGATCCAAGCTAGAGACTTTTAAAGTCAAAAGATCCAATGTGAATTTTTGATGATCCTTTCTGAGTCTATTAAAAATCAATGGGCACTCCCAGTTGTTATAGCAGAGGGAGACTCTGTTACTATTTTCAGTCAATTTCAGTTGTTGCAGTATTCTGGTCACTTACACTGTTGTTATACCATTGGAGGAAACCTGAATTCGGCAGATGAATACTGACTTGAGTGTTACTCTCCTTATTTTAAAATTTGCTCCTGAGTTTCTCTCTTTTCCCCACCCCATTTATCCAACCCCCATCAACCACTTAGTAATTTTCTTAGTCGTCACATGGTTCATCTGTACCTAGTTACTATAGTGTCCTTATTCTGCTTGCTCAGTTATGTTTGTTTTCATTCTGTCTTGTTTCCTTTACTTTGTTTGTTATCTTTCGTGTGTTAAGAGCAGGTACAAACTTTTATCAAGAACACATTTTTAATAGGTATAGGATGTTATACTAGTCTTTCATTACACATTGTGGCTTGTTGTGAAACAGTGAGGATATTGATGTCATTTCACATGCCCTCACAGTCTCAACATATGTTTGGCTAATACATATGTCTCTACTGTAACACACAATATCTAACAACAGAGAAGAAAAGTCAGTTGGAAGTTGTAACAGTTAATGTTTTAGTTTCAGTGTTGAATATTTTAGGTTTACAAAAAAGGCAATCATTATCATTATGAAGGTTAAACAAGAATAATTCCTTTAAAAAACCCCTCTTAATCAGTGTTTTTCCAGTTGATGAAAAAGAAAGCAAGAGAGATTAAATTGACAAATGTAGTATGTAATGGTCCTTCTTGGAGCAGTACTACAGGGGCCTCATTAGTAGACATTTTAGTGCAATCATTTTTACCCCTGTGGCTGTCATTTCAGACTATACACAGAAAAGGTGGCTGTACGAGCTAATCACAGGGATGCCTTTCTCATTTTTTTCCTTGTAAAAATGAGGCACAAGAGAGCTAGTAAGCTCTAATTGAAATAAGAATTAGCATTGCCATAGATGCATGCTATGTCTGTAGGGTACTGTTTCACCACTGGATAAATGTATGGAAAAATTCCCCTCCTATATTATTTTAGTCATAAAATCATTTTTTAGACTTAAATGTGAAGTTCTGCTGAAATCAATATCAATACAAGTTCCACTCTGCTGTTCTGAATAGGACCAGCTCTATGTGTCCCATCTTGCTTAAAGAAAGCTACTTGTCCATTTAATTCAGCCTTCCTAATAGTGCATCTTCCATACTGCTGTTTTTAGTGTGTTTAGTGTGAGTGAGTGCCACTAGCACGAGTCTGTCTACCAGGCTGGGAGGCTCACTCCCAGTTGCAGAGTAGACACAGATAGAGAGGCTTTGGGAATGAACTCTCACATTTGCATTATAATTTAAATGTGACGTGCCTCTCTGTTGGCAAATTTTCTGGTGTTTTATTTTTTAAACTAGCTATTTAAACAGATTTCCTCTAGAGGAGGCTGAAGGGAGCAGCAATTGTTTGCAATGTAAGTGTCCCTCCAAGCTTCATGGAGACCTCAGGACTCTTTCTTGCCTTTGTCCCCAAATATGCTAAAAAGGTTGTTTGGGAACAAGGTAGAGGGTTTACAGTGGTATTTAGGCTTGGAAGGGTTACATCTTTATGGATAAATGTTGATTTCACCATACACACAAAAACTGGTGAATAACTATTTGCATCTATTTCTGTTTTCATGATAATCAAAATTTAGAGATAGGCAAAGTAAGAAAAAAGCTGCTTGAAAACTTATCAGAGTTTGATGTACTTTGTATGTTTTGACATAAGACATTGACAATTCATGTTTTATCAGTTATAAAATGTTAACTTTTTTAATCTCAACATCTGCTTCCATTAAACAAATATTATCTGATCCTTCATAGTTTCCCACAGTTGAAAATGTAAATAGATAATATAGAAAAAAAAAAGTTTGACAGTAAACATCAATATTATCTGGTGGAATTATTTTTTTTTTTAAAAAAAGGCAAATTCTATGAATTCTACTTTGTATTGCAATTTAAAAAATGCTTCCATTTTGTTCACAAGAATCTGGTAAGAATCTGGCTGTCATTAACTTGTGTCTTGCAGTCAACAGACATATTATTAAATGAATCTCTCATGCTTCTCCACAGCTTGTACGGAGGGGAACTGTAATCTTTCTGCTAAAAATCAGTTAATGGATCATATAGTAGGAAATCTTTCATCAGCTCTGTAGGGCAGACACTAGAAGGCAATAACACATGCATAGATATATACAAATGCCCCAGTTCTGCAAGATGAATCTATTTGAGTAGTCCCGCAAGCTGATCTATTGCTGCTCAGAGTCCCGCAAGCTGATCTATTGCTGCTCAGAGTCCCACTGAATGGTTCTTTCTATGATGTCATTCCCCGTCCCTCTCCACAAGGATTTGTCTAGTTAAGATAATTACCCATCAGCATTAGGTATGTAGTGATACCTCCATGCACCATAAAACTCCCCTTACTTGTCGTCCCCTCAGAACAGGAATTTGAGGACAGTGCTCTGGGTGGACTGCTTAGCACAGTGCCACAAGGAGTTAAACTTCCATGAAAGGGACAGCTGTAAAAACATTTCTGCTTCTCTACAGGTCACTCTTGGATTCTGTAATTCTCCTAAGAAGTTCCAATTCTAAGGTACTGAAGCATCTTTTTATTATACTGGGACGGGAGAAACCCTGCCCTATCAACGGAGTGATTAGGTGGATCATCTCCTAGAAAATATTGAGGAATTTTAATACAATTTGCTTTCTTTTGTGAGTGTCTCCTTGGAAAGGGGAAGTTATGACAATGAGTGAAGAACAGTGTTTGTGTAAAAGCTTCAGAGGGCTTGGTTACACTGGCACTTTATAGCGCTATAAAGCTCCCACGAGCGCTATAACCTCCTCCCCGTCCACACTGGCAAGGCACGTAGAGCGCTATAACCGCTGAGTTATAGCGCTATTGTTAATCCACCTCCGCATGGGGAATAAGGGCTGTAGCGCAGCTGCTGTAGCGCTACAGCAAGAATGTGGACACCCACTGCGCATTAATTGGCCTCCAGCCCAT
Organism: Dermatemys mawii; assembly: GCA_007922305.1. Classification (NCBI taxonomy): domain Eukaryota; kingdom Metazoa; phylum Chordata; order Testudines; family Dermatemydidae; genus Dermatemys; species Dermatemys mawii. The sequence continues at coordinate 32,510,870 of ML677348.1, read as the reverse complement.
CCCATAATTCCCGTTCAAGCCACTCTGGTCATCACTTGCAAACTCTTTTGTCCTGTCCTCAGGTGACCACACGTCAGACCCGCCCTTTAAAGGTCCAGGGAAATTTGAAAATCCCCTTCCTGTTTGCTCCAGCCAAGCGTGGCGTGCTCTCAGGGAATCCTTGCAGGTGATCATTCTCATTGATCTGATTGATTGCGTGGCATGGTCTCAGGGAATCGTTGCAGGTGATCATTCAGATTGATCATCATGACTCCACGTGCCATGCCTCCTCGCAATAGGCGATCCCCAGCATGGAGCAATAGCGAGGTGCTGGACCTCATCAGCTGTTGGGGGGGAGAGTCTGTTCAGTCTCAGCTGCGGTCTAGCCACAGGAATTTTGATACCTATGGGCAGATATCACGGGCGTTGGCGGAAAGAGGCCATGAGCGGGACACTCTGCAGTGCCGTGTTAAGGTAAAGGAGCTTAGGAATGCATATCGCAAAGCCCGCAAGGCAAACGGCCACTCCAGGGTAGCCCCGGTGACTTGCAGATTTTATAAGGAGCTGCACGCGATACTTGGTGCTGATCCTACGGTCACTCCATCGATCACCATGGACACTTCCCAGCCCACCAGTGAAGGGGGGGTGAGGAGGAGGATGAAGACCAGGAGGATGAAGAAGAGAAGGAGGATGAGGATGAGGCGGCAGTGACCCAGGGCACGGAGGAGTCCCTGGATGCATGCAGCCAGGAGCTCTTCTCAACCCAGGAGGGCAGCCAGCCACAGCGTCCGG
>ML677348.1:32352160-32510089 GCA_007922305.1 Dermatemys mawii | reverse complement strand
GGGCCAGCTCAGCAGCGGATTGCGGAGGTAAAGCTGCTTTTCTATGGAGAAAGCTTGCAGCTTGGGGTGGAAAGGGATGCTTGCATGCTTGCCTACATGTGGAATAGAGCACTGATGTAGTCTATCACCTCGCGGTAGTCATCATCAGTAATCTCTTCAAAGGTCTCAATAAGAGCTCTTGCAATGCGCCTGTGCAGGTTTCCCGGGAGAGCCAGCATGGTCCCCGTCCCGGTCACGGTCTCTAGTCCCCGTCACTGTACTACAATGGGTGGGGGGAGCATTGCTGCACATAGGCAAGCTGCATATGGCCCTGGGCGGAAGCCGCATCTCATTAAAATCCCTTCCCTTTGTTCCTCAGTGACTCGAAGCAACAAGATATCTTCCAGGACAAGTACCTATGGAGAATGTTGGAACAGTGTTCAGAGTAGGGCTCCTGCCACTTCCTGGCACTCCACCACCCCGCCCCTCCGCCACAGCTTTTCAGGGCAGGGAAGAAATCCTTCCCCCTGCCTGCTGCTCAGAGTGGGGCTCCTGCAACTTACCGGCACTCCCCGCCCCCTCCCCCGGCACAGCTTTCCTGGGGCAAGGAAAAAATGATTTCCCTTGCCTCTGGAGTGCACTCACCATGGCAGGGGCTCCGTTGCTGTATCTGTGCTCTCTGTGGGACAGGCAAACGGGGAATGTGGGGGAATCATAGGCATGTCTGCTCTTTACAAGGAAACCACTGTTAAATGTATCTTTTTTATTTTAGAAGGGTCATCCTTGAGCCCTGCGCCATCGCTCTTATCAACAGCTGAGAGGCTGAGGCGACTGAGGAAGCGGCCACGAAGAAGCAAAGAGGATCTTGTACAGCAAGTAATGCAACAGGCTGTAACGGAGAATCGAGTTGCACAGAGGTGGAGGGAGAATGAGAGCAAGTTGAGGGAGAAGGCGCGGAAGGAGAATGCGATTCACCGCCAGAATAGCACGGATAAGCTGCTCTCATTACTGCAGCTTCAGTTGGAGACTATGCAGCGGATTGTCACCCTTCAGGAGGAGAAGCACCGCGCTCACCACCCCAATTATCGTTTGCCCCAAATCCCTTCCCCTTCTGTGCCTCAGTACCCTCCAGGCCACTCTCATGAGCTATATGGTTATCACCATCCACAGCTGCCTCCAACCCCTCTGTCTTCACTGAACAACCCCCAAAACCCGGACCATTATCCACTGCAGTCAACCCTTAATAACATGCCTTACTGCCCTCCGCAAATCGGGTTCGGGGGACATGGCCAATGTGAGGGCACTGGAGACTCAGAGACCCGGACATACTCCGATCTCTGACTGACCCCATGCCACCCCCATTGCACCTCCCCCAGCTTCCTCCTCACATGCATCACAATATTTTCTCTCAGCAACCGAAGTACCTGTTCAATAAATGAATTGTCTTCTTAATAAATTGGTTTCTTTATTAAGTGTACATACATTATTACAGGCTACAGAAAAGCAAATGCCTGTTCCTGTTAAAAGAATGCTCCCTCCCTCCGTCTGCACCTCACTTTAGAACTGGCTTTCAGCCTCAAAATGCTCCCTCAAGGCTTCCCTGATCCTAACAGCCTCGCGCTGGTCCCCTCCAAGAACCCTGCTCTCTGGCTGGGTGTATGTGGCCTCCAGGCATTGAACCTCCCAGGACCATGCCTGAGTGAAGCCTTCGCCCTTCCGCTCCCAAAGATTATGTAGGGCACAGCATGCGTAAATAACCGCGAAGGTACTATCCTCGACCAAGTCTAGCCTCCCATAAAGACAGCGCCAGCGCGCCTTCAGACGCCCAAAAGCACACTCCACAGTCGTTTGACACTGGCTAAGCCTGTAGTTGAACCTTTCCTGACTGCTGTCCAGGCTCCCTGTGTACGGTTTCATGAGCCAGGGCATTAAAGGGTAAGCAGGGTCGCCAAGAATCACTATGGGCATTTCCACTTCCCCCACGGGGATCCTCTGGTCTGGGAAAAAATCCCGGCTTGCAGCTTCATGAACAGGCCGGTGTTGCGGAAGATGCGTGCGTCATGTACCTTTCCAGACCAGCCAGTGTTAATGTCAGTAAAACGCCCACAGTGATCCACAAGCGCCTGGAGAACCATGGAGAAGTACCCCTTTCGGTTAACGTACTCGTCTGCTAGGTGGGCGGGCGCCAGTATAGGTATATGGGTCCCATCTATCGCCCCTCCACAGTTAGGGAAACCCATTTCTTCAAAGCCAGCCACGATGTTATGCACATTACCCAGAGTCACGATTTTTCGTAGCAGGATGCGATTAATGGCCCTGCACACTTGCATCAGCACAACTCCAATGGTCGACTTTCCAACCCCAAACTGGCTGGCCACCGATCGGTAGCTGTCTGGTGTAGCCAGCTTCCAAATCGCGATAGCCACCCGCTTCTCCACCGGGAGGGCAGCTCTCAGTCTGGTGTCCTTGCGCAGCAGGGCAGGGGCGAGTTCAGCACACAGTCCCATGAAAGTGGCTTTTCTCATTTGAAAGTTTTGCAGCCACTGCTCGTCATCCCAGACTTGCATGACGATGCGATCCCACCACTCAGTGCTCATTTCCCGTGCCCAGAAGCGGCATTCAATGGCCGTGATCATGTCCGTTAATGAGACAAGAATCTTCGTGTCAAACGCATTCACCGCTTCGATCTCGTCTTCAGACTCATCACTGTCATCCTGCATGTCAAGGAATAACTCCACTGCACACAGAGATGTGCTGGCGACAGTCGTTGGCATGTTCCTCAGCAGTTCTGGATTCACTGCAGCACACGACAATGGAAGATGGAGCGCGCCTTGCTGAAACCGTTGAAAGATGGCGCCGGAGGTGGAAGGAAACACAGGGATTGCTGGGATATGTCAAAAAACATCATGGGTAGTTGAAACAGGATGCAGAATGCCCCACAAGTGACGCCCCCCTTACCACAAGGCATTGCGCCAGATTGGGAAGAGGTGTACTGTGGGATACCTGCCCTAATGCGCTGCTCTTAATGCCGTATTAAGTGCCGCAAATGTGGCCATGCTATAACGCTGGAGCATCTCAGTGTGGACATACAATAGCGCTATTCATATTACTGTATAAGGGGACCGTTATAACCAATAGCGCTATAATCTTGTAAGTGTAACCATGCCCAGAGTCTTGTTTTGCTCTTGGTGACTGAGAAGTTGTGTAGCCTCTTGTTAACTAAGAATTTAGACCCTGGACTTCAGATACTTCTCTCATAAAACCTTTGAAAAGCACGTTTGTTTATACTGTTGGACCTTTCATCTAAAGCCTGAAAATACAGCTTAGAAGAAACACATTTTTATTGCATATCCGTATTCCTTTGGGAGGAATTTGTTAAATGTTGTTATTACTGAGCATCCCAAAGTAAACAAAGCCACAACATTGTTCCTAAAGGCTTAGAAATCAGTAAGCCTTTCAGTAAGTTAATGAACTGTGATTTTCTGTTATAAGGAATACAAAACAACATGGCACAGCAGTTAAGTATCATTACAACTACTGAACAACATCATGTCCAAAAATGCATCTTAAAAAAAGCAAAGTTTTAACAACAACAAATGTTGACAACAGACTGATATCCGGGAGAGAGATTTTCATTGCTTACTGTATTCTTGCTTATAGTGTCTGTCAAATAAGGATAAAGCAACACGTAGGTAAACACTGTTGTCAGAATCATAACAAAATGTAGATGTTTTGAGAAGCCATCTACTTTATCCATAATCCCTTCCTCTGTGGCTGAAGAAATGAAATTGTTTTACAGACCAATAACTGAAATAGAACAAAGAATTAGAGTGCTCTCAGTTCACCAGAATACTACCGGGGCAACATTTAGAAGATGAGTGTTTGAAAACAGGCAGCTGTAATGGAAACTATTTTTCAACCTTAACTGCAGCTGGCACTATCAGACACTTGCTATAATATTGACTTCTGTTGAAGTGATCATCAGGAATTATTGACCCAAAAGGTAACTATTGACTGAGGTGAAATTAAGGTCAATATAAAACTAGAGAGAGTATGAATTTTGATGTTCACTGAAACTCCAAATCAATATAGTTAGGTATATATGTGGGTTATTTTTTTAAATAGTTTAAACAGAGCAGCTGGAAATCTGTTGTGGTGGTGGTGGGGGTCATGATTTTCTAACATTTTACAAGGCTTTTTAAAGCTAGCATCTAATTGGAAGATAGAGTTTGAATTGGAAAAACTATGACAGTGGGGATGTAACTAATTGTGTATGTAATCTAATTGGTTAACATAATCCAAAACCTCATTATAGCTCACATATGAGAAGGTACACATCTGAAACTTATTGATCTCTTACGTGACTGGTTTTCGCCAACCATTTGACAGTTTGTTTTTCTTATATAAAATTATAACAATTTCATTACAAGTCTGAATAAAAGCAGTGCACTAACAGATGACGTTAGCAATGCCCGGCCAATACAGCACTGAGGCTGCAGAGAGAAAACAAAAAAACACTAGTCCTCTAGCACTGAGGAAGTAAGAGGAGGGGTGGGATGTGTGTGAGAGAGAAAGATTTTGAAATATATCTTTTTTTTTTTAATAAGGAATCAGCCCTGAAACTAGGGATGGAGTTACTGATTATGTGAGGGAAAATATGCTGATATTTTATTTGAGAATAATGGAACAGTAGTACTTAGAGATGGGAGTCAAGGAGAAAACTTACTTTCCCCCTTTGAAGTCAGTGAGATTGAATAGGTAGGTATAACTAAGGGCAAAAATTGGCTCTACAGGTGTGGGTGCTTTTCTTTGGTTGGCCTGGGAAGTGGTGAGGCAGTATAGGAGGAAAGGTGGTTACTGAGCTGTGAAGACAGCTAGTGACATATTTATATTAACACTTCACTGCTGTCTCATCTACCTTGGGCATAGCTTTTGTATACTTATGTAACCAGGGTATATTTCATTGTTCTATTTTGATTTCTAAAGAGAGAAAGGAATACTTTCCTGAAGCTGAAGTAGCGGAGTCATCAGGGAAGTATGTTAATAACAAACGTATACACGTTTCTTTCATTTTTATTGGTAATTGGAATGGTAATATGAATGATGCCCTAATTTTCTAGGCAGCTGTCTGGTTCTTGTGCCTGGAGAAACTAAACAACCTTCAGACTAATCTAGTTCCTTTATCAGGCTAATCAATTGTCTGGTTCCCTCATGCAAGGCAAACTAAATAGCCTTCATATTTTATCCATTTAAGATTTGAGCTATTTCTTTGTAACGGGGAGCAATCTTCTTATCACTTTATTTTAATATATAGATATATTGAGTGAGTGATTTAGTACGACTACTTCTGACTTAAAGTAATATAATTCCCCATCCCCCCCAAAATTGTTATTCCTGTTCTAGCCTTAAAAAAGCATAAATAATAAATAGGAAAAATTCAAACTGAGAGGGATAGAAGGGCTTACAAAATATTTTTTTTTTACAGTGAGAAACCCACTATGATTCAGTGTCAGAGGGATAGCTGTGTTACTCTGGATCTGCAAAAGCGACAAAGAGTCTTGTAGCACCTTATAGACCAACAGATTTTAGGAATCATGAGCTTTTGTGGGCTAAGACCCACTTCATCAGATGAATGTTGTGGAAATCTCCAGAGGCAGGTATAAGTAGCAGGCAAGAAAGCAAGGTAAATTCAATCAGCGGGGCCTGCTATTTATACCTGCCTCTGGAGATTTCCACAACATTCATCTGATGAAGTGGGTCTTAGCCCATGAAAGCTCATGATCCCTAAAATCTGTTGGTATATAAGGTGCTACAAGACTCTTTGCCACTATGATTCAGTTACAGATGTAAGTCCTAAAAATACATGTACAGAAACTTTGATGTATTTATAGTGTTATCACTTTAAAATTATGGCAGACTGTCTCAGGGTGACTGTCCAGTGCAGCTATGATTGATTCCTGCTGCCCAGTTTGGCCTGAGGGAAGGCACCTGGCCTTCAAAAGGGAAGTGAATGCACTATGGGTAGAGAGAAAGTGGAGAGCTACTGCTGAAAAGGCACAGGAAGGTAGCTGTTGAAGAAGCTGCTGAAAGAGCAGCCTGGAGTTTAGCAGACACAGGCTCAAGAAAAGGGCTTGTGCCTACCCCCTTCCCTCTCCCTCTGATCTCAGAGTGTCAAAAGAAATTTTACTTTAGGTTGATTTTACATTAATAAACCGGTCCGCAAGCAGGAGTTTTCTTGTTGGGCATTGGCCTCTGTAGATTAGTCTGGGCAACTTGAGGGGAAGTTGACGCAGGGCGCTACAGACCCATGGTCGGCCAGTATGGGGTCTACAGTTCAGAATACCCTTAGATGCAGACCAACATATCTCATTTGCATTGCATTGTGGGAGCCATACATTCTTACCAGACAGTTGTTTCCAAAATGCGATAGTATCTCTTCCAACTTGACGTATCGAATAGTTTTAAAAGGTCATTTTAGTTGGTGGAAAGCTTATTTGAAATTAATGTTATAAACCACAGTTCATGAAAATATCCTTCAGTACAGCACTGAAGCATATACTTCATGTACATTCTCAGATTTTGCTTACCTAAATGCTGTCTTAAAAGTGCCTAAGTGTGTTCCTGAATTGAGACTTTAAGCTCTCCTTCTCCTCTGAGTGTCAGTCTTTTATAAACCTCTTATTGGAAAAGTTGTCATTGAGGAACTTGGGAAATGACCCTTCTCTGAACAAGGGAATATGTTTTCATTTACAGACAAATCCCATTACCAAACCTTTCTTATATCCCACATCCATGAATGGCAAGTGGTGCTCCCCTGCTTAACCAAAGCCTCGATTTTTCCACAATATCATAACCCTTTCCAAACCGTAGGATAAATAGTTTTCTACTGTAAATCACAGTTTAAAACGTCTGCTATTAAAGAGGCCCTCCTGGGGCTTCCTGTGCTGAAAGTTCTTGATTGCCTGAAGCACATTCAAGAGGGGACAAAAAGCCAGACGTTGTACTGTTAATCTGCATTCTGTTAATGCAGACATTGTAATTCATCTCTCAAGTCAATTAGCCTGCTGGTGGCTTGTGGGGAAAGCACAGACATTAATATTTCCAATAAACCTGATTGTAGTATGGTAAAATTTGAAATAATTTTCAAGCGGGAAAGGAAATTAGGTCAGGAGAAATAGCCACCACAAATTAACAAGCCTACTGATAGCTTCAGCATTAGCTTCACTATTTCCATAAACTATTTTAATGTTGTAGAATTAACCATCAAAATTTATTTTATTGAACGGAGTAGGCAGGAGAGGAAGAGGATGTTTTTAACATTTTTTTCTTTTTGAATGTATGTAAGTGGATGCTGCTAAAGCAAACCCCTAATGGATTAGAAGTGCTAAAACTGGGCAATGGGCATTGGTGTATGTTTGCTGGTTGGTCTGTGTTACTTATGACATTGTAGTATTTGTCTCCATTCTGTGAAGAATTGATTATAGTTCTGTCTCATAGCAACCCTGCCATGTACCATCAGAGACCTGGAGAGAGAGAGAGAGAGAGAGTGAGAGAGAGAGAAGTAGCAAGATTTGAGCATAGACATAGATCATGTAAAACTATTTAATTATAATGAATAACATTTGCTTTGCAGAATAAGTCAGGTGTATGATACCTATTCTTCTACAAACGTGCTTTTTTCTATCATTATTTGAAAAACAAACTGAGAAACAAAGATCACAGCAAATGTCTGGTCACAAATATGCCTTTGGATGCAAAATGACATGAATGATTTATTTCTCCTGAAATAACTCTCTGTCTAAGACGAAAAAGATGAGCCCTGAAGCACTATGTATGTATATGTAATGTGTGAGTATGTGCCGGAACAGTGCATACTTTTTAACTGTATCCTTTATAGCTTTCCCAGGTTAATACGCAAAATTATTTTATACTGGGATGTGTATAGCTTTAGATGTGTGACTGAAGCAGGATGGCAAGCAATTCTGGAAGTTGTAAATGGTATGCTTTTCTATGGATGTCTCACCATGTCAGCAGACCAGACAACTGCATTGGCCTCTGAGCAAAATGGGAGATTTTGTAAATGTAGTAAGCTCACTTTCTAGTGGGAGATGAGAACTTGTTCATATTGGGTGAACCTCATCCTGTGCAGATGGCTGGCTAGAGGTCTTTGCACCACTTAAGTTCTACTTAAATCCATTGTCTTGAAACACATAAAGTGTTTGCACCATTTAAATCCTACTTAAAACCTGGCTCTACCACTGGCCTAGTGGGTGACCTTGGGCAAGTCACTTTACCTCTCTGTGCCTTGATTTCCCCATTTGTAAAATGGAGATAATGATATGTCATTTGTAAAGGACTTCGAGATCTGCTGCTGCAAAGAGCTGTACAAGAGTGTATTACTATACTGTTGTTATGTAAGCCCATTAAGGTATTAAGTAGAATTTAAGGTGCACAGACCATGTGCCAGCCCTCCTCACAGGTTGAATATCACCCATTAAGAGTACTATAGGAAGAGTAAGACAGTAATGACCTAGGGACTGAGAAAGAAGGTTCTTTTTCCTGTGCCAAATGTGTGTAATTTAGTTTGTGACAATTAAGTCTACAGCACCACTTCTCTCTTTCCCCCACAAAAATGACAACATCTTTAAAGTATTCTACTGCCTATGAGAATCTGTCTGACCATACACGTGCAGAGTGACATGGATTTTTAATGTCATATGGTCTGATCTTTTTAATAAAGGTGTGTGAGTATGGAAGGTAGAACCCTTTGTTCAGTACACTTTCCTTACCACTATTTATTCATCAGAATGAGATAAAGCTGTCATTTAAAAAAACAAACAAACAATATTTTCAGTCTTCTTTGTATAATTGATATTATCAGGTTCAAGGGGATTTGAAACAGGAGAACAGCTGCAAATGGGGAAAAAATAGTACTAATAAACATGCTACAAATATTCACCTTTCTAACACACCTTTGAAAATCTAGGAAAATATGTGTGCATAAGTTAAAACTATATAAAGGCAACTTTACAGCAAATCACTTAAGAGGCAGTTAAACAGCAGATTCCTTTTGGCTATCACTAGTCGTCTGTCATATTTCCACAAAAATATTCAAGATGTTTTTCCCTACAGTTTATACAATGAATTGTGCACACACAGACTCTTCTTCCATAGCAGAGATCTAGGATTTCTTTCCACTTTTCCAGTAGGGCTGGATGAGTGACTTACCAAAATTTGTATAACCATTTGTAAACTTATCTCTTACCCATTCCTCTCTCCCCCTGGGGGGTGGGGGGGGGGGTGGGAAAGGGCAGCAGATTTGCATTTTCTGATCCAGATCAGAATGAATGAAATGGTTGGTTTCAAACTATCCTGATCTATTTTAGAAACCAGTTGTTGAAATTACTTTGGGCTGAGATGAAAGCAAAGGTGAAGAGTGTCCTAGAAACATGTGCAGATATGTATTTGAATGCTTTTCACCCAGCCCAGTGGTTCTCAAAATACAATCAGTGAACCAGTAGTGTTACTCCTATTTTAAAACATTTGTGTTACTCCTATTTTAAAGCAGTGGTTTGCAGTGTCACACTAGTTGTGCTGAAGAATCATCTTTCAAATGGGTACATGTATTGTTAGTTGTAGTCCAGTTCAAGACTCAAAATCTTGAGTGGGTTTTTCATCCAGCTTAAATGAAGGAAGCCCCAAAAGTGTATTCTCTATCCTGCTGTGCCACTGTTCTGTGTGGATTTTAACAGACATTTAACCTCTCTGTGCCTCAGTGTACACACATGTAAGAAGTGCTTAGAAGTTTAATTAATTAATACTAATAAAATGTTTTGAGATATCCACATGGAAGACTTTTTGAATAACTATTAGAGTGTCTGTATACATTGCTGTCAATAGTTGCTTGGAACCATATTAGAATGGTCAGATTGAAAGGCCATAGGTAACTATGGAAAACAGACATTGATCTAAATATCCTTATGGCTACTATTGCTGTAATGGGAACTCACAAATATTAGAAAGCATTAACACAGCATTGCTGTATGGTAGGGATTCATTATTATCCCCATTATACAGATAAAAAGCTGAGGCACAGAGAACTTAAAGGTAAAATCCTGGCCCAGTTAATTCAGGGGCAAAATTCCCATAGAATAAAATCCTGCCCCTACTGACTTGCTGTGTATTGTATTGTTTCAAGCAGAAACAGGAAATCAGCTCACATCTTTCAAATCCCAGACCAGTCCCTTAATTCTGTTTCCCAGTCTTTGTCTATGAAGATTGTGCACACTCTTCCGCAAAGAGGTGCCTAGTGCACTTTTGGGCAACTGTGTTTGGGCACCAAGGGTAATGAGTGTCTCTGCACCCAGGAGAACTCTGGCCCCTTATGACTGGATAAACAGACCCCTGTTGAGACTTTGGAGAGCAGAGGCCACAGTATGAAGTGATCCAGGGAGCGGGCTTGATGGGATTTATCCCCAGGCCACATACCCAGCCTGCCACTCAGAGGGCCATAGGTTAGAACTTAGTAGAGCAGGAAGGGCCTGGATTCTCCATCAGCCTTGCACTCTCTCGTCACTGGGTGATACTTCCAGGCTCAGAAGCAGAACTTGTCAACAATGACACATTAAAAATAAATAAATAAATAGAAGCAAAGTATTTTTACTGTGGGGCCTTTATATAAGTCTGGTAACACAAGTTCCGGGAGTATGCATATTTTTTCCCTCAGGAAATAATTACAATTTTATGGAAGGAATAAAATCAATTATTTTAACTTAGACTTGGGAATATCCAGAGAATGCCCCTTGTCCAGTCACCCAAAGGGCTGGTCTTCACTAGGGGTTGGATCGACTGCAGATACGCAATTTCAGCTACGTGAATAACGTAGCTGAAGTTGGCGTATCTGCAGCCAACTTACCTGCCGTCCTCATGGCGGCGGCGGTCGGCGGCATGCTCCCCCATCGACTCCAGCTTGTGCCTTTTGTTGAGCTGGAGTTACGGTGTCGACGGGGGCGCCGCTGGCAATTGATTTATCGCGCCCTGACGAGACGCGATAAATTGATCGCCAAAAGACTGATTGCTACCGCGCCTAGTGAAGACAAGCCCAAAGATTGTGTATGAGTAACAGCAGCAGAGGGCATTGAGACAATAGTTTTTCATTTATTAGCATCTGGAGAGTCATTATGAGCGGACTGTGTTGATAATAACTTCTGCCAAACATTTCCCATGAAGCCAAGCATTTTTGTGTGTGTGCAGATTCTGCTGCTTTCTAGTTAGAATCCCCCTGGTGTAGTGTTACAGGGAAGCCAGATGACTCACTAGAAAACCTCTCCAATCCAGGCAATTCTGTTAAAAGTGCACTTTCAATAGTCACTTTTCCTATATATCCTTTAAGAAAAGTGGTCACTCCCCATGCCCACAGTTGAAATTTGCTGTCAGTTAAACTCTATTTGGAGTCCTGTAAACTGCTGTGCATTTTGAACATTCCTTGGCAAAAAATACTAAGCACACAGCAGAACCGCCCTGCTGTGCAGAAGACCAGCTGGGGAAAAAAGATACATAACATGGATGTTAAAATAGTCAGAACAGGGTCTCTCGTTGATAACAACAGAGTGCTGTAGCCAAATACAGCTATGCTGCAGGATTCTATTGATTTAAACTGGATAAAACTGGTGCTTTTATCAAACAGTTTTGTGGCTACTCAGCAGTCAGTGTCAAGCCATAGGCAGAGATTTTCAAGAAGTTCCTGGCACCCAGTGAGCCAGAGACAACTGGTTATTATACTAGGCAAATCGCTCAAATCACTTAACAGCAGGCCTGCCTCAGTCAGACGGAAAGCACATTCACATTATTCGGATTATACTGCAAGCCAGCACAGCAGAAAGATTAGGCCTCACAATTTACCAGGTAGTGTTTAAAATCTATTCCCCAGCTAAAGGATATAGCTGACAGTTCACACTCTGGAGTCAAGTTAATCTGTAACATTATCCACTCATTTTGCACTGAGCAGTCCCCAAAGCAGTTTGTAATATGCATATGAACTGAACCATTGTTGTGATCAAATTTTAAATACCCTTGTGAAATGGGGAAAAAGGGAAGATACAATAAAACCCTGCTGTTCTGGTACTGAAGATTGACAGCAAAAGGAAAAATATTGCTTCAGTGAATGCATGGCTTTGGCTACGGTGGAAGCATTAAGTTGCTGGTGGGACTTTCTAGTCCCTCTTCTAATGCATGGCTAATAGCTCAGCATTAACTGTGTAGAGTTCTAGATGAAGCTTTCCCGTTCCAGAATATTATGAAATTGCGGTGGTGTGAAATTAGAGTGATAGTCATTTTAAATTTGTTTTGGACAAGAATACTTGGTTAATATAACTCATAAGTGTAGCTCAGTGTCTAACAGTTTTTCACTGCTCCTGCAGCAGCAGAGCAATGCCAATACATATTCCATTTTCTGCAGTTGATGGCTTTTTAAACTCGCTATTTATTGTACCAGGGATCATACATTTGTATGAAAGCAAGAAGAAAAAAAGAGCACATGGAAACAATTGCCATTATTGCGACAAGCAGAAAACAACACATGCTAGTTCTGTACCTCTGCTGGCATGATGCCCTCTTCTAGAGAGGCTGACACCATAATTAATTATATCCATTTGTTTCCTAGTGGTGAAATTCAGTGTTGGCTTTACTGTGTACTGAGAGTTGATCCCATTTGTAAAACTCTGTACTTCACTTTAATAACCTGAACACCAGAAGTGTGCCATGAGATTAGTAACAGCTTCTGTACTTTATGACTGTACTGTTAAATTAAAGAGCTCTCTGTTGGTGTAGTCCCGAAACACAGAGGCGAAAGAAAAAAAAATTAAAAATGAAATTTTATCTATGTAATTTGTATTATATACTGCGAATGTGCTTATCTCCTCGCTGATTTCTTAACAGTTAACCTTTTCTTATCAATGCCATAGGAACCCATCTGGGGTGATTCCAACACTATGACTGAGTTAGAAGGAAAAGTACAGTTTTTGTTTTTGCTTTCTGTTTTACATTTCAGGTGGTCATGAAAGAACACTATTTTGTAATCTGGGCTTCCTTGAAAAAGAACAGAAAAACCCAGGGCACTTTTCCCCCCCATTTCATGTGGTATATTGAAAACCATTATTGTAAGGAATTGCATCTCTGGAGGTTGTTTGACCTGTGTTTAAGAAGCATATTGAATGAGACTACTGATCCAAGCAAAGAGAAGGGACAGGATTTGTATAGAAGCAAAACTGATTAACTAGCATTGCCATTATTTGGCAACACTTTCTTTTTTTTCCCTTAGGCTGAATCAGGAACATCTCAAGGAATGCAGTTATTCAGGTCTTGACCCTGTGAGTTACCCTCCGCAGGTTTAGCAGTCTGTTTGCATAGAGCAGATCACGGGCGCCTTAGGACTTTTTTTTTTTTTTTTTTAAAGGCAGCTCACTTTGTCTGTTGATGTATTTGAAAAAAAATATTCTATGTATATTAAATGTGTCATAAAGTTAGCACAGATGTTTAATATGAATTTGAGTTGAACAGATTCAAACAAGTTATTTAGGTCAAATTAAAACAAGCAAAACACCAACCTCCGCCCCCAGATTAAACTAATAAAGAGAAAGCTACAGGACTTTCCACGCCTAGATACAGCTGTTGAAATTTCACCTTACTAGAACTAGCTTTCTAGTTGTTGCAAAGCCTATAACACTGGTGCAGAATCAGAAACAAAACCACTATTTTAACAATAGTAAGTTATGACCTTTATTTAATGGATTTGCTCACTATGTTGTAGGAGTCTATTTTTTAAAATCTTCATATATTTTGTACTCAACTAAACATAATTATAAATTCTGACACAAGTGTGATTTGCATAACAACTGGTCACAAAACATAGTTAATTAATATGCAATGATGTGCTAATTTGGACAGTGCCTAGAGCAGTTGTAAACTTCATTTTGGTTTTAGATGGAAATTTGTTACAGAGCAAATAAAACTGTGTATAATTGTATTAATCAGTCTCAAACAGTGGTTGAGCTTCAAATCTATAGTGTTTGTTTATTTCTGACCTTGAGCTTGACAAGAAAAGTTGGTTAAGGCCAAAGAATTCAGTGCTGCCTTTTATTATGTTTTCAAATATTATTATAATCCTTTACTCTTTATTCTGTTAGAAGGTCCTGCACAGTTTAAGATGAGACTTTTCTGTAAATTTTCCCTTGAGCTATGAAATCTGTCATGATATTTTCTGCAAAGGTGTTATCTGGTCAATTTAAGGCACCCCTACCCTTTCTATACTGAGGGCTTGGAGTGTAAAGCACCTAACGTTTCCCACAGGGCTCGGGGAGAAACCTGGTCAATTTAAGTATCCACACCTACCCATGTAACTTGGGGCTCTTTGGGTCTGTGTGAATTTTTCCCAGTGAAAGAGCCTTACACAGCTGTGCTCTAAACATCTATTTATTACCAACCTACACACAATACATATGCCAAGCAAATCTCTTATGCACACCACTCCCAATATAGACAAATTTCATCCAATGGCCAGTCAGGATCCCCTCATCTGGGGGTTCCCGTCAATACCTCTGCAAGTCATGGTCATGAAGAGGGGTCAGAGTTCCAGCCACTTGATGTTGAACTGCAGTCCAGAAGTGGTTCCCAAAGAGCATTGTTTTTCATTTACATTATGTAGGTATCAACTAACCACCTCCTTCTGATTTACTAAACCTATCACATTACCCCACATCCCTAAATAACAAAAACATTAACCAATTACATACTGGGACCTATGTGCCCTTCCTGCTCTAGCTTACATTTTATATTTCATGCCCAAATTGTAACTTAGTGGTGACCTTCTCTGTTTATGCTGATGATTTGCACAAAAACGTTTGTCAGAGCTCTCTGTCTTTCTGTCTCCTTCCTGATTTCCCAGTGTCTGGGTGTGACTACTTTACAACCTTGGTGGTTATAACTCTTAGTGGGGACATTCCTGAAGAGGGGGTGCTTTATAAGCAGAAGAACATTCTTTTTTTTTCTTTTCTTCCTCCCACCTCACCCAATTTTAGTGGTGAACTCCAAAGGAATGGCAGTTGATCAGGTCAACAATGGTGCTCCATGCAGTAAGGGTGACCAGATGTCCTGATTTTACAGGGACAGTCCCATTTTGGGGTCTTTTTCTTATATCGGTTCCTATTACCTTTCAACCTGTCCCAATTTTTCACACTTGATGTCTGCTCACCCTACGTGCAGCGCAGTGGGGAAGAAGTGAAGTTGTAAAAGAAAAAGCAGTGGATTCATAGATCAAGTAGAATGGAACCATTAAGGAAAGAGGACAAAATTCTTCTGTCTTGTTCCTGGTAAATCCTCAGATTATGTGAAAATAACTGATAGCAATATTGGCCTACTTTGTCCATTTGACCACCTGAGGGACTTTGAACAGGAAACAGATTCCTTTTTGCTTTTTTAAGTATATAATCTAAAACCTGGTGCAAGCATGATTGAATTCAGTAGACCTTTACCTTCTCCCATCAGGCCTGAATTTGACCTGAGCCATATTATGGGGTGAAACTTAGAAGCTCAACATTTGAGTGTTAGCTTCAGGATCATAGATTTCTCAACTCTGTGTAGCTGATAAAGCCTGCAGTGGCAAGGCTGCAGTGGGGACTATTGCAATCAATAAGTATCAAGCGTGATGGCCAAAAAATTCAACTTCTGCCCAGCTCATGACAACATATGGCATTGTACACTTTGAAAGTGTAAAATGCAATGTGCTACAAATGGAAGTTGTCTGTAACTGTGATGCTTTAAAGGGAGGTTGTCCATATCACATGATTATTACCCCTCACAGCCCTTTAAAATGTTTTTGTACCATGCAGTTATTTTGTCAGGAGAGAATGAAAAAGGAAATTAAGAGCGAGCAAAGACACATGCAGTGCAGAGATGCCCATACCACCAAGAAACAATTTGGGAAGTCAGCAAATAGATACCTGCAGTTCACAGCAGGTTACAGTGGAAAATTACTACCTCCTGAGGAAATGAAAAGCTTATCTCACCGTAGGTGGACATGGTGGAAGTAGGTCAAACATCCACAGGTGTCTGACCACTGTGGGTATGTTATACCTTGCTCATGGATTGTTTTTCGAAGTATCTTCAGAAGTGGACTCCTTGCAGGTTGCCAACCATCTGTCATTTCTCAGAATGTTTGGAATTGCAGGCTTTTTACCATGTGCTGACCAGTGCTCATAATTCAATCTGTGCCATTTTTGCAGTGAAAAATACCCACAGTATTATACATACACAAAAGGATGTATCATGAAAGTCTGTTATGTGAAAACAAATCTTGTTTCAAGATAGAGAAGGTACATAGGACTAGATCTGGTAAAACAACCTTGTTTGTAAAGTCACAAAGAATCATAATCATAGGCTATAGAGCTTTCTAATATGTAAAGAGATTCTGCAAAGTGCATCTTTTCAATATTCCTTGTAATTATACAAAACACAGTTATGTTACAGCTTGCATAAGCCTTGGCCATGAGCTTGTGACCAACAGGTGTTGTGCAGAGAGAGAGAGAGAGAAGGAACAAAGGAAGGTAGAATTTTTTGATACTGTGAATAACAGAGTGAGTGAATGCATGTATCCTCATGTTTAACATCACTGGACTTTTGGATTGGTGTGCAAAAAAACAAACAAAAAATTCTAATTATCTGCCTTTTATACTGTAATGCCAAAATCTTAGTTCATATGGCCAGATAATACAGACTAGGGTATGATTTCAATGTTACCTGCCTTTAATATGTGATAAGCTTTTACATTACAAAACGTGTCAGAATTCTATAATTTTAGGCCAATATCCTGAACATCTAGTAAGATGGTGGTGTTCTTAAATCTAAAACCTGCCCTTGATTGAGCCTCATACGCAAACTCTCACTATAGACTCAGGTTTAAGATTAGCAGCCGTGTTAGTCTGTATCCATAAATAAAACGAGGAAGACTTTGTAGCACCTTTGAGACTAACCAGTTCATTTCAGCATAAGCTTTCGTGGGCTATAGCCCACTTCATCGGATGCATAGAATGGAACAGAAGTAAGATGCATTTATACACACAGAAAGCAAAAAAAAGGTTGTATATTAGCATATCAGTTCTAAGAGGCTGTTTAATTTGGATGGGTCATTATCAGCAGGAGAAAAAAGTACCTTTTGAAATGGATATCAGGAGATAACTATTGAAGGTAAATTAACTAGGGAAATGCAATCAATTAGTGTAATGAGCAAACCATTCGCAAATTCTATTTAGTCCTTTGTTTATTGGTCCAATTTGAAAATTAGTTCTGGTTCCTCAGTTTCTCGTTTGAGTCTGTTTTGGAAGTTTTTCTGTTTCAGAACTGACAGCATCAAGTCTTTAATGGAATGGCCAGGAAGATTGAAGTGTTCTCGTACTGGTTTTTGAATGTTATGATTCAACCGGTTTGGCCAATGTACTTAGCAGAGGGGCATTGCTGGCACATATCACATTGGTCGAGGTGCAGGTGAATGAGCCTCTCATGGTGTGGCTGATGTGATTAGGTCCTATGATGGTGTCAGTTGAATGGATATGAGGACAGAGTTGGCATTGGGCTTTGTTACAAGAATAGGTACCTGGGTTAGTGTGCTTGTTGTGTGGTGTGCGGTTGCTGGTGAGTATTTGTTTCAAGTTCGGGGGCTGTCTGTAAGCGAGGACTGGTCTATCTCTCAAGATCTGTGAGAGTGAGGGATCATCTTTCAGGATAGATTGTAGGTCTTTGATGATGCGTTGGAGAGGCTTAAGTTGGGGGCTGAAGGTGACAGCTAATGATGTTCTGGTTTTGTTTTTATTGGGCCTGTCCTGTAGTAGGTGGCTTCTGGGTACTCTTCTGGCTCTGTCAATCTGTTTTTTTCACTTCCCCAGGTGGTTATTATAGTTTTAAGAATCGACCAATGTGATATATGCCATCATGTGCCAGCAATGCCGCTCTGCTATATACATTGGACAAACCGGCCAGTTTCTACGAAAAAGAATAAATGGACACAAATCTGACATCAGGAATCATAACATTCAAAAACCAGTAGGAGAAACTTCAATCTTCTTGGCCATTCCATTAAGGACTTGATGGTGTCAGTTCTGAAACACAAAAACTTCCAAAACAGACTCCAAGGAGAAACTGAGGAACTGGAACTAATTTTCAAATGGGACACAATAAACAAAGGACTGAATAGAACTTGTGAATGGTTTGCTCATTACACTAATTGATTGCATTTCCCTAGTTAATTTACCTTCAATAGTTATCTCCTGATATCCATTTCAAAAGGTACTTTTTTCTCCTGCTGATAATGGCCCATCCAAATTAAACAGCCTCTTAGAATTGGTATGCTAATGTACAACCTTTTTTTCCCCTTTCTGTGTGTATAAATGCATCTTACTTCTGTTCCATTCTATGCATCCGATGAAGTGGGCTAAACCCACGAAAGCTTATGCTGAAATAAACTGGTTAGTCGCTAAAGTGCTACAAAGTCTTCCTCGTCTTATTCATAGACTCAGGGGTTCCCAAACTTGGTTTGCTGCTTGTTCAGGGTAAGTCCCTGGCGGTCCGCGAGATGCTTTGTTTACCTGAGTGTCCACAGGTACAGCCACTTGCAGTTTCCAGTGGCCGCAGTTTGCCGTTCCCGGACAATTGGAGTTGCGGGAAGCAGTGGCCTGGCCTGCATCACTTCCCACAGCTCCCATTGGCCAGGAATGGTGAACTATGGCCACTGGGAGCTGCTAGTGGCTGTACCTGCAGATGTTCAGGTAAACAAAGCATCTCACAGCTGGCTGCGGGCTTACCCTGAACAAGCTGTAAACCAAATTTGGGAACCTCTGCCCTAGACTAACCTTAAGCGATATGCCAGAAGCAGTTCCTCTGCGAGTTACTTATATGTAGACACAGAGCCATTTTCTGTGCTAGTGTAAATGGGTGAAATTCCACTGACATCAATGGAACTGCGCTAGTTAACACTGGCAGCAAATTTGGCCTACAACATTTATACTGTATCAGACATGCTTGTATTTCTGCTTTTCCTTTTTACCAAATCAGGAGGGGTGTGTGTGTGTGTGTGTTTGTTTTCGTTTCCATTGATTTTAATTGGATTTCAAGTAAAGAGAGATCTGCTTTACACAATGACCTTTCAGACTTATGCTAATGTGATCCAGATGAGAAAAGAAAAGCTTCTCTTTTCATTAGTTCAAATCCTGGCACTTTTTCATTAGTTCAAATCCTGGCACTTTTTCATATATTCTTCCTCCCCATAAAAAGTCATCAACAAAACAAAAATAGACCCCCGGAAATGCATCTTCAAGGACCAAGCAAGGCTAGTGTTAGACCTTGTCTAGTGCTATGTATTCATACACCATTAGTTACATGAGATTTTCAAACAGCAGTACTCCATTGTTTTCTGCTCCTGTTTCTCCACACAGCCAAAAATTGTGGATAGTGAACACTAGCTTTCCTCAATTTACTTTCTGAATGAGAGATGCAAACTTGATGTGGTAAAGCTGCCAGCAGCTACAGCAGGCTGGGGACACAGCTTAACTGACTGCCACTAAATGAAGAGAGAACGCTAATGGTTACAAGTAATATTTTTGCAGTAATGAGAGCATTGCATCAACACTTTCCTGTTGCTCTGTGACAGACTACCACGTTTTATAGAGATGGCAGTGTATTTACTATTCTTTGCCCCCACCACCCACACAACCCAAATGTCCAAATGCAGTATACAAGCTTAGTTGGCTGAGAAATTCTACGCTTTTTCCATTCCCATTCAAAATAGGAGAGAATTGGGCCTGGTGGAATAATGCCGTCCAGCTACAGCTGAAAGCCAGGAGTGCCACTTAACCAACATCTAACAATAACTAGAAAAATGTCTCTGTACAGGTCACAGTAATTGCTGAGTCATGCTGATAATATAGTAACATGATTGTGTTACCCATTTTTCTTGTCAAAAGAGAGACGGGAGGAGATGAGAATAAAAGGAAACCATTGGATGCAGCATACAGGGAACATGCCGAGATGAATGCTGGACTGCAGCCACTATCTCCCATAGGGTAAACAAGCAGATTTCATCCAGGAAGCACTGGGATGGAGCTGAAACAAAGAAATGTGGGGAAATACAGGGTGCAGCTGAACTCCCTGTTCAAAATAACTGCAATATGTTGCTTAATGGCTACAGTAAATGTTCAGATGTAGGACAAAATGGTCCTTACCACTTCTACTGCATAGATAGTTCAATTTAGCAATAAGATCATGTCCACCATAAATTCTTAGTGACTAGCTGGCTTGGCAGGGACGCAGGCCAGCTATGGACAAATAGGAGACAGCAGCTGCTTGCTTTCCAAGGGAAAAGAAGACACCTTGTTTGGAATGGTATGGCAGCTGCAGAGCTACCTCCCTGACCACTGTGCGCCAGATACAGATGTCTTGTCATAAATCAATGTAGATAGCAATGAGGTCAGAGGGATGCGGTGCCATGGGTTGGGCCTGGAGAAAAAGGGTTGGCGAGGTCAACCTTTAATGGTAAACAAGGGTAGATTTTAATGGTTAGCGGGGTTCAAGACTATTTTTATCCTGTTTGCTTACCATAAAGTCATCTATCTAATCTATCTATCTATCTAAAACAAATCATTACCACTAGAAAAACCTATTGGAGATTTTCACAAGTGGATATATTATATATACTCTCTTTTTGAACCATTCAAAATATTTTTCATGCTATGGCCCATAGACTGTAGGTGACATTAATTGTAACATAAGTTAATCATTGGAGGACTGGCTTCAGAGTCAGTGTAAAATGGTGGTATCTGCATGCCAAAGGAGTGAAAGGCTGGGATTGTAGCAGATGAGGAGGTGAGATCTAGCAGACCCTCCCTGCATGATTTTATCTCCCCATTGGTTGCTTTTTCTGCTACAACCTGGATCCTGGTTTCCAAGCCCCTCAGTATACAAGGTCCTGACTGAGGAAACCATGTAAACATGTGCTTAAGAACTTTCCTGTATTAGGATGTTTTCTTGAAATGGGGCTGAAAGGACACTAGTTTAAACACACACTCGCATATTGACACATCATTTGCACATAATTTATGTCACTTCTGACTTTGGCTCTGTATGTATGTGATACATTCCTAGCTTTATTGGCTTTGCAACAATTCCAGGGTAGTGGTGTGGGAGGTAGAAATATTCACTCCTCTTCATATTTATATTTCTAAGAAGAAATAACAAAATTTATTTTCTAGGTGATATGCAACTCATACATTTTCATAATGACATGTTGTTTACTAGAAGATATATTCCATACTTGTGGTTAATGTCATTTGCAAAATTATCTGTTTAACAATCTTAGCATTGAAATCTCATTTAGGACTAGTGGCAACATTTCCCCTTATCTCTTGAAGACACCAAGCAAACAATCAGTGGTGTCTATTTGAACATGGTGTTTTTTTTATTTTATTTTTTAACAACATTTTTGAAAGTATGTAGATATTGACTGGATATTAATTGTTTCGCCTGCTTATCAGATACTTCAGATAAATGGCAGTACACTCTCAACACAGAATTTTAGGTGCCACAAATTATAGACTCATGTCATATTTTGTGTGCAAAAAGCTAAGGTCAGAGTACACACCAAATGAGTTGGGATTGGTTGGATGCTGTTAGCTCTTCTTCACTGTAGATCTAAACCATAAGCCATAAAAACTGTTAAAGTCTCTGAGTGGTGGTTAGGTGATAGTGGTGACTGTTATCCTAAGAAACAGATGGTAGAATGAGTGACACCTATAAATGTGCAGGCTGTGTTGCTTCATTGACAAGATGCTAAACCTTTCTGGCAGTAAAGTAGAAAGGCAGGTGTTTTTGACACAAAAAAGTAATATTGAAACTGTGTCTCAAGCCATTTGGAGAGGAAGAGTCAATTTTTCAAGTAAAAGTAACTAAAAAACTAAATTGGGATATACATGTACAAGCACAACAGCTTCAGACCTTTCCCATCAATGTAATTCTGGTGAGTTCTAATGTCTTTCTTATATCTGTAGAAGTAGCCGATCACCTTTAAGGGAAAAAATAATTTTCAGGGCTTGAGAAGATTGGTAGCTTTGCTCTGGAAACCTTATGCTGCTCATTTCCAAGGCAAATGAAATGGCAAGCGGCATTTTTGGCTTCTTTGAAAACACCCATTATATTTGAAGGTGGAATTCTTCAATTACCTTTATATCTGCCTTAAATATAGCATGAAGTTAATCAAGTGTTCACATACCACATATTATAATTGTAATTAGCAATGTCAGGTTTAGAGATTCATGTGGCCAACAGGGAAACCACCATAGTGTAAAAACCAATTTAATGAGTATACTTACTTTAAAATCCATTATCACTTCAACAGATTACTTTGTTTAAAAGGGTATTAAAGCTAATAGCATTTAATCTACTTGCTTGAATGTGGTAGTAGTTTTCAGAAGCCAATGAAACTAAAGCTTCAATAATCGAGCACTTCCAGATGGATAAATTTGCAGTGCAATTCTTTCTGAGGGAAATTGAGTTCCTATCTCTTTTGCTGCTTTCAAATTATAAAAACCTATTTATTTTTATGATGGATGGAAGTAAGTTATGAAACACTAAAAACAACCTCATATTATGCACCTAAACAAATTCCACTGAAGCCCACCTAAACAAATGATGAAAGGAATAACTCTTAAATTCTGTGGAAGACGATACAAGGGTAAATAATCTCTTGCACTGAAATGAGATGGTTCACTAGACTGAGTTACTTTGAATAAAACAAAATTCTTGTTTCTCAGGAATAGTGGTTTTTGAAATGAAAGAACCTACTGATTTATTGGTGGCTGAGAGGTTTTTTTGGTTTTTTGTTTGTTTGTTTGTTTTGTTTGTTTTTCAGGTCATTATTAATGCAATAATAGAATATTTATCTTGCAAACTTCGTTCACATAAATATGACAGCTTTTTATATATCTTCTACAGTGTGTTTTTTTCTCAAATACCTTCAGCACAGAATCTTGTAATCTACCCTAGTAATCACTGTTGGCATCTGTAAATAATACATTTTTATATCACGTCCCTCTTGCTTTTCCTTTCTCCATCTTTCCCTATCCTTCAATTTTCTTGGTCAGGAAGCTTGTCTTGTCAACTGGTTTCTTCTTGCACAAGGGATACGCTTCTGGAGTGCACATCTTTGGGGAGAGCAATTTATTGCTGTGGGAGAACCCCTTTTTTCAATAATAATGAACCCTTGAAATGTGGCTACTGTATACCATTTACCTCTTCTATTGCTGAAGTGTCCCCTGCTAGAAATAAATTTTCCTGTACTGATAACATTATTTAATTAGTTGTAATATATCATGTCCATTCATCATACAGTGGATACCACTTAAGAAAATATTTGCAAATATTTATTTTGTTACTATATTCACGGTTGTCAGCATTAAAAAATCACCTTTTACCAAGTTACCATATTGTGATATTAGTTACCACAGTTATTTGGAATAGGAAATGCACGTTTGAACTATGGATAAATGATACTTTTCTGTGACTACACTGTGTATGCTTTGAGTTCATATGATTTGCTGCATTTTCTGTGATGGTGAAGCAAGGTTATATGGAATATGATTATATGCAAAAAGCTGATACCCATTTCTGGTGTGAAGCATACAGTCCAGAAACAACATGATTCAATTAATAATTCTGGAAGTGTACAGGATCCTAATTTTTTGAGTTCTATGAAGAGGATAGTTTGTTCATTTTATTATGCTAATTTATTAATCTTATTATTACTACATGTGTATGAAAATGACAGAAAAATTACATCAAAAAGATTAATAGTAGTCTCTTAATCACAAACTATGCAGCTAGTACTCAGTTGACAGTGTGTTGGACATATTTTTTTCAGTATGCAAGGTAATTTATATTGTTTTCCCCTTAAGAAAGTGATTTCAACTCTTCAGTTCACATAGAGGGTTTTAGATTAATCTGAGTGAACTAATGTATATGACCCCAAACTTTTTTCTGAGAGCTCAGTTTAGGCTGAGATGGAGAACTCTAAACCGGGAGTGAACAAACTTTTTTTGGCTTGAGGGCCACATTGGGGTTGCAAAATTGTATGGAGGGCCAGGTAGGGAAGGCTGTGCCTCCCCAAACAGCCTGGCCTCACCCCTATCTGACCCCTCACACTTCCTGCCCCCTGAGTGCCCCCCTCAGAATCCTGACCCATCCAACACCCCCTGCTCCTTGTCCCCTGACCGCACCTTCCACAGACCCCTCTGCCCCTAACCACACCCTGGGACTTCATCCCTTATCTAAGCCCCCCTGCTCCTTGTCGCCTGACCAGCCTCTCCCGAGACCCTCCTGTCACCCTAACTGCCCCCCAGAAGCCCACCCTCTACCCAACCGCCCTGCTCCCAGTCACCGACTGCTCTGACCCCTAGCTACACTCCCGTCCCCTGACAGACCCCCGAGACTCCCATGGCTATCCAATCCCCTCATTCCCTGACCACCACCACCCCCCCCGAGAATTTCACCCCATTCATCCCCTGCTCCCTGTTCTCTGACTGCCCCCCAGGACTCCCTGACCCTTATCCAACCCCTCAACCTCCTTACCATGCCACTGAGTAGCCTGTTTGGCAGACGTGTGGCCTGGCTGGAGCTAGACACACTGCCTTGCGGGAATGCGCAGCCCTGTCACCCAGAGTACTGCCCATGTGGTAGCATGGCTGTGGGGAAGAGGGGACAGCAGGGGAAGGAGGAGGGGCTAGCTTCCCCAGTCGGGAGCTCAGGTGCAGGCTGGATGTGGCCCACAGGCTGTCGTTTGCCCATCTCTGTTCTAAACCCATGACCAACTGTCCATAGGGTAATCTATTCACTTGTGCTTGTAATTGATTGTCTCGTTTTTCTGATATCCACTATTTATATGTCTGTGCTGGCCATCATCTCGGCTGATAGGATCAAACTGAAGACCTCCAGAGCTAAAAGCACGAGTCCAAGCATCTTGCTCTAAAAGGACAACTTCTGTACTTCGGGGTTGTCACACACATGTCCTTTGTGGACTAGGCACATTTGCATAAATGAAACACACTCTGATCAGTGGTTACATAAGCTTCCAGTAAATTGAATGGAACTACTTTTTTGCTTGGATAGTTGAATATGCTGAAGATAGAACCTCACAAGCTTTGTATGAGCTTACACATTTTTTTTACTCCTTTTCCTTGACTAGGATTTAAAGGGTATGTATGTATCCTGCACCTGCATCACTTTGTCTGGTACTGAAGTACAGATACTTGTGGGCTGAAATTCAGCAAGAAACAGTGCCCAACAACACTATGCCACAGTTGAGAACAAGTAATGAAGTATATCTTATTTATGCAAGAATTTGTCTAGTTAAGCACTGACTGATTTTTGTCCTTTTTATTTTTTTTTTTAGCCAAATGATGACATATTTACTAACATATTTATAGGCAGGAGCAGTGCTTCATTAATGGTAGGAAGTTTATGTAAATTATTATTCATTTTGTAAATGAATGCCTAGCTGCCACAGTGATGGGCATGCTATAAAGTAATCAATCATGCTGCACAATAAATGAAGATTTGTAATATTAGAGATGTCTGAAGTAGGCCAACTTTTAATTACTCAAACTGAGGTTTGGCAAGAATAGTAAGGCTAACATATTCCCTCTGAAGCACCTGGCATTGGCTGCTGTCAGAAGACAGGGTACTGGGCTAGATGGACCTTTGATCTGACCCAGTATGGTCATTCTTGTGTTCTCTACTATTATGAAAAATATCATTGGATTTTAAATAATCACCAGTTTGGTTTTCTTTCTTATCTGAAATCTGGCACTTCTGGCATCACAGCAGACAGTCACTATGCTGAAGCTTTCTAAATTAGCTGAACGAGAAGAGCATCTACAGTGCCTAGGCTTGACTGCTTTCCATCTGAGTACTTCCCAAGCCAGACACTGTATAGTTATTGAGATCTGATGAGCTCACAGGCATTGGGTTAGTACACTTCCCGTTTAAGGGCATGATCCTATAGCCATTGAAGTCAATTTGAAAATCTCCCATTGACTTCAATAGTGCAGGATCCAGACCCTAACACATTTCCCCATGCAAGTGAACCTTTAATTATGCAAACAGAAACTCTTTTTTCATGTTCTTTTATCACAAACCATAGACATTTATTTTAATTTAAAGCAAATTAGTAATATTCAAGTCCATTTATCAGTTAGAAATGAATTTAATCTGATATCAAACTCAGCCATTTACAAATTATACAAATTAAATGTGATTAAAGTACTCAATATTATCATCCCAAACTATTAAGTCTATTGAATAAGGTGATGACTTCAGTTAATTTATCCACACACACTTAAATATTATCCCATCATTGCCCCACATATAAAATTTAGACCTTTCTCAATTACATTTAATTGAAGGTCAGTCAGTTTTGTAAATAAACATACTAATATTTTAACCAGATTATTCTATATAAAGTAAACACTGTACAATCAGCTAGTTAGATTTATGTGCTTAACTCATTGGCTACTCTTCTTCTCAGACTGGGCCTTCTGTGTAGACTGCTATGTGAGAGATGTTGAGTATTCTCAATTTCTGTTGATGCCTCTTGTAATGGAGAGCACACAGTACCACACGGGTAGATTATACATTAACAGTTCTTAACAGAAACTCTGCATAAAGATACTGAGCCAGATTCTCTGGTATGCTAGGACATCTTTGCTCTGATTTATCTGTACACACTGCCATAAAGGTGACTTACCTAGACACCTGAGATTTTGTTGTGCAAGGCATCCTTAAGTAATCTAGAGCGACTGTAGCTCTTATGTGGCAATAGGTCCCCCTCCCCCATGGCGGGTGCAGGAGGGATAGCTAGCTAAGTAGGCATGGCCAAGGCATCTCTGCATCTCAGTGGGGCTCATTATAGCCCATTGAGACCATATGCAGCCACTGCAAATTACAGCCAGTTGCTCTAATTTGCACCTGGGATTGGCCATGGTACAGAGCAATCCCAAAATTACAAGAATGCAAAGGTGTCCTAAATCAGGCTCCCTTGCATACCCCTTTCTTTGGTTCTATCTTGGAGTTGTATAGAGATCTGGGATCATCCATTCAATCTGAGACATTATAGTTGGCAATGTTCATTGAGTTGTACTGGTGTAAAATTGGTTTAAGTGAGAGGAGATTCAGGGCCTACAAATTCAAATGCAATTATTGCTGAAAAAAATGTGTCAACAAACATTAACCCAGCAGCCCAGTTCAAATATTGTATTTTTATTTGCGCTAGTTGCTTTCTCTGAGGTTGATAGTCTGTAATGGCTGTAAAAAAAATAATGCCAAGCATTTTTACATCGTGCCTTTGATACAGAAGAATGTTAGAATGTATTACACCTTTGATTTGGCAAGTACAATCCAATTGACTGGGATATACATCTAACCTAAAATGGGTTTTCCTTTTTGCCATGTAGTTACTCAGTAGACTTTTAAATTGTAACCTCTCACTGAAATGCAATTAATGATGGGATGAAATCTGAGTGCGCCATCAGCACCAGGAGAAGAATTTATTTATAGTTTACACAACCAAAACTAAAGTGAAAATTTAGAGTTAACTCATTACTAGTAGGAGGGATTTACACTGTAACCTAAAGCAATGGTATAAGGTATGTAGTATTTCTCCATAACCTGTAGGCACTCATGCAACTACTTTGCAGCCAGGATTTAAAATTCACAAGTCAGACTAGTGCCTGCTGCATGCTCTTTAGACTTGATTTTGAGCTGGTGCATCTGTTTTGTTTGAAGTCCCAGTGGCTGCACCTAGTCCCTTCCCTGGCCAATCATAACCCCACTCATCAAAGTCTTGGTGTTGTCCCTCATAGATTTGTCTCCTCCATATAGAGGCCCTGTGATGTTTTCACAGGTTGAAAACTTGCTTACTCATACGAAAGGTAGACAGAATTTCCCTGCTTGGCTAGGTCACCATTCCTAATATTCCTGTTCTTGCAAACAGTTCCAAGGAATGTATAATGAGAAGGAGTGTTTAAGCTCCTGTATGACTGTCTCTCTTCCAAAACATAATACAATACTTTCAGTCCCATGATGATCCATAGACATAGTACTATACAAAAGGATGAACATCATCACCTGTTGAGTCAAGTATACCTCTTCAGTTAACTTTTTTAAAGCATGAAATCTGCTAGTTAAACTTCTCAAAATAACATAGCAATATAGAAAATCTTACAGCAAAATGGCACAAGTAAGCCCATGATCCCTTCTCTAGAATTAGATCTGATCTCTATAAGTTAACCTTCGATGATCCTTCCTTCTAGAAATGTTGCTGAATGTACCACAATCTGGTGTGTCTATTGAGTTAAGTTTTTGGCTTGTTTCAATGGGTATTATAACAAGTATCATAATGATTTAGATATGTGCAAGACTGCATATGTTTTAAGTGAATAGAACTTTTTCAATACCTAAGTTGATATGGGTTACCTTTCTCCTCCCCTCTCTTAACTGTTTTCAAGATCTGAAATAATAAGTCCTTCATTATAATTTTCAGTGCTGCTTTTTTATTCCTTTATAATCTTGGTAACAGTTATAACACCTTGTCAGGCATTGAGGAACTTCCATCTGTGCAGCATAGTGCATTTGTGAAATGAACCCATCTGTACAGCTGATTATAAATTGGATGTAGTCCACGTTTTGTCTTTGCTATGAAAGAAGCAATATTGCTGCAGTAGTTGTTGATGTAAGGGCTGAGTGTAGAGTGGAATGCACAAGGCTAATGGAACAAAATAGCTTTTAGTGTATTCATTTGTATTTAATAATAGTTAAGAATAAAATCAGGACAAATTAAGTGTGACAAGCAAGACCAATTAGAAAGACTGCAAGTTCGTATCTGCAGTTGTTTCATGCATGCAAGGCTTGTTATTAGTGTCATTTCAAATGTGTGTAAAACAGCAAGGTGAATCCAGTGCTGATAGTATCTTATTCTTATTCTCTTTCAGCAGTGTTTCTAAATGTCTGACCGAAATGTAAATCTTCTTGCTTCATTTCTTCTTTTGTTTTGTTTGACATCTACTTTTGCTATAGGCTAGGGATCGGCAACCTTGGCATGCAGGACCGCAGGGTAAGCACCCTTGTCGGGCCCTGCCAGTTTGTTTACTTGCCGGTTCGCCGACCGTGGCTCCCACTGACCCCAGTTCACCGTCCCGGTCCAATGGGGGCTGCAGGAAGTGGCGCTGTGCTGGCTGCCACTTCCCGCAGCCCCCATTGGACTGGGACGGCGAACTGCGGCCAGCGGGAGCCACGGTCGGCAAACCGGCAAGTAAACAAACCGGCGGGACCCACTATGGGTGCTTACCCTGCGGTCCTGCATGCCAAGGTTGCCGATCCCTGCTATAGGCCTTCTCTGGTAAGATATTTTCGGAGGACTTGAGGCAGACCCTACTTTTTCATAGGTGCAAAATAAATTGTAGTTGTAAATCCTAGAAATTATGCTTCCATTTACTTGCTTTATACCCACAATCAGGCAGCTATAGAGAGACAGTTTCTCCGATATGAACCCACAAGCCCTTGGGGCAGTGCTTAATTTGTAATGAAAGAGGTGCCAGAGCTCAAGCATTTTTTTTTACTTTCATAACTGACATAGCAAGCCCAGAGGTGCTGGGGCTATAAACTGCCAAGCCTAGAGATGCCAGGCCTCAGCCCTGGCAAACCCTGGCACAAATCAAGCACTGATCACGGGAGTAAGTGCAAATTTTGTGGGTGTAAGTTGCACTTGCAACAAGGAGGCCAGACTTTTTTTTCTTTTTTAAAAAAATAGTCCCAAATACACAAGCTAAAAAGGTTCAGGATACTTGTCTGGTCTGAATAGGAGTTTGAGTTTTCACCCTCCTCCAAAGACATTGTCCTCATCACACATTTAAGCGGTGGGGCCTTCATCCATCTGAAAGGAGAAGTTGCTCCCTTTAACTGCAGATAGGGGGCTTGTCCCACAGACTGGTAGGAAAGAGGTCAGTGTCCCCCTCCCACATTCTTGAGAGGATTAGCTGTCCAAGTGAAGAAGCAGCTGACTGACCAGGTCCCTGTACTTCAGCTGACTGGAAAGGGAGCAGATTTATACTAAGGGCGGTTCTGGGAAATCTCTCTTAACCCCAGATCAGGCTAGTGAAGAAAGAAGGAGGTGGTGTGTGCATAATCCTCCTTGATTTATATACTCTGCATAGTTTTCTTTAAATAAATGTGGTCACATATCTTGCTGTTAACGTGCATAAAAATGAAGACGTACTTTCTTGCACAGAAATCTTCTCACAGCTTTTGTTGTCACAGTGGTGTTCTGGAGATCACTCATAATATTCCCAGGCTAGTAGGAGTGATCACAGTTTCTAAATAAATGACAGAAGGTGTAATTTACTGAGAAAATATTATTTACCTTTGAAGGGCCAAACTTCTGTGAGAGAATTTCATCCTACAGGGCCAAGGAGTACATATTTTTGGGTTACTTCTGAACCTTAGCCTCCTACCTCAAGGCGTGATTACTACTTTTTGAGCAATCAAAATACATAGGTGGGCTCTTATACTGCAAAATGATTCACACTTATGCCTGCAGGGAGTTCCTTTGATTGGGGGGAGGGAGGAGGGATGTCCGTGGACTTATTCTGGCTTTCAGTGTAACAGAGTAGAACTTGGTCTTATGTCTTTAGATGAATTTTTTGCTAAGCTGTAGGTGCAAACAATGCTGTGTAAACTGACATAATTCGTAAATTTTAAGCAGCAAAGGGTTTGGATATAGCTGAAAAGATCCTCGCTTTTGTCAAGCCATTTACAGTAATCAGCAAAAAACCCAAGACCTTAATTATAATGCAAATAGTAGTTGATAATTATACAGGATTGCATTGTCATACTCCAAAAATAATATCCCATTTTAATACAGGAAGAGTAATAGAGGAAGGAAGCTAGCTACTCATGGAGAAAAGTGATAGTTTGAGTTAGATTTACTCAAAGAGACAAGATACATTTTTAAAATATTATAACAAACCTCCCTGGATGAATCTTCGTAAATATGAACACAGATTAAATACTGGGATGGGAAAAAAAAAAACCCCTATTGTAATTATACACAATAGAGTTGTGGTCCACTGAGTACTGTTTGGTTGAATATGGTTCATTTTAGTGCTTATGGTGATAATAACAATACGTCACTTGGTGTATTGTCAGTCCCCTCAAGGAATATGTGATATAACCCTGGGGTGAACAACCGTCTAGTGTTGGTACCTGACTTAAACATGATAAATACAGCTGTTTCCTATATAAAATGAGTGTCACCAAATTATATACATAATTTTTTTTGAACTTTTAGGCTGTGTTTGGAGTTCCAACTTCAGTCTGTCCAGTTGTAGAGGCTTGATTCATTCTATTAAACATATTTTAAATTTTGCTGATAATTTTTCTTATGGGCAAAATGTAATAATTCATAGGGAAAAATAGCTGCATCACTTCCCCACCCCACTTTCTCCCATCTGCTTAAGGTATGTCATCTTCATCTTGTCACATGCACAGACAGGGACTCACTCAAGGATAGCCTACTCATTATAAGGTGTCTTTCCACTAAGTTGTATGAATACTTGGTGATTCATATACTGGCTGCTGTAACAGACTAATACAGAGAAAGCTTTCTCATTCCATGTGGGCTATATGACTGAAATACTCCAGGGAAGTACTGTACAGTAGATAATAAAAGGAATTAATGTAAGCAATGTTGTAGGTAAGTCCCTGTTGCCTCTTAGTACCAAATTGTTAATTCTAGTTCTTTTAGGAGTATGTGAACCTGTTGGAGTTTGTGTCAGAGCAGAGCCTAAGAGAGGACACTGGTGTATACCACAGTTGAGAGAACTTTTGAATGATACTGACTTTTGTATGAGGGGGACAAATTCACTCATTAGTTACACTGGAGTAACCCATTTATGTCGATAGGTTGCACTGTGTAATGAGAGGAGAATTTGGCCAAACATTTCTATTGGGAAGACAAACAGGATAGTTTTATATAGAGCCTAATGTTCTTCAAAGTAATATCTACTCAAGCTGAATGTAAAAATGCTCCAGGTATCATTATTGTAATCAACTACATTTAGGGGCTAAAATATTAACATTTTTTTTCTTATATTTTATTTCAGGCAGATATTGCTTTTGGCCAACCCATTTGAACAGCTGATTCAAACTCATTAATGTAACAGTATTACAGAAAAATCATGCTGATAGCTATTGGTTCATTAGTAACTGCATCCAGAAGGCATACAGAAGTAGTTAGAAGCAACTGACAATCCTGGCTTCTAATGCAATGCACTGATAAATAGTTTAATGGTGGGTTTTTTTTGTGATTCCTCAAGTAGTGTTAGGGACATTTTGAAGCTGTGCAGTGCAGAATACATCTTCCAATAGAGCTAGTGAATCGTTGAGCTCCAGGGGTGCAACTAAGGTGGTACAGGTAGGTACGACAAACCGATAAAAAGTGGCCACTTGTATCAGCCCCTGCAGCCTTGCTTTAATGTCGCTGCTTTTTTTGCCCCCCTCCCCAACCGCTAATGGAGGGGGAGGGAGAGGGGGAGGGCGGCAAAAGGAGCAGCTACCCTGGGGCTGGAGCCGTGTGCGGGCAGGCTGGCAGAAGGATGCTGATCCTCCCAGCTCCGCCCCTTCGAGGGGGAGGGGAAGCTGTCCCCCTCAGTACTGGTAAGAGAGAAATTTTACTTTCACTCCTGCTGAGCTCTTACTTCCAAGGATCAAATTCTAAATCAGTTGCCATCATAATCAACTATGTTTTTGCTTATCCTCCTCAAACACAGTAAACTGGAATGCCTAATATAAATCTCCATGGGCCACAGCAGTTTATTGACTAAATCTGATGCATGCAGTCATTATGCAGATGAGGCCTATACAGAATTTGAAATCTCAGATGCAGTAACTTACTATGTTAAAATAAGGAATTGGTCCGAGACAATTTAAAGTGTGTTATTTGAAGGAATTGAGTATGCAG
Source organism: Dermatemys mawii (assembly GCA_007922305.1). Taxonomy (NCBI): domain Eukaryota; kingdom Metazoa; phylum Chordata; order Testudines; family Dermatemydidae; genus Dermatemys; species Dermatemys mawii. The sequence continues at coordinate 32,477,010 of ML677348.1, read as the reverse complement.
TTAAAGACTGATTAAGTGAGAGCGTAAGTCTCATTGATGTATGTGGGTTTACCCAGGAAGGGCACACCTGCTTTGTGGTGGGGAGTGAGGGCGGGGAGGAGTGAGGTCAGAAACTGTTGTGAAAAGGTGCGTGGTGGTCAGCTGTGCAGCAATGACTCACTTCCTCCCTCCCCATCACCCCCCCCCCCCAGAAATGTGCATAACGGTTCGAAACCTGGGTGGGGCAAATTTTTTTCTTCCGTGCAGGGAGGAAGCCCGCAAACAGGATTGTGAAGCAGCATGGCTCCAGAGGCACAGAGAAGGGTGAACTCGGTGAAATGGGGGCTGTTACACCCTCTTCCCTCCCAGAGGCAGGGAAAGGCAGGCAGAGGCACATTACAAATAGGACACAAGGCAGGTGATTTAGCAAGTGAAGCTGCTGCTCGACCAGATAAATGGCCTGTTAAAGGACTTAAAAGGAGGAACAGAATGGGAGAAAGGGATGTGGACTGCTCTGATTGGTATGGCAGGGAGACATCCCCTCCCCCCCATTCTCATAGCGCTCCTTTACCCTCTTGCGAGGGTGGTGGATGGTAAGGTCCAAGCCATGGGTTGGCTGGGGGACCTGGATAGAAACAAAGTGGAGCTGGTGGAAGCCCCAGAGAACTGATTTGAATAAGCAGGGATTTGCCTGAACTGTGCATTTGATCTTCTGGGTAATCCCAGACATCTATATAATAAAGTTGCGGCCTGATTAAACCTATAACAAGTCTCTTGTCCTTCTTGTGGTGTACCCAGACAATGGTCTTATCCATGTGCTTAGGTGCTATTCTAAATGGGAGACTTTGGAATGATTCATTATCACTCTTTTACTCCTGTTTTAATGTGGTGTAACTCTATTGACTTCAGTGGAGTTACACTCGTGTAAAACTGCAGTAACATAGGGATGAATCAGGCCCCTGTATTCCATGATATTTTTAAACAGTTACACATTTCAAACATGAAATATGACGAAGATAGTCTTAAGGAAGAGGTGAGGGAAACAATACTGACACTGTTTCCCCCTCGCCCCCCGCATGTAAATAATGAAAAAAGGATTTGGGCTGGAACTTTGCCTTGAAAATTAACACTCTGCAAAGGTTATGATAGCAGGAGTTTTAGAAGTGTATAGCAGCATGATTTCTCTTCCCTCTGCAGGTGCTTCTGTTGCACACAGGGGTGATTGCAACAGCAAATCTGACCAGGTTTATATACAAAGCCTACAGTGTTAATAAAGCTCTGTACAGTGCTTACCAGGTGGTCTAACAGACATACAATTACAGACTACCAGCTGGATATCAAAGGCTCATAACTACTCGTATAGTACTGAATCATTTATATTTCAAATTATATAAGTGAAATTAGACCACACATCAATTGTGAGAAGTGGTTATTATTTACAATAATTTACCAGGTCTCTGGATAAGATTATCTTCACTTCTTTATATGAATGAGCATCCTCAGAATAGATTTCCAGCGAAAGACCGTTAGATTTTAGTAGATACCTTTAGTGAATATAGTGAGGTGTATGTAAGGGGGAGCCTGAAAAGTCTCCCCCTTATTGTTAAGTATCAGCCCATTACACTCGGTAATCACAGAGTGTAAGATGTTATTTGAACTACTAATGTACAGAGTAGTCTACCTGTAGTTTATAGGTCAAGGTATAATAGCCCAAACAGTTTTTGACTTGTACAAATTGTAACCACACTTGTTAACTTGGCTCCAAGAACCCTACACACTTGTGTTGAGGGACCAAGATGAAATAATGTGGCTTTTAATGATTGCAAAGTATTTCAGCATAGTGTCTTACCAAATATTAATTTTTCTGTACAAGTTCTACTTTCCTTATAGTGCTGCTCCCAATTAAAGCATTAAGCACTTAACCTGTAGTTGTGAAAAAAGCAGTTTATGATGGGTGTAATCTTACTCCCAAAGGTCTAATTATCTCAGTTGGTTCCCAATTAATCCATGAAGTTGTTAGGGCCTCCTTTTTAATTAGAGCTGTTCCTCCTGAAGAACAATCTTATTTTTCAAATTTCACTTTATTATTTCCTTTACTGGAACCCTGCAGGGTGGGAATACTACTTTCAAATGTTCTTGTTTGTTTGATTGCTAGTTGATGCTTAATGAAGATGATGCTCTTTACCCAGAGCTTGCATTAAAGTTCAGAGTGGAGAGCAAAATGCAAGTCTTTTAAGCATGAAAATTAAATGTAAATATGTATCAAGTATGACTGTGTATACTTCTGATATTTTGAAACCATTATTCAACATTCAACTTTTTTTTATTACTGCACATTAATCTTTTTATCTGATCTTGCAAAATGGAAAAATCAATGGTGAATTTGTCATTTTATTCACCCTCTGAGTTACCACTGTGGTTTATTAAATCCCCGAAGACATTAATTTATATTTTAAGGGAAGTTGTTATAAAATACGTATGAAGGAGAAAGTTGGATATGAAGTGATCTTATCCATTTTCTTACTTAGGTAAGAGAGAATTTGCTGGATTTAAAAGAGATTTAAAGACGTTTTAATTAATGATTCCTGATAGCACAGTATATCCCATGACTTCACTGCCCCTCTGACCCCTAGCACCTTCCTTGAAAGAAGCCACTTCCACACTCAGGAGCAATGCATTGCTCTTCTAATTAGAGAGAGTTATTCACTATTGACCAGATGCTTTGTTGTCTTTTTGGGGAAGGGCTGTCATAGAGGAGATAGTCTATGTCTATAGCCATTAAACCAAACAAGTCCTTTGTGGATGGTGACAGGAATTGGACAGCCTGTAACACAGACAAGTTACATATCCTTTGTATGTATGAAACACTCTAGAGTCCAGAACTTCATTTCATCCTTGGCAGCTAACACTTTCTAAAAGTCTTAAAAGCACTATAAATATGTATATTAATAATACAACCCAAAATGTTTATAGTAGTATATACCACATGTAAAAATTACTGATTCACACAATGATCTGTTCACTGACGGGCCAATGGACCCTGCCTTCCTTTTGCATGTTGAGAATTACCTTACTTCAAAAAGCAATCCCACCAGGTTAGGTTGTCCACTTCAGATTCCTATGCAGCAGGAACATTCTATGCATGGACCTTTCCCCTTTTTGTTTGGAATGCTGAGAAGGAAATGGGCCATCTCTGTGACATGCCATTTCCATGGCGCCTCTTCTTTGTATTTCCTGCAGAGGCACTTGTCGGTTAGGGTTTGCTGTGCAGGAGGTGGCAAAGAATGAATAATTTGGTTGGGAAGGAGGGAGCGCTGGATAGGGAATGAACAGAAGCAGATGACCCTTTGAACTTGTCAGCGTGCAGGATCTGGCCCTTAAATCTCATTTCATCTATGATCCTCACAATGTGTTAGTAAACAATTACATCCTTAGTTTCCATTACTTTTATTAAACAAAATATGCAAACCAAAATCCTTCACAGAATCACCCAGATTTGCATACATATTAAAACCTGAACAAAAAGTCTACTGAAATCAAGGGGGAGACTTGTTGATTTCAGTGGGCTGTGGATCAAGCCCTTTCTGAGTATCTGTATAACTGTAACCACTTAGCCTCTCTCATTGATATGTTTGATTGTTTGTCACCCTTATTTGGATAAATTATAGATAGTAACCTCTTTAGGGATTGTATATTTATATGTCACCTGTTATCTTCCTAGAGCGCATGATGCTAAGAAAAGAGTATTTAGTCTTATTTGTATGACATGTGGTCAAGAAAGAATAATATCCTAAGCCTAATTTTTCCAGCATTATTTTAAACTAGACCTTTTTTTTCTTTTTCTTTTTTTTTCCTTTCTTTTCTTTTCTTTTTATTCCTCTTTACTAATTCACAAAATTATTAAATAATGGATGGTCAGATTGCAAATGGTGCTGAGAGCTGCTGCAATGCTTAAGAAGTGTTTTTTTTTAGTCTCTTACTTTTCTGATGACAGAATTAAAAAGCAGCATTAAATAATGACAAGCGTTCTAAATACAAGTAGCCACTGGATAGAATATTAGCAGAACATTCCTGGAAACATATCTCTTTATTCCCAGATATATCAGCTGTGCTACATGTAATACAAAACTGTTCCAATTTCTCCGTCAGTACTTACACCTTTCTTGCATCTCAGTGATTCTTCCTCGTATTTCACCAGAAATCTCGCTGTTTATCCACACTTAGAAGGTGTGAATGAAATGTGGCCAGCTGCTGGCTCCTTGTCTGGATTAGGGATCACTATATTGCTAGAACCATTAGAGTGAGCACAGTGGGAAATTTTGGAAAAATAAGTTTAATGTAGACAAGGCCTTTCTATTTTCTAAAATGATGTATTGGTTTCCGGTTGCCAGTACATGATATGACCCCTTCCTATCTGCTTTACATACTCCCAGAAGGTGACTGAACAGAGAAATTCAGTTAAATTCCACCCCAGAGAGGTGATCCATGAAAGTTAAATACACTTATGGGAGAGTGTGAAAAGTGGAGATTGAAAACTGCTTACAGATAGATTAGAGGAGAATAGAAAAAACTGAAAATTTCATGTAACCAGAAATATTTATACAAATTTGAAAACAAATTAAGATATTTTTAAAATTAGCTCTTTTGGGTGTAAATTCCATATATTACATTAAATGTGTAAGACTGTAGGTGGATTTTATTTCTTAAATATAAAGAGGGTTACTAATTGTAGAGCCTAACCTCTGAAATTGCTCTGTCAGACCTTGGTTCATTATGTAGTAATTAGAAAGGGAACATTAGCATCTATGTTGTGAACTTTTCAGTGTAGTTCAGAACATAGGGCAGTATAACCAATTAAAACAAAAACATTTAAGTGGGTAAAAAAACCCATTAAAGTCAATTCATTAGACCTGCATATTTTGGGGTCAGTGGTACAGAACATGCACATCAAAGCAAAAAAGCTTGAGCTGTTGATATGCCCAAAGCACTGAAGTGAGCGGCATTGCAGATTGTGAATTTGAGAGGTAGGGTAGCCTTAGGGTAATGATTGCATTGATGAGGATACATTAATGACTTAAACAGCTGTCAAGACTTATAGAGACCAAAATCCACAAGGATGTGTTGGAAGGTAGCTTTTAGATGTTAGCAAAGCTTTGATGAGATCATATCTGGAATGTTTATTCACAGACTAGGTTTTTCAGTTATCAAAAGTCAATTGTATTGGGATAGTGGATGAGTATACAATGGCTTCACCTGAAGAGTTGAAGAAATACCAAAATACTCATATAATCAGAGAACAGAAGAAAAAGAAAATAAATAATATATACGTCCACTCTAAGTAGTTTGAACGTTAAACTCTTGTGACAAACTGATCACAAACTAAAGACCAAGAATTTTCAAAACGTATTATTTGGTGAACAATTCTGAATAAAAAAAGTAAAACCAGAATTGGTTTGTCAACAATTAGTGACCAGATCAAGCAATTGAAAGGTGTCCAATGACTTAACTGTTAACTAATTAGCCATCCCAGTTTCACTAAAGCATGTAAACATTACATGCTATTCCTACTTATTTTCAAGAACCATGTGATGCATAATTTACAAGCAAATAATTTAAAAGGCTTTTTATAGTCAGTTATCTTTTTTGCTATACTGGATTGCACTATTCAGACAAAGACATGAGTACATAAGAATGGCCATAATGGCTCAGACCAACAGTCCATCTAGCCCAATATCCTGCGTTCCGACAGCGGTTGATGCCAGATAATTCAGAGGGAATGAACAGAATAGATAATCGTCAAGTGAGTATATGGATGCAACGTTGTACTGATCTTGTGGGAAATCCAGGGGATATTGAAGTGGTGTCTGATCTCAGTTAAACTATTATATATGCTAAAAAAAGTTGCATATTTGGGAACACAACTTACTAGTGGTTATTATAATACTTCAGGGATCACCATTCCACATTCTTTCCCCCGGTCCACGTAACACTTCTGTTTAATGAGCAGTTTAGCAATCTTGCCCGCACACATATATAAAACAATAAGCTGTTGAGTACCAATCAACAATATAATTAATCTCTGTTTACGTAAGACCAGGGTACTAAAGATGGAATATCAGTATGCATTGTTTGATCTGAATGCATCTGTTTGAGGGGTGGCAGTCTCTCTTTATGCTTGCTAAAGTAACCCTGCTGTTCCCAACAACTGCTGAAATCAGGCATGTTTCATTCCTATTAATTCAACAGACAAAATTGCTAGCATTGTGCTGAGGTGTTGGACGCATGTCATTCCTGCTTGGCTGATTTCAGAGTCAAATTAGGAAGACTTATGTGTGCTGAAACAATTAAGTATTTACTGAATAAATGGCATTGTCCTGGTCACAGTTCAGTGCTGTTGCTTTGCCTTACAAACTGAAGAAATGAAGTATCACAGCTCAAGGATAAAAGAAGAAGAAATATTATAATTCTACTTTGCATCATGTGTGAATAGCTCTTCCTGTTCGTATGCTGTTCGATAAAAAACCAAGGTCCTGCTTTGGTCCTGCTTTAGTAAAACAAAAAGAGCTGTGCTTCCTTCCTCTAGCAACTGAAGCCAGAACATTCTTAAGGCATTTTTCTTTGGGTTGGCTCCCCATTAGGAATGATGGGTAGTTCCTTCCCTTTGGATTCAGTCAGCCAGTAAATGACCAATCAGTTGTAGGAGAATGTGGCAAGAAGCCCATTCGCTTTCAGTCATTCTGTCTCCAGGATCCCTAGTATTTCTGCTCTCAACTGGGAAGGAAGGCACAAAATCTAATGTTACCCATCTTAGCGTTCTACACTGCTGCTCATTATGGGAATATTTGAGCACCTTCCAAGTAAAATGAATAGCAATAGCAAAGTCCATAATGCACTTCCTGGAGTTATCAGTGCTTCTCCCAAAGTCCTGCTTGAGAAAAGGGTATATTTTGATAGGGGTTGAAAGAGTTGTCAGTGTTGCAAACATCATTCTCATGGTGGAAAGGCTTTTTTGAAGAGGAAGTTAGTCACATTCTAGATTTGCGTTATCTCTGGAAGTTTGTTCTGTAGCCTATCAAACTACTTATTAAGATAATTGCACTGGCACCCATCGCTATAATATCTGTGTCACTTTTTCTGTGTCCCTTTTTCTGGGGTAAGAACTATTAAGACATTTCTCTCTCCTTTCTCTGTTGGCATGAGGCACCTTTTGAAAAGAAAATACAGGATATGGTGGTGTTTCGGTGTGCACAAATATTATTACACAGGAAGTCTAGAACAAAAAGGTGAAATACTCTGAATTATTTATTTATTTATTCGTATACTACTGCTCTTTTGCAATCACATTGCATATTACTAAATCTACAGAATTAAACTTAAAAGGTTTTAAATATTTTAAATCCAAAGTGCTGTTATGCTATTTTGCTTGTTAAAGATATGGATGTTACCATTTTAAGCTGTCATATTGGTTGACGCATGTGTCTGTCAACTAAATGGAAGCCTCCATAGCTGTCACTATATCACTTAGGTGACTGTTTTGTCCATCTCGATGCTCGGAAGAGCATCTTCAGGGTCTGTGCAACAAATTGAGTTGTTTACCTTTGCTGTTAATTTGTAGCACATGGGCGTACATTCCATGGTTTGCACCTATCATTTCAGGCCATAAATTCTTGGCTCTAGGCTTCTGCTTTGTGTGTTTTAGCAATGTGATCAATGAAGAATCCATTAAAAATGATTCAAGTGGATGCAGCCCGGTCCAACCAATTAATTATAGGATGACTGAATGGCCTTTATTTTATTAAAAAGTGAGGTGGTAAACTACCTATATGTACAGCTAATAGAAATTCAAGGAGTTGTAGAAATTTCAGTCTTCTGTTATATTTAAAGGAACATTCTGAGAATTGAAGACATCTTGAATAGCCTGAGTATATAAATGAAATGTAAATATTCACTGATGTGTGGAAAACTGAGGTTATAAAAAAGATATATGTGTGTGTGTGTATATATATATAATATATTTGGTGTTCAGTGTTATATTCAAACCCAGAGAGCCAAATCTATACCATGCTAATATCTTATATTACCTCTGATATTTTCTGTGTCTTGTTTGGTACTATACAAGTGTAACTAAAAAAGTAATATTAATCTAAGCATCTCTACCTGTACTTTGATAACCAAACATAACCAAAAATAAATGAATCTGAGCCTTTTAATTAGTAAGTTTAATGGTAAAATTATTAATGCTTTCAGTCTTCCCTGCAAATAAGCAGGTGGTCAACAGCAAGTTCCTTCTAAACAAAAATTTCACTTATAATGGAATGTTGGCCTGCTGGCAAGAAAACTTGAGCACACTCAGACTGATCCATTGCTAAAATAAATTGAATCAGTAATTGGAAGTCAGAAATACTAATGACTCCTTCAGTGCTATAAATGTGAAACTCATCAGCTAGCATTGCTAGAACTGTACCATTAAAAGTAGGCCAACAGTTGTTGTTAGTTTGTCAAGGCAAATAGTTTACTATGTGAGTCAGCTTGATGTGTCTTCATAAAATGTATGTTGTAACATATATGTTCCATGACTCTAGCTAAAATAAGTTTATAACTTCCTTGATGTTAGACTTCTAAGTTATGCGTCTAGAGTAAAATTTTCAAAAAATAATTTTGGCACCTATCCAATTTAGGCTCCTAAGTGCTGAAGTCACTTTTGAAAATGGGACTTGAACTCGTAGATCTCAGCTCCTAATGCCTAAATATGTTTTGAAAATAAGCCTTGGGCTCCAAAGACACTCTGGTGCTTTTGAAAATTGTTCCCCTCATGACCTGATTTTGAAAAGTGCTGAGTTAAAGGGGTTTAATGGGTGCTCAGCATTTTCAAAATGAGATTTATTTACCTGCCTCAGTCTGGATTTAGGAACCTAACTTTTGCCATCTGTTTTTTTTTTTGTTTTTTTTTTAAATATGTTGACCTGGTTGTTAGTGTTACTTTGCGAACTTTAAAATAATAATTAATAAATCAAGCAGTTGCCTAACTAGATATGAGAACTGTTTCAGACCCTCACCATGAGTTTGTGAGCTGGATCAGGGTTGATATTCATTGTTACGTGTCACAAGGATATCCTTTGAATAGTTTTGTCTCCAGCTGTGGAAGTCTCCTCTTCTTTGTGGAAAGGATTTTTTCTCCCCTCTGCAATTCTGAAAGGCTACTTTGTGGTAGCTCCTGAATGTGTTACAGGTTAAAAAGGACTGATGTCAATCCAATCAAATCACATGCTTTATTGTAGGTACTCAACATTACATTGCAGGTTAAAATTCTGGAACAAAGGATACTGTTAAATCTGCACATCAGCTTGTGCTCAGTTTTGATTTGAGTAATGTTACCACTTGACATCCTGAAATTTATCAATAACTCCTTGAGTGTTGGTGTGTAGTACAGGATTAAGTGCCACAGCAGTTTAGTGATGCTCCATTAATTTCAGTGGAATGCTGGGAGGCATATTTTCAGAATGACATATTGGTACCACTGTTCTGGGAGTACATCATGCTTTGTGACAATTACAACATCCATAGGGTACTAAATCTGTTAAGATGTATTCTTCTAGGCCCCAAAAAAGAGGTAAATTGCCTTTTTCAGATCTTTTTCTAGGATCATTTAAATTAAAATCAGCAGGAGAGGGAGAATTAGCAGTGTTCTTTAAAGTGGATTAAGTTGAAAGGCAAGAGAGGTACATAGGTGTAACAGATACGTACCAGACAGGGTTTGTGAAGAGGGTCCCTTTTGTCTGAATGTAGTGTTGAGATAATGGAAGTGGGGAGAAATATGCTGAAAACAATCTTTCTTTTATGAAGAAAACTGAAAAGGTGAAATAGAGAATATTAGTTCCCATTTTATTTCCCTGTGTTTTAAACAATGTGTTGGCTCTGAAATCTTTTTCCAGCTGTGGGGATGGGGGAAAGAAAATATAATAAAAGCCTCTGGCCAAAATGTCCTCTTAACTCCTGGAGTGCTTCTGGCCATGAAGCTGATCTAAAACCGCAGACATCGTAACATTTGTGCTGCTCTGTTGAAAATAGTGTGATGTCCTAAAAAACCACTAGGAGTGCCAAGGAATGTGACACTCAAGTGGTTATTCTTTCATTTTAGATAACATGAATTTAATTGTTTCTTAACTTACAGTGACACAACACTGTTTTCAAGTATTACAAAAATAAAAAATTAGAAAAAGCCAATTTTATAAGTAGGAAACATACTGAAACCTCATAATAATAATGTTACTGTGAGGTATTCATAATGTATCATTTATGGCTCAGTTGAAACTGTGCTACTCATGAATTATATGGATTTTATTCAATTGTGGGATATGCCTGTTATTCAAACTCATTATGATTTATCTCTCTTGCAGCATAAGTTATATGCATATACACAGTGAGGTTTTTCCTCTTCCTACCACCAATGATAGGGAGACCTGTTGAGCAACTGAGACCCCCACAGGAAATAGAAATACTTGTAGTACATGTCAAGAATCAGAGAGGTAGCCGTGTTAGTCTGGATCTGCAGAAGCGACAGAGAGTCCTGTGGTACCTTAAAGACTAACAAAAATATTGAAGCAGAAGCTTTTGTGGGCTAATACCCACTTCGTCGGATGCATCTGACAAAGTGGGTATTAGCCCATGAAAGCTTATGCTTCAATACTTTTGTTAGTCTTTAAGGTGCCACAGGGCTCTGTCACTTTTGTAGTAGATGAAAGACCTGATTCATCTCACATGTTGATGTAAATCAAAGGAGGCATCCTAGTATAAAAGTGGTGTGAGTGTAGAAAAAGGCCCGGCATTTAAAAGGCATGAGAATGTCAGAATACAACAAACTGAAACTAGGTTTAATAAAATATACGTTTACAGTCTAGTGTACCAGTTGTAGACCTTGGGAAATTGTTATATAAGAATGTGGACACCTTGCCATAATTCAGTAGATTGGAGAGATTGCAAGGGTTAATTGATGACTACAGGTTACAGACATATTGCTACAGTGGAACCAAGTTGACCACAATTTTACAATTTCATTATTTATTTGGAATGAATTAAACTGTGAATGTGACAGCATCCCAATTTATACATTTTTTTTTTGGATGTTTTACTGTAGAATTGTCTTTGACATAGTCAGAAATTCATGTCGCCTCCATTAAACTAGATTAGTCACTGAGAAAGAGTGGCTGATGCATTTGAGTGAATCATTGTGATATTTGAAATCAGGCCTCCATGAGGTGCAGAGCTAATGCATCTTCTGCAGAGTAATTCACCCCTCAGTGTAGCTTCCACCGCATTTCCTATAACAGAAATCTTAGCTAAATATTTCTAACTGTTAACAATATAAAATAGTTCATGGCATGGCAGAGGACTTATAGAGATCAGCAGAGATCAACGTAATAATCTGTGGTTCCAAATTTTCTCTGAACGACAACACTATATAATGTATATGGTCTACGTTTCTTTGGTATGTAAGTATGTATGTATATATATACACATAGAGTTAAGTAAGCTATAAGGCTATTGTCAAGGATTTACAGTGGCTTCAAGGTAACCAGTCAAGTGGTTTGTTATATCATGAAACTTTGATTTATATTCAGAAACAGGGTGGGCAAACTTTTTGGCCCGAGGGCCACATCTGGGTATGGAAATTTTATGGCGGGTCATGAATGCTCATGAAATTGGTGGATGAGGTGCAGGATGGGATGAGGGCTCCAGCTAGGGATGGGGCCAAAAATGAAGAGTTCAGGGTGTAGGATGGGGCTCCAGGCTGAGGCCCAGGTCATTGGGATGCAGGGTGGGGGGATGAGGGCTCCGAGTGAAGTGCAAGCTCTGGGGTGGGGCTGGGGATGGGAATGCAGGAGGGAGCTCCAGGCTGGGACTGAAGGGTTCAGCTGGTGGCAGGGGGATCAGGGTTGAGGCAAGGAGTTGGGGCATGGTGGGGGGAAAGGTTGCAGGCTTTGGGTGGCGCTTACCTCAAGTAACTCCCCAAAGCAGTGGCATGTCCCCTCTCCAGCTCCTGTGCAGAGGCACGGACAGGTAACTCTACAGCACCCTGTCCGCAAGCACCACCCGTTCTGCAGGTGCCAGCCTGCAGCTCCCAATGACCATGGTTTCTGGCCAATGGAAGCTGCAGGGGCAGCGCTTGGGGCAAGGAGAATGTATGGAGCCATCTGGCTTCCCCTACGCATAGGAGCTGGAAAAGGGCATGCTGCCACTTCTGGGAGCCAAGCGGAGTGGGGCAAGTCACTGAGCCCGCTCCCCAGCTGGAGCACTGGAGCGGGGAAAGCCCCAGACCCTGCTCCCCAGCGGGAGCTCAAGGGCTGGTTTAAAACATCTGAAAGGCTGGATGTAGTTCCTGGGCAGTAGTTTGACCACTTCTGTTCAGAAATGTCCCTTTTGCCATGAAACCTCCTACATGTTTTCCATTTCTTCACCTTAAACTGATTCAGAAGTTGGGATGACTATAGAAGGCAACTCTCCATTTTGTAAGCGGTATAGAAAGCAAGTGATACCTATGCTCCAAAAGGGCTTACAACTCTCCTATCTAAGAGATCAACTCTCTCCTCATGATACACTTGCCGCTGTTAAATAAACACTGATGCTAGACACTATTTGATATAATGGGAAGGGCGGTCCCAACAGGTCATTGTAAAGACCATGAGAAACTTGGAGCACCCTTCCTTTATCGGGTTTGAAGTAACTTGCATTTCATGGTGTGCTGAAGGGCCTGCTTTTTGTCACCTTGCCTTTAAGGACAATACTGGCCCATGTGCTGGGTGCTTGTTAACTTGTATTGAGAGCTGCTGTTGGGCACCTGGGGTAAGTGGAGTGAAGTCAGTGTTTTAGCTTTATAATTTTTAATAATTGACAGGATGCTCAGGGCCAGTGTATTGGCTCTTTCATTGTTTAAATAGGAAAAAAATAAAGTTAGTAAAGCTATGTTGGTTGTGAGGAGGAACATTGTTCACAAGTATGTTTTTAAAAGATAGCTTGATTGCATTATAGTTATAGCTGTTCTTGCCTTGTGGGATTAAGATAACCCTATTTGCAAACTGCAGTTTGGTTAAAATTTTCAAATGACTTGGATTTTCTTTTACTTAAAAAGTAGTATTTTGTGACTGTAGCCTCAGCTGTGGAATTTGCACTTCTAAAAAAAATCTTACTAGCAGATAGTGGGTTCTTGCTTCCATGCTCCTGCCTTCCCCTGCTACATCCGTTATATAAAGCATTTCCCCCCAGGGTACCCAATACAAAACTCAGAAAATAAAATACTGGGTCACTTGAACTGACAAAATATATTTTGCTATATATAAAAAGTGTATGCTTCAGTTTGAAGCTATGACTAAAATTTTATTGGAATGTTTTGCGAGGAACCATTTCAAACCAGAGGGTATGGTATCACCTATGGGAGATTGATGCTAGGAGTAGGTTGAGATTAGGATGGCAGGTCTGGAGGGATGCGACTAGGACTTTCTGGATAAGAAGTCTGGGACTGGGATAAGAAGCTTGGGGAGTGGAGCCAGTGGTTGGGAAAAGATAGTGCTGGGACAAGGACTGGTGGGAGTTATTGGGCACAGAAGGTCACATTTGTAGAAAATGGATAGAATAGTCTGTGTCCCCTAGGGTACACTCCCCTTTGAATGGAATCCAAGATTCCTGAGTCTCGCCATCCCTCAACACTGGCAAAATATCCTATCCCCCTCTAGTGGGGTCAGCATGGAGATGACAATCCATTACTGCTATCAGTAACTTTGTTAGTTCAAGGAGCAGCCATCTCTATAAAGAGCTAGAAGCTCCAAGCTTGCTGATGACCCATGTCATTCTCAATATAATGTTACAAGATGGAATTTCTGGATTATTGTTTAGTTTTTTTTCCAGTTTGCTTTTCTTTTTAATTAAAAATAAACTAGGCAATTACATTCTCAAACAAAGCAGCTATGCTAAAAGAATAATATTACATTTGCAAAGTCAATCACTCAAATTATAGGACATGTCAGATTTAAAATTGCCTGTGCAACCTTATTTTGCCTCCTTTTGCAAATGTGTATGATAGTCTATAATTACATGAACACATATAATTTTGTTCTGAAGGGCATTTGCCTCATTCAGTGCACCATTTGGAGCTGATCTGGGGATGAGCCAGAGTTGGGTAGTGAAAGATATTGTCTGTAGGACACCCACCTCCTTTGTTGCAGGCATTCGAAGGTGTGTAGTGGATAAATCAGGAAATTGAAGGAAAATATATGATAGATTGTAAAGGTATTTGAAACCTGCCCTGGCAACTTGGATTCTGTCACTACAACTACTATAGAGTTCCTGAAGAAGAGCTGTGTGAGCTCAAAAGCTTGTCTTTTTCACCAACCAAAGTTAGTCCAAGAAAAGACACTACCTTATCCACCCTGACTCTTAAATATTATTGGACTAACATAGTTTCAACAATGCTGGAAGCATAGAGTTCCTGTGTGATACTAGACAAATTATTTTATCCAAACTTTTCTGAGATGGTCACTAATTGTGTTTTAGGCAGAGAAGTGAAATGGCTGCAATGAAATGTGTTTATACTCTTTCATAAATTCTGTAACATAACATTTCATAACTTGATGACACGGTTACGGGGTTAAATAATTGTAGGAAGAGAGACAGAAATTAAGAGGCACAGCTTTAGGAGAAAATAAGTTTTCAAACAGATCATATCTGAAAGGAGTGAGTGAGCTGGTGAGACTCTCTGTCAAGATGCAGAGGAAGGCTTGCCCAAGCAGCAGAATGTTCACAAAAGACACATTGCCCAGAACAATAGTGAGAAAGGACAGAGAAACATCTATGTAATTGGACTGAAAATGGATAGACTGACAAGATCTGTAAGGAGAATTGGAACCAAGTGATGGAAGATTTTTTTAAAAAAAGGAATTATCCTCCAGCATTTCCTTTCTTCTCTGCAAATAATAATAATAAAAAATACCCTGATTCCTCTAATAAATGTATAATGTGCAAAGTTGTCCCCTCTGAAGTTATTAATCTTTACACTTATTTCAGTTACACTGTATTTCTATAACTCACTGAAAAAAATGGCCTATTAATATTGGCCTTTTTAGTACATGGAGTTGTGTCTCAGCAGTACTTAAACAAGGAATAGGTTTTGGTTTTTTTTTTTTTTAATCCAGATTGTACTTCTACACCAATAATGCAGAGTTATCAGTATAAATTTTATTACAGAAATCTCACCAGCTCCATTTTCTAGTAGGTTTAATGATTCTCTGTGTTATAGCTTGCTTTCTTCTATTCTATCAAATCCACAGAATTCACTGTTCTGTTAACCTTATT
The DNA here is from genome assembly GCA_007922305.1 of Dermatemys mawii. Classification (NCBI taxonomy): domain Eukaryota; kingdom Metazoa; phylum Chordata; order Testudines; family Dermatemydidae; genus Dermatemys; species Dermatemys mawii. Next base: position 32,461,689 of record ML677348.1, on the reverse strand, counting down.
TAACATCTTGGTTTTTTACACTTAGCCTCTGACCATTCATCATTCCAACATGGAATTGGATTTTTGCACACATCCCTGTTAATGTTAATTTTTTGGATAGAAATTATTCAGTGTGTATAAGAATTTGGTCATTTTTCTGCGCAGCTCACCCACATCTTCATAGCTATTTATGGAAGGATTTATAGGTCTTTAAACAGTCTATGTTATTTGCAGTCTATGATCTTCACATTTTAGATGTCTTTTCTTTAATTTTTCCATAAGTATGCAGCTAATAGCTCTTCCACAAAATTTAAGAAATTATCACTTCTTCAAGAACATCTTTATTTTTTCCATACTATCTCCACCTTGCTACCATTGGCAAAGTCACAATACTAAACTATTAATTTACCTTGAATCAAAAACAATTTGTGTATAATTATTACAAGTTTCATACAAAATATCCCAGTATATCTTATAAAATAATGATGGCCTAGATAGGCAAATGAAGGTAAACCAGAGATTGGCAACCTTGGCATGCGGGACCACAGGGTAAGCACCCTACAGATGCAAGGACAGGAGGAAAGCTGAATGCAGTGACTACATTTGACTGAGTTCAGAGAAATTGAATGGCCTAGGTGTGTACAATCTGATTTTTCAAATGGAATCTAAAAATGGCCGTGGTAGTTGATTAAGAGCAGAGGATTCTCTTCCAGCAATGAGGAAGAAGCAATGAGGTAGGAATGAGAGAGAAGGATTTTCCTACACCTGTAAGGTCATGAGACAGAAAGAGATTTCCTATTGGGGAGAATATAGGAAATGAGATGGAGCATAGAAAGAGATTGGTTTGGACAGGAAAAACCATGGAGGACTTTCAAAATCATAATCAGTGTTTTGATTAAGATTACCACTTCTAATTCTCCAGAATGCTTCATACTTTTCTCAGTGCAGCAGGTTGGCAAAAGGGGAAGAGAAGGGGAGGGGAATCTTGTTAGTTTTGTTTGTTTTTTTGTCCAGATTTTGTTTTTGTCCAGATTTGAAGGGGCGGCAGCAATCAACCACAAAAGCTTATGCTGAAATAAACTGGTTAGTGTCTAAGGTGCCACAAGTATTCCTCGTTTTCTCTACCTATTCAGTATACTTCCACTGTTAATGGTATAATGGTTTTCCAATTTCTCAAGTCTACCTCCCCATTGATTTACATTTGTGCAACAGTTGCAGGCATTTCTAGTTTTGAACACTTATGAGACTCAGAAGACTCAATAAAACTTCTTGTAGGTGAACAAGACAACTGTCCAGTGACTCTGGAGAATGCATAGTTTGGGAATGAGGATGTGATTTTTTGGAGTTCATAGGAACCAGTCAATCTCATGGTTACTTATCCCTTCAGGTGAAATCCCTGTGAAACATATTCTGATCTCTTCCCTCAAGGTAAACAATACCTTACCCCTGGAGAAGCACCATCAATGAGCTAAGATGCAATTCATCATGGGTAAGGATGTCAGAATCTACTGTGTTTCTATATATACATATAACATTTTGGAGTTATTTCCTACTCAAAAGTTAATCTCTTTCAGTTTTGGCCATGAGCCACCATGCTCGTAACAGTCTGAAGAATGTACCTATGAACACATTGAAGTCATTACTGATTTGTACTGCAAAGAATTATTGAAATAAAATCAGCTGATGCTTCTTTAAGACTCCACAACTTCTAGTGCAATTATAACCTTGGTGATGTAAGTGAGGAATTGATTCCTATTAATCAGCAAAGTACTTTCATGAAGGGTGTTCTGTGCTCATGAGAGTGTGCTTTCATCCAGAAAACAAGCTGGATTTTTAGCATTCCCATAACAGACTTTATTTATTTGTAACTACCGATTCTCTACTTTCAACTTATCCTTTATTCTATAGCCCCAGGAACCCCCCAACTAGCATTAACAACAAACAACTCGCTTCCCCTATTTTAAAGGTTTCAGTAGCGTGTGATACCATAGATGTTTTATAGTTCAAACCTGTTGTATTTTAAGTCCCCTTATTTTTCTGGGGACAACCAGTATACAGTATTTACTCTCCTCTTCCTCCCAAATCTCTCAAGATTTACACTCTCAAGTACACTCTCAAGATTTGAGGCCTTTCTACTCTAAAAGAGGATGTCAAATGCTTGACTGACTTTTTAGAGATCATGACGAAACAAACAAAATTGAATCCTGACAACATAATGGAGAGGTGTATTGTGTGAGTCTATCCGTCATTGACTGATCTGGCTTGAGTGGCTGACCTTTATAAGAAGGACTCTAAAGTAGCTGATGTCATGACACCAACATCCTCTGTTAAAGCTTTTAGGTTATGATAATGTGGCATATTCCTTCCATACATTCAGTAATACAGTCTGTCAAATAAGAAAAATGGATCTGTTGTGTTAATATGCACTTTATTTGTGGGGTTGAGGAGGGCCAGATCATTTCAGTGAGGCTTCCCTGTACAAAAGAGAATTGTCTCTCTCTCAGATTTAAGGGGTTTTTTTTGTTTAAACCAAGCATTTAGCTATCCCTTGGTTGTTCTGATTTTGCATCTGAAAGTCTCCGGATGATGATTACAGTTGTTGCCCATGCAAAATTAATGTCAGATGTTAAAACAACCAAAGGTATGGTAATAAATCTTAGGAATATTGAAATAATTTCTGATCTTGTTGTGTTAGAGATAGCTGGGTATAGAAGCTTCTTATGCCCATCTAATTAAATAGAAACTCTGGCTTAAAAACCACTATTGAAATTTTGCTGCTGAGTGGCAAGATCTCCAACTGCAAGTTCAGAGATGGGTGTGGTAGCTAAAGTTTGAAACGTTGCGGAAGGACCACTTGACGTAGAATATTTAGGTGTCCTTATTTTAGAGATAATGCAACAAGTTGCTGAGTTATTATGAGCCTCCAATGCTTCGTTTGGTTTGAGGGCTATCATCTTCAGCAACATTATGGATATATGCCTCAAAGAGATAAGCTAGCTTGACACATAGGGAAAAATAGTATAAATAGTATCAAGGGATATTCTGAAATATTTCTTAGCACAATAATAATTATTCCTGGAGCAGCACCACAAACATTTGGCATTGTTAATCCCATTTTGATGTATTTTTTTCTGTGCATTTCTTCATGCATCGTGATGTGACATTTCAAGCCTTGTTAATTACTTTTTAAGTTTGTCTTAAAATGTATCTAGCTTGACAATATGATGTAATGTGATATTCCTTTGAACCTTTGAGAAAATTGCTGTTTTTGAGACAAATTCTTCTCATCATTTTCCATGACAACTACTTAATGAGAAGATATAGGTGCTGCGGAAGTGCAGTGATTTTCTGTGTGAGTGGTGGAGGTTTCCTTTGAATTTCCTTTCATTATAAAGACTGAATGCGTGCCTTAATGTTCAGCTCATATTGATCCTGCCATTGTCTGTATCTGTTTAAAGTTACATTTATTTGTTTATCTTTGTCATAATTTATTTATGCTTACATTCCTTGATGGAATCTGATAAAGACCAGACAGGGAGGTATGTTTTTGTGTGTTTGTTAATTATTTAGTCTATGGTATTTTTTAAAATTCTGGACAAGGGGATAGTGAAAGAGAAAGAAGCAAAATATAAGAAATCAAACCTATTTAACACCAGCCCCATTGTAATACCCAGTTAGCAATCAGTTTATTTATGAAGTTGACTGTCGATTATTGAATCACATGTAGTTCAAATGTATTATGGAATGAAATCTTATAACCACTAAATTATTTATCCTCCTGTTTGCAAGTAAACAAATATCAAACGTCTTATATATTTTTTCTCCATTCTCAGATGAAACAAATATAATCTTCTGTTATAAAAAGACCTGTATCATTTATGAGATCAAATTTCAATTTGATTATTTTAAATCAAATTATTTTAAATGTTTGGTATGTATTAGGAGGCTCAGGAGGGAAAAATCAGTTATTCATATCTGATTGGCACATAAACTTTACAACAGAGAAAGTTATGCTCTTTTTAAAAATGTGAAATCAGTGTAAGCAAGCAACAAACTCAATTTTAAATCCCGAAGACCTTTTACTTGCCTGCAGTCCTCTTAGAACCAATACAAAGCTGCACTCTTTTTGATTCTTCCACAAATAAATGTCCTGAGACCAAGTTCAGCTCTCAATTACAATTACCCATTATCTTCAATACACTGGGGTAAAAAAGGGCAGAATGTGTTCCAAGAAATAGGACTTAGTTAATAACTGGATTGAGGCACAAGAAAAAAAATCCATCTTCCTTCCACTTACCTGGGCTTGGTTTTCAGAGCCTGTTAGGATTGCCTTTCCACTTTGAACTTTAGGGTAGAGATGTGGGGACCCGCATGAAAAAAGAAATAACCCCCGCAAGCTTATTTTATTAGCTTGAGTTAAAATGTTTTTTTTTAGAACACAACATTTTTTGTATTTGGTTGTCGGAGGGCCAACCCACCCTGGCAAAAATGTCTGTTAATGCATGGCACACAGTTTTAGCCCTGGTGTTGCTTAGAGCTACTGCTTTTGGCCATTGGGTAGCGAAATTTATGAAAGTCAGTATGTACCACTTTCCTCTGGGTGTCTTTTTTGGGAAAGGACCCAGAATATTTACATCTACTCACTGAAATGGAACCTAAATTATGGGGAGTGGCTGGAGAGGGGCCTTTACCTGATTTTGGGGTTTTTCCACCTTTTGGCACACCTCACAAGACCGGACATAATCAGCAATGTTCTTGCCCATCCCCCCGCCAGTGGAATGACTTCCCCACACGGTTTTTGGTTTTGTTCACCCCAGCATGCCCACTAGGGTGGTCATGGGCTAAGCTCAGGAGCCTTACTCGGTACTTAGCTGGAATTACCAACTGTCTTTGAGGCTGACAGTCTTTCTGGTGTTCCCTAGAAAGAGTTTTTTTGTATAAAAGTTTATTTTCGACCACAAACCAGGATTGATTGGTAGAGCTGAGACGCCGTGGGTTGCCTCGTGCCGCCATCCAAGCTTCCTGGAGGCTTTCGTTTGCTTTCTGTTTGGCCTGGAACTGTTTTTTTGTTGCCAGAGATATCAGTTCCTCACTGGGTTGTGGACTTGGGTTTGGTTTTTTGGGAAGTGATGGAGGTGATGGGGTTGTTTCCCTTGGCGGTGGACCGCTGTCCGCTGGTGCACCTGGTTGCATTTCAGGCTACAGCTGAGCCTCTTGGCTTAGTGTAGCTGCTGCTATCAGTGCCGGCTTCAGGTTGCCCTCTGGTGTTGGAGTGGTAGATGGGGTTGCAAGCGCTGGGCTTAGTGCTGGCAATGGTTCAGGTGTTGGTTGATTTGCCAGTTCCGGTCCAGGGACTGGCTTGGGCTGTGTCTTTGGGACTGGATCCTCCACGGCTGTTTTAGTTGTTGGTAGGGAATCCGGCTTTACCATCGTCATCGGGGTCTCTGGTAACCCAGTTGGGCCCCTGGTGGAAGGCTCATGAACAGGGATAGGTGTGCAAGCTTGCTTAGCCTGGCTGCGGGTGACCATTCCCACCCTCTTGGCTAGCTTCACATGATTGGCTAGATCATCCCCCAGCAGCATGGGAATGGGATAATTATCGTAGACTGCAAAAGTCCACATTTCTGACCAGCCCTTGTACTGGACAGGTAGATTGGCTGTAGGTAAATTGAAAGAGTTTGACTGGAAGGGTTGAATTGTCACTTTAACCTCTGGGTTGATTAACTTGGGGTCCACTAAGGATTGGTGGATAAGTGACATCTGAGCTTCAGTGTCCCTCCACGCTGTGACCTTCTTTTTGCCCACTCTCACAGTTTCCCTTTGCTCTGAGGGTATTTGGGAGGTATTTGGGCCTGAGGACCTTGGGGGTGACTTCGGGGTAATGCACAGCATTCGGTTGGTGTTCTTGGGGCAGCTGACCTTAATATGCCCCAGCTCATGACATTTAAAACATCGCCCAGCTGACTGGTCACTGGTGCAAGGTTGGTTGCAGTGGACTGGTGGTGTGGAATGGTGAGGTGTTTGGAGTTTTCCTTGGGAGGTAGGTGGGGTCTGGGGCTGCCCCCTCTGATAGAATGTGGTCCCGGGTTGCCCCTTTTGGGACCCACTCCAACCGCTATTAGGTTTTTTTCTTTTCTGCCACCTCCCCGCCTTGTGTCCCGATTTTCCCCGCCTCTCTGGCGATCTGGGACTGCTCATATTGATCCGCATAAGAAGCAAGACTTTCTGCTGAGTCCATTTTCTTATCCCATAACCACTGTTTTACATTATCAATGGTTATAGTTAGGAACTGCTTCTGTAGAACTAAATTACATACTCCTTCAAAGGTAGTTACACCCCTTCCTTTGACCCATTTATCTAACAGATCCTTCATCTGGTTTACGTAAGCCAGATGACTTAGTCCAGCCCCTCTCTTAAGGGCTTTAAATTTTACTTTGTAAGTGTTAGGTGTAACTTGAAATTGTTTTAAAACCAAATCCTTAAATTTACCATAGTTTGAAGCATCCTCAATAGGCATTTTATTGAAGATGTTCAGAGTTCGGCCAGTCAATTTTGCTATTAATGTGGTTATTTTTTGATCTTTACGGATTTTATGTAGAGTGCACAGTCTCTTAAAGGTCATGAAATATTTGGCAATGTCGTTGGACTCATCATACTGTGGGCACAGTCGCTCCCATTTGTGGATTTTTGGGGAAGTGGAGTCAACAGCTGGAGGAAATTCTCTTTGCAGCTCCAAAACAGCCAGTTCATGCTTCTGTCTCTCAATCTGGGCTTCCATATCCCTTTTTTGGGCGGCTTCCTCTCTCTCCATCAGTCTTTGATGTTCTCTTTGTCTCTCCTCAGCTTGGAATTTGGCTAATTCTAAAGACTTTTGGCCCTTACCACCTGTCATTTTAATCTTTTTGTGTTTAACTTACTAACTGAAAATTAAACAAAATTTTCTTATATCACTTGGAAATTTTCAGCAGGGATTTTATCCTACCAGCAGAGGGAGAAAGACCCCCTACACTGATTCTCAGAAAACTGAACTGACCAGTTGCCCCCCCCCCCCAGGGACCCCTGGGATGGTTGCCTAGCACTTAACGAGCCTATTAACTCTTAACTGCAAACCTGGGCTACTCTCTGCTATCCAGCAGGAGAAAACCCTCTAAAAAAACCCCCCAAAAAACCTTCAGCTCCCTGCCCTCAGGCAGCTGAAAAAGACAAAGTGTGGAGCTATCTACAGCTTCAAAACCTGCAGAATGAGTTTTACCAGAGTGACCCCTGTGGTGTTTAACTTAACACCACTACCTGCTTTGTACTTGCTGAGAGGTCTCATCTTAGAGAAAAACTGCTTTCTGCAAAATTTTGTTTTTTAGATTTACAAAATTTCATCCCACGGCTGCCACCATGTTAGGATTGCCTCCCCACTTTGAACGTTAGGGTACAGATGTGGGGACCTGCATGAAAAAAGAAATACCCCCCCCCCCCAAGCTTATTTTATCAGCTTGGGTTAAAATGTTTTTTTTCAGAACACAACTTTTTTTTGTATTTGGACCTGGTACACTGCCACCACCAAACTAGTTTTAGGGTAGTTTGGGACCCTTCTTTCCCTTTTTTCTAACCCCCCAAATGTCTTTCTTTTCTGGGAAGCTCGAGAGAAAAAAAATAAACCTCGCCTGCTTCTGCGAGATGTGCCCGATCCAAAACCAGGATTATACACAATGAAAAACAAGCAGTCAGCTTTTTAAAAGAAAGGAATAAATCCCTTATAACCATTAATAGAAAAGCATTTACCATAATTAACAAAAGTATTTAGAAACCAAACCTCTCCCCCGAGGCAACTTTTTTCCACTGTTGAGATCTCTGCTGAATTTTACAATTTTAAGAAGCACCCAGCCAACACTTACCACTGAGAACCCTCCAAGTGATAAAAAGAAGGTAAACTTACTGACTACAGTACTTGATAGAATTTTGTAGTTACAGTGAAAGACATAGCTGTGTTTATTTTATAGCCGAGGTGAACAGAGAGAGACCCAGAGAGAAACTGAAACTAAAAAACCTTTGTTTCCTGAGGAATTTCTCATTGGTCAGTTGTCCACCTCTCAGGTTACCTTTAGCTTAACCCCTTACAGGTAAACAATAATTTTAGGCTACTTCACACTTATGACAGGGCCAATGGGAGTAAAAAGAAGCAGACTCTTATTATTGTCATTAAAGTCAGCATATGTAAATCTGAATACACACAGAGATCTAATCTGCTAAGTAAAAGGTGCCCTTTTTACCTTGTCACTATTCAGAATAGAACTGCACTTTAAAACTTGCATCTCCTGTGAGGTGCTGAGCCCCTACTCAGGTTGTAGTGTAGTTAAGGTTATTCAGCATTACTCGGGCGGTACTCAGCACCTTCCAGGACTGGGCCCTCAGTTTTCAATGGTGGCCATCAATTCATTGCATTCCCTCATGGCACAGTTGTAGTACATTCTTCCCTTGCAGATCCCACCCAATCCTCATACTTTTAAGAACTTTTTCCAAGGGAGCCAACAAATGTCTTGGCCTTTCTACCAGATACTGGTGCTGCCGCTTGCAGATTGTGTGTGGGGTCGGGGTGCCTGATTCTTTTCTGCCTTGCAGAGTTGTATACATCTTTGTAGAGTGCAAAGTCCTCTGGGGGGCAGATCATCAGACTCCATGCATTGTTGGATTCCACTGACTTAAGATCTGCCCCTACCACTGTTGAATGTGAGTGGAAAGTCTGACTGGGTAATGACCTACATTTACTTTGCAGAAGTGTAATGATTACACTGGAATATTTCTATTTGCTAAAAAGTTGTTTTCTAATTAGATTTTAAATACAACTCATTTTCTAGCAGAAGCTCACACTTCATTAAAAAAACCCTATTATTCTAAATAAGAGGAAAACTTGCACATTGATAGCATTTACACACACACACACACACACACACACACACAGACACCCATACACCCCATTTCATGAGGCTTCAGTGTGTATTAATTAAGGATGTTCCCATTCCTGGGTGGTCAGAGACACAAGGTGAAAATCTAGGCATGCTATTTTTATACTACAGCCATACACCCTGGTGTTTTATTGCCAATTTTCACATTTTCACTGCTGTTCCTTATTGCTTTGGTGGACTGTGAAATTACTCTCTACTCCTATAAAATAAGATAATATGCTGTAGCCTGTTAAATTGGAGATCTTTTCTGAGTTCTGATTTCAAAAGATCAGTCTTTATGTTTATGCTTAAAATAGTTTTAATTTCCTTTTGGTAATGAAGAAAGTGTCAATATATGTAGCTAACAAGGGATCTGATTCTCCTTTCAATTACACCACTTTTCTTCTTAAAGTGGAATTACTCTTGATTTACACCAATGTGAGAGAAGAGTCGGGTCCAAATTCTCAGAATCTGAACATGCAACCAAAAACAAACAAACAAACAAAAACAAAACAATAAAGTCTAGCTCATAGGTTTTTCTATCTGTGTATTTTAGTGATATGCAGAAATACAAAATTCTGCAGTATCTGAGTTTTGTCTGCCTACAGGAGAGTGGAAGCTGGGATGTTGTGGTGGAAAAGCTTTCTCAAATGGGAAGGTTTCCGCTCACCCCAAAGATGGTCAGGTTGTGGGTTTATCAACCTGATGTGAATGTTCATTCCACAGCCATAGCCTCTCTATTAAGAAAGATTTGTCTCCAACTCTCACACACTTTTACTCTGGGCTTCACAGTGTTCCACTTTTAAAAGTTTCCTTGATAAGAAGTACCAGGGGGCATTTGCTGATTTCAACTACAGAGGGCAAAAGCCTATATCTGATGAATCATTTTTTCCTTTGGCACCTTTAAGCTAAGAGCCCAACTACAGTTGACTTCCATGGAACTATGTAAGGTATTAAGCACAATGGAATGAAATCCACCTGCACCCTATCAGCTTACGTTTCTTACTTTATCTTTAGACTTCTCCCTGGTCTTTGTTTGCTACAACTCCCAGTACACCTTAATGGGAAATAGCATTTATATCCAATGCCTCATATGACTCAGACCAGAAGTGTGAGGATTAGGCTATAGAAATTCCATACCATTCAGCACCTCTTCAAAGAGGTAGAGGTGTTCTTACTTTGTTGTCTTACTGATTAATCACAGACAGAACAAAATCTCCTTTAAAACAAGTTTTATTAAAAATAGAGAGAAAATGATAATAAACAAAAGAAGCAGTTTGTATAGCATACCTCAGCTGACTATTTTGCAAAGCCCAGTGAAGTGGACTTTCCTTAGCTTGGTTCTAGGGAAAGAAATATCTGTAGAAATCAGTTCTGTCTGATCATATTGCAATCAGCTGTGCTACAGCCTCCAATTGCTACCTCCAGAGTAATGCAGGTATATTCCTCAACCGACCTCTGTGTGTCCCTGTACCAGGTGATAGAGTTAATTATCATTTAAAGATGAAGTTACAGTGTTTGGAACAGTGGAGCGTTTGGTCAGGGGTGCTACCTGGAGGAAATGCTAAATTATTTGTCCCTTATATAAGGACTATTGTTCCTTCGGTACCTCTGAGAAACTTTGCCATGTTATTGTCTCCAAGTCTAGAATTTCAAAGGCAATTTTGAATTTCACTTCTGATGACTGACTTTGGATTTTCATGTCCATCTGGGCTATAGGTGTTAGTTCATGCCCAGGGAGAATCTAGTTTCTATTGTAGTTGATCACAGAGGTAACACGGATTTGCTTTTTTTAAGTCCTTGTACCACCTTTTCCTTGACTTGCATATAAATTAACAGATTGCAGGCCTCTGCCACATGGAGTTTTGTGTGTGTGTATATATGTATAAATAAATCAAAGAGAATGGTTTTAGTCTCAGCTTGTGCTGGGATCCTTGGAAAAGAGAGAGCTTTTGGAGACAAAGCTGGTGCTTGGAAGAGGGATTTCTTAGAATGAGTATGGTGGTGTAACATAAGTGATTATCTAAAGCTCTAATGCATCTGAGGCTATATATGTTGAATCAATTTACTAGGGTTTCTAAGACACCTTTAACTTTTTCTTTTACCAAAAGAACCAGCTTTCCAGAAAGTATTGTACCAACTCTTCTTAAACCTCTTAAAATCTAGTTTGCTTGTTAATTGTCTCTCAAAGTAAGGAAGTGTATTTTTGTAGGACTTGGTTCATATACTACTTTTAATAATGCCAAGAGAGGGAGTTGTGCAAAGTTAGAGATTCCCATTGGGGATTATTTGTTAGCTATATTTTTGTATTATAAGCATTGCTATAGTGGTGATATGATTCATACCTGTATCCAAAGATATATAAAGCAAAAACTTGTCATCTGTGAGTGCCTTCAAACTGAGAAGAGCTTGGATTACTGTTTCCCGCAGAGGAAAAGAACGCCTTTTCTAGTGCAGTAGATGGCACCTTTCCTGATGACAAATAAATTGTAGAGCAACATTGTAGCAAAGGCAAATGTATTGACTAAGTTTAGCCAACCAACACGCTTCCTCTTATGATCTAAGCCTAGAGGTTGTTTCTGCAGAGCTCTAAGGCTAACAAATTAATCAAGTGCATCATTGGAACAACTGATTTTTATTAGTTTTGGAATTTTTGAAAGATATAAAATCATGCATTGCTGTGCAGTTTTTTTTTGTTTGCTTTAACAAGCATTTTATTTTGTGTGCGATGTTTAAAATATGCTGATCACCATAAGATCTTTTCCTCAATTGCAAAAATAAGCATAGGAAGTAATTTTAAAATTTCAGGCACCACCGTGTGATTACTATGGGTAAGGGTTTGGTTTTGTTTTCAAAAGGAGCCACTGTGTGGGTGTGTTGGTGTGGATATTTTACTTTTTAATATATATTACATAAAATCATATTTATATCTGCCAGATATTTTCTGAAAGAAATGTCAATAGCAAGGCAGAGCACTGGACATAATAACATGGCCTCTGTAAAAATTCAGCTGCCATTTGAGACTATGAACAGAGAGCTGAACTAATTTCCCTGCCCTAGGCTGATTGTGCTCTGGCAATTAATTCTACCACTCTTGATTATTACCAGAAATAGAAAAAAAACACTTCTCTTTCCATGAGGAGGGTGTTTTTCTTAATTTTATTCAATACATCAATTGCATATTAATCTGAAATTGATAAAAGAAGCAAGGCACTCTTTATACGTTTTAAAGACAAAAGACAACAAGCCCTTTTTGCACTATCTGAATGCAAAGTTAAACTATATATTTGTTCATGACATAAACCTTATCAAACCCATGTATGAAGTGAACATTCATTACAATGCATCTTAAAGATACAAATCTTTTCCTGACAGGCTGTTGTTAAGATTATAATACAGGTAATATGTGATTAGACCTGGTTATAACATAATTAGGATATAGTCTTAGAGAGGATTTAGGTTTTGATAGCATAGGATATCTTTATCTAAATCTTAAAATGTCTTCATGTTACAAGTCCGTACAGTTAAGTCTGTGATGATTTCATGATTTCAGCACAGCCCTTGAAGGATAAATTGGATTTAAATGTTGATGGTTTAGCTGGTCTAGTAGTTTGTGGAAGTTCTTTCAGATGGACAGCCATATGGATTGAAACACAGATAGACTAAGACATGGAGGCATTTTCCTTCCCCACCTACCATCTGTAAAATCATGCCTGATCTTCAGAAAACAAAAACTCTTCATTTCCATTATGGTTTAGATAATATTGCCCATGGTATGAAGTGAAAGAGGCTGGTTAAATTTATACAACAATGTTCAAAAATGGATTCTCAGGTGAACATTTCTCAATTATTCTTATAGCAGCAACTCTTTTACCTACATTATAAGCATTAGGCACAAACAGGCCATTCGTGTGCATCTTGAAGAAGGCAAAAGTCATCCCACTGCACTCCCTACTGGGACAGGAGAAGGAAATTTCTCTGCTTCAGTGATTCTCAGATTCTGGGAGTAATGCCAGAGGAGAAATCAACTGGGCTTGAATTCTCCTATTAGAACTGGTCTGTGTTAGAGACAGCTTAGCAAGCATAACAATGACCATGTTTGGGTTGTCTCTGAGGATTGAATCAGGGACCTCTGGATCTAAAAGCACAAATTTCTGCCACTTTAGTTAAAGGATGAGGCTCACTGCCGTGAAGGTGATAGGAGATACACAAACCCCCTATCTGAAATTAAGCATCAAGGGGACTAAAGACTAATATTGTGTTAATGTGGGTCACATAAGCACTTAATGTAATTCGTGTCTTTGAAAAAGCCGTTTGGAGAAGTGGATGACCCTTGGATCTGTTGTATTAGGAACAGGGGATTTTAGTCCCTTCTCTGCCTGAAGAGACCTTGTGAAACCTTTCAGTTATCTAATTTGTAAAATGGATGAAAGATGATTGCCTTCCCCTAAGGTAGAGAAAAGTGACTTTGGTTAATAAAGGTTGTGAAGTGCACAGACATATTAACAGCAGGCAGAGGAAGGGTGTTCGCTCTCTCCTTCTCTTGTCAAAAATGTGTTACATTTTACCATGAATGTGTGACAGATCTGCCAAACATGGGACACTTGGCAGGTCTGCTCCAGTAAAGATTAATAAAAAAACAGCAGCAGCAGCAACAAAATGAAATGAACCAAACCTAAATGTTGGCAAAGAGGTATGTTTCTTCTTTTTATATGTTTCTATGCTTTTACCTAGACAGTTATTGGACACCATATCTAATGCAACATTTATACCACAAACAAATGTTGGTTACTATATCTAGCTTGTTAGAGGCTCCCATATCCTTTATAACTGTCAGTTATAAAAATAAAATGTCATTTGCTATTGTGGCTTGACTAATAATCTAAAACCAAGCAGAGTAATCACTTCTGGTGGATAAACACTGAGAAGGAATGAGGGATAAGCAGGACCGGGCCTGTTTAAAGTTAAAACTAGTTCCAGATTTCCACTAAGGACAGATCAAGCTTTATTCCTGTTTTGATACTTCAGAACTGTAATTGGCTAAACAATAAAATTTCAATTCACAAGTGAGGATTTTTATCGAGGCTCTTGTTCTATAATCCATGAAAGAAATTTTAATGGAGAAAAAGGGGTATTTCATGGGCTGGAAAGGAACTGTGAAATGCTCTAACAGTGGGAGCTGAGAAATAAACATAAAAGGGAAGTTAAAGATGCTGCTTTGTTAGCTTGGATCAAATCTCAGCCATATATAGCTGTTCACAAGCAGAGGTCAAGTACCAGTTCCAACTGCTGAAATCATCAATGGCTACAGATATTACACTCAATTTCTGTTAATAATTCCAGGGGCACTATATCCCAGAGACACAATCACACACAAATGTAAGCTGTAAAGTTTGTTCGACTGAATGTATCAATTGTAGTTGGTGTCACATTTAATAGATGCATGACCAAAAGTAGTGGTTTGATTTTTGCATACTTTTCTATATAGATGTTGACAGAAGCGTTTTGTTGGCACAGTGCTTTACATCTGAGAACTCAGTTTGAGTATAATTGGGTTTTTCTGATTAACAGGTGAGGCCGCTGGACGTCTCTGCATAATGAATTGAGGGTCTAGGGAGATCAATAAAAGTCTCCCATTGATTACAGTGGAATTTAGAGAAGGCTCTGTACAGTCTCACTGTAATTCTTGTGATTTTTTTCTCATCACCATCCTGCTCACATTCAAGTCAATAGAAACTCTCATTTACTCCAACGGTTAAGGATTGAGTCCTATGTTAAGCAAATCTTTCCTTATCGATTTCAAACATTTTCTCTGAGATTTCTGCACTTTCCATTTTTAACACATTTTTAACCCTGTAAACCTGATAAAGCCTGCTCTTCCTTTACTTGAAGTCATTGGCCAAAGTCCCAAACAGGAGTGAGTGAGTTTCTGCAGAACTATGTGAAAAAGATAGTAGGAATGAAATTATAGGATAAGTCTGGTTGGTTAGTTGTGTTAGGGAGCTTGGGGAAGGAGCAGAGTTGTCTGGTGTGTACAGTGAGTGTTCAAGTGGAAGGGTGTATGCCTTTGAGTGTCAGAATTAGTTGGGGGTTGTACTGATAGATGCCTTTTTCATTCCCTGCTTTTTTGGTTTTGTGTAAGCTACGTTAGGTATTCTCGCCCCACTGAATTCAATGACAGAACTCCCAGTGACTGCACTGGTGCCAAGATTTCACCAATTTTGTATAGATCAGTGCTGACTTACACATAATGCTACTTTTGTGCGTAACCATAAATATAATATGTTATGTTGGACTTATGTCTCACATCTGAACTAATATGAAAGTGATCTCTTCATATTTTTCAGCTCACATGTGTCACGTAGTATTTTAGTGTCATAATTCATAATAAACAAATGTCCTTTCTACAGATGGGGACCCCTCTTTGATGATTAAAACAATGTTTTTTTGTTTAAAAAAATTTACTTTGAGATCCACTTGTATAGGGTCAGTACTATGCTTTGAAAAGTTCAAGACATTGATCAATGGACTGGATCCAGTTCTGGGTATTCCTGCGAAGTGGGACATGTGGTTCCTTTATCAATACAATCTATGTCGTTCTTCTTTAGGATCTGATTCATTGAAATTAACAAAAAAGATCCCCATTAACTTCTGTGGGCACTGGATTTAGGTCCCTAATACAGAACTTTAAATTCAAGAATAATGCTAAGGGCCTGATTCTGACACCCTTATATTGCAAGTAATCCCAATTGAGTATTAAGTACTACTCAGTGTGAGTAAGTATGGCAGAATTAAGCTCTAAGTGACTTTATACTGAGTTTGAAAAACAAAATTACATTCCATCCATCTGTTTGTACATGGTGACAGATTGGTTGTAGTTCATCTTTCCCCACGGAGTAGATCAGAGATTTAGGGCCATCAGGACATAACCCCTTTACATTCCAATCCCTCCAGCAACCCCAATTTTTTTGATTCAGTAAGAAGCAACAGAAGGAACAGGGGAGCTAGTGTGTCTGCAGTTTCATAAGAAAAAAATGCCGGGGGTGTGTGTGTGTATTGCCTGGGGAGTTAGGGGGAAGAGCATGAGAGTAAGAAGTATCGTGGGGGAACTTCACAGACTGATTGTGGAACTGGCAGTGGAGACCTCATGAGTGAAGGCATGGGGAGAAACTTACAGGATGTAACTGTTTTGGAGGTAACTGTTGGGGAAGGAGAACTTAGGGAAGCCTGGTAGCAAAAGGAGAAAATAATGTGGAAGAGTCTCATATATGGGGGAGAGATGTTGTGATGGTGGGCATATTAAGCAGAAAACTGAGGATGGAAGTTGACACATCTTAGTACATATCCTACATCCTATGAAGACTTGGACAACAAGCACAGGTTACATTTTTCTCAATTTCATACTTCTTCCAAACATCAAATTTGTGCATTCGGGAGTATGATAGAGAAAGAGCTAGATGAGTACATGTTTCACAGTTTCTTTGCTAGGTAAATTTCCCCCCCGAAAACTGACACAACCTGCAATACAGAATGAAGAACACTTTGTTCTTAAATCATATCAACAGAACAAGTAAAGGAAGAGGCATGATTACCTGGCATAAGAAAAATAAGGAGAGTAGGTTTTCATGTAAAATTTCCTGTTGTTTTTTTTTCAATTTCACAAACATTTTAACATTTGAAATCCTTGTTTTATAAATATCCCCACTTTTTCACGTAAAGATTTTAAATGCATCTGTATAATGCACCCGTGTGTGTGTGTGTCTGATATGTGAATATTTGTAAAATCTTTGTTGAGGGGTTGGGGGGTTTGTTTATTTATTTCTCTCTCTCTCTCTCTAGTAAAAACGCATATATGTATATGTATGTATGTATATATGTCTGTGTATGTGTATATATCTGAAATGTGGTACATATCTAAAATGTGACTAGCCAAAAGGAGTAAAGGTCCTCCTCCTTACCTGATCTTTCCCAACAATGGAAACTTTATGTATTTATTGGAGATATTGGCTAAGGGATAAACATGTAATTCTTCTTTTATTGGCAACTGTTTATACTTCAGCAACAGATACTGTAAGCATCACTTTCTTATGTGCAATAAAAGCTAATCTTAAGTGACCACTACTGACTAAAAAAAAAAGAAAAATCAGTTGTTTGAGGTACTGACTAAAAAGAAATGATGCAGAGTTGTACTCAGTATGTTTGGTGATACTTAAGATTGGCGTGTTAAGACAGAAGGTTGTCTAATAAAGATAGCTTCTAATAGAGCTTTCACTGTAACTAGTTTATCAAAACGTTCTGTTCTCATGGAGAAATATCTTCATGCAACTATGATTTTGGGGGCTAATTGATTAAAATAGGTGTTAGGTAGAGACCCTTTATAGGAAATTAAATTTCAAATTGCTTTGCTTTCATCAAAGTGAACTCCATTTTTCTGCCATTTCTCCAAGAGAGTTGCTAATTAGGAATATAGGTGAGCTAGTGGAGGTTAAAATTAAAAGACTCCCAACCATGATCAATTGTAACAGCAGCCCAGATTTAACCACCTGTTTCTTTGTAATTAATATTGTGAGTAATACCCCAGGCAATATGAAGAATTCTGATTCAGAAGATTGTAAAGATCTAACAGACTACTTGGCCCCCCACCCCTCTGCTGTTTTCTGTTGTATATTTTCCAACATTTTGTCCAGTCTTGTTTTATATGTCTTAAATAATGAACCTCCACCACTATCTTTGCCAGATTATTCCACAGCCAAATGGATTTCAGTGTTGTTATTTTTCCAGAACTTTAGCTTAAAATTTCTGGTATAATTTTACCCTTATACTCACAGTTACTATAACATGTACTTTCATGATAAAATTGTGCTTCTTTTTTAGTGTTAATAGCCTTGAAATATTTGTAGATTTATGTCACTCCTCAATTCTGATGTTCTTGCCAGAGTATCCTTCAGTTTATCAATAACTTTGTGGTGCCCGAGCCTGACCCTAATCTTGAATGTATAGTTGCACCAGAGCAATATGGAGAAACACAATATTTTATTATTTCTATTTGTTCCAAGATGCCTTTGCTATTGCAGCCTGTTTGTGTTGCCCTTTCTTCCTGCCATATGGTACTGCAAACTCACACCTAATTCGCTGTAGACTATCATTTGAAAGTTTGTTTCAGCATTACTACTGTTAAATTTTCTCTTTCCCATTGACTACGTGAGTTTTTGAATCTCATTTTGTAGTTTTCTCTTATTTCTAATCCCCTATGTCTGTTGCTGGTTTTTTATCCCCTCCTAATTCAGTGTCTTCTGTGAATTTCATTAAATGCTGCCTCAACCTTGTGAGCAGGTGGCATTCCCACCTGCCCTGAACAGAGCATACACACAAGGAATATAGTACAAAGTTGTTCCCTTCCTGAAGTTTACCTTTATTGTTAATTTAAGTGACAACAAAGCATAAACTCACCCTAAGCTTTCTCCTCAATATTGGCTATTCCTGGGCATTTCCTTGTAGAACTTTTTCTGTCCTGCTTCCTCCGTCTCAAATAGACATTCCACTAGCTCCTCTTCCTGCTGTAGTTAATAAGGGTCACCTGCTGGTGTGACCCTTTGCATATCCTTTTGCTCCCTTATTCCTTTGTTTGAATGATCAGCAAAGGTCACAATCTAGTACATACATTGTAAGCAATTTGAGGCAGGTGCTGCACATTTGTAGAGTATCTACAGTGTCTGCTTTCTGTGGAAAATGTTGACCTTTTGTTGAAAAACCAAAAAACATGGGGTGTTTGAACAAATGCCGAAAACTTTCCATCTGAAACCAAACTTTTGCTTTTTTTTGTATTTTTAAATATAATGAATTTTCAATGTTGGGGGAGAATAAAACCCACATCATTCTCTGACTGGCTCCAGTTTGGGTGCTTGCATGCATACTTGCCTCCAGACCACTAAGATTTAATTCACTATGGGACATTATGGATTTCCAATGTTTCTAAGTATAGTACTTTCTGTAAGGCTCATACCATTTTTTGCAATAATGCCCTTTGCTCATTAATCCCTGTTGCTACCTCAGGAACACACAGGTTTTCTTCATAGTGTAGGGATGAGATAGTGGAGGAAGCAGACTTCAAAATGTACGCTATTGTTATTATGCCTTTAAAGAACGAAGGGCATGGGAAATGAACTCTTCTTTTCAGATGGAGAACATGTCTGTTTCACAGTGAGAGCCTAATTTTGTACATGGCAAAAGGAGCACTCTTGTCATGTTGTCTCATGGGTTTTTCCCGGTTTTAAAAAAGTTGAAACAAGGTCAGACATTCTTCAGAGTGTCAAGATAACACAATGCATTCATTCTCCTTATGTAGCCAAAAATGAAATCAAAGCAGAACTACAGCTGAACAATGATAAATTTAAAAAGCTATAAAACATAATTGGAAAATACCACAAATAAAAGCTTTATATTTTTATACAGGAAAAGAAGCTTAAATTCTTGTAACAGCATATATTAAATAATAAGTTGAACATTTGCCTTTTTAGCCAAGCCTTTTGGGTCCAAATCATGCCCTCTATTTTCATTTATTTCTTCAGATGTATTTAAAAGTGCCTGCCCACTGTTCTTGACACTCGCACAGACAATTAAAATAAGTCAAATGTATAGAATAAAAATCCCAAATGCAGCAACTTGCCATCCACACCAGCCCTGAACTCAAAAAAATAGATGGCTCAACGAAGCAGCCAATATTTAAAGGGACAGTCTTTCTCATATTGCTCGCATCCTCCACACTAGGAGGCATCCTCCCTTCTCCTCAAAAGGCCTGGGAAAGATTAACAAAGCAGGCCCTGCTGGACAAGTGGGGAATGAGTCCCAGTGTTTTCATCACAAGGAGAAATGAAGTTCACATTTTCTTCAATGGAAGTTTCACCCATGTGAGCCAGAAAAGAATGGGCTGTGAGGGGCAAATTTTCAAATTTAGCTATGCAACTCTTTCCCCGTCCCTTTTAGCAGCTTCAGTGGTGTGAGGTGATTTGTCTTGGCCAGCAAGGAAAAGAAATCTATGGGGCTTTTTTAAGGGTTGTTCCCCTCTTCTCCACCCTTATGTGGACACCCAGCATCTTCATGGCATTAGAGGATGGGACTAGAAAGATTTTATATCCACAGAACAGTGGCTGATTGAATACATGAAAGGGTGTAGTTTATTAGACCTTTTCCCTTTCTGGGACTCCACTCCATGCTTGGAAGCAACTGTTCTCTTCCCCCTCTATACCTGCCCCAACCTCCATTTTGGATTAGAGTAGGACTGGGTTTCTTGGTGATGTGCCAGTCATATTTTGGGCTAAGAAAGATTCCCTCTTTGCCAGACTGGCCCAAATTGTGTGGATTTTTTCTCCTTCCTCTCTGCAAACCCAGCAGGTCAGTCAGATTATTCATGTGTTTGTTATTCCCACTTCACAGGGGTCCAGTGGATTTGGAATCACAGTGAGGTGAGTGTTGGGATGGGGAGGGCGGTGCAGCTCTTGGTACAGCAAAGAATCACTCACTTTCCTCGACTCCCATATCTTCAATCCTTGTATAAGGGGAAGAAGAGTCGTATAAGGGTCTGAGCAATGGTGCTGGGACCAAGTTAAGGGTTTGGAGGAAGGAAGGTGTGTGTATGGGGGGCAGTAGTCTTCCAGGTGATATGGATTACAGATGGGAGGTTGACCTGTACTGAATGAATCATTGCCAGATGTGTTAAGTTAATGAAGTTGCGTTCCTGATCAAATCCCAGAATTTAGAAGTTTAAGTGTGAACCCAGCAGGTATAACAAAGTGCTTTGCCTAAAATATTGGGGTAACATAAGCCTCTCCCTCATCCCAGCCACCATAAATTTTGCTGGGATACAAGTTTCCCTCTACAGACCTAGTTCTCACTACAGCATGTCTAGTTTTGCAACAGCAGTTGGATGTCATAGATTTAGCTGTAAGGTGGAATGTCTGTGTTCAGGAGATAATTTGCATCCATTCCACTTTTTGGATATTGTTCCCAAAGCATGAATTTACATTTGGCTTAGTATCCTTAGGAGTGATGCCCACCGCTTTAAGTTTAAAAAAAAAAAGAAAAAAAAGTAGTTTAGACATATTTTTGTACTCCTTGTACTTGTGTCTATATATAGCTGCAAAACTACTGTCTGCCACACAGGAAATAACCTGTTCGATCTGGGCATACTATTTTCCTTCTAATCCTCTGAAGTTGAGTTGTAAAAACATTGATTTGATTTTAAATATCAGAGTTAGTCTGTGAAATTGGGCAAATAAAGTTCTAAAAACCCCAAATTGTGAATATTTGTTCAATTAAAAAAAATATACATTGGCTGTATTCATTTTTTGGGAACATTGAATCCCTTTGATTTTTATTGGTTAAAAATGTTTGAATTTTACTTTCTTGCTAAACCTGATAAATCAGGAGTTGGCAACCTTTGGCACCCGGCCCGTCAGGGTAAAGCTGCTGGTGGGCTGGGCTGGTTTGTTTCTTTGGAGTGTCTGCAAGCACAGAGCCCTGCAGCTCCCACTGGCCACAGTTTGCCGTTTCCAGCCAATGGGAGCTGGAGGAAGCAGTGGCTAGCACGTCCCTCAGCCCGTACTGCTTCCCGCAGCTCCCATTGGCCAGGAACGGTGAATGACAGCCAGTGGGAGCCTCAGAGCTCCATGTCTGTGGATAAACAAGCTGGCTCGGCCTGCCAATGGCTTTACTCTGACGGGCCGGGTGCCAAAGGTTGCCTACCCCTGAGATAAATGTTTCTGGGGAAAAGAAGAAAACGAATAGGAAGGGAAAGAAGAATTTGAAAGACCAGTGTCAAAATATTAATGCCAAGATCTTGTGCTCTACTGTGCAACAAATCTAGTGTGAGGAGAATAAATTCTTCTCCTGGGTTAGCAATGCTGGGATTCTAAGAGATGGCCAGTCTGTCTTTATAGAAATCTGCTTCAGACCAGACTTGGCCCATACTTGCTTTCATATTTGGATGACCTGAATAATAGCTACTTCCTATCCCTTCTGCACTGGACCTGCACACAAAGTAGCAAAGAAGTAGCAAAGACAACTAACTGTAGGAAGTCACTTTTATTCCTGTGCCTGTTCTGATAGTTTCTCATCCCTGCATAATTGTTTGTAGTGTTTCATGAAGATCTTGTTAATTCCTAAAGGTTGTATAAATTTATTCCCTGTGGATGACCTAACTGAAGCAATTAAAGTGGGCGTATTATCAGAGTTTAGTAACTGGGCCCACAGCCTCCTTATTATATTTCCAGAACGATGCAAGTTATTTAGGAAAAGTTATGGGCATGTCTTCTTTATAAGAATGGACAAAATTAAGGGATCTGCAAGATAAATGGATAATCAGGTGGTTCAATTGGGAGTTAATTTACAATTCGAAGAGCTTTATTATTTGGTCTTTTAGAAAAAATAAATTTCTGTTGAAAGACTGTTTTTGCCTTGATGCCTTCTTTGCTTTGACAATGGCTCTGGGAAGGATTCACCTGTAACGTGACAAATTCATACAAATCTGTAACTTCAATAAAAGTCATAACTAACTGAATTCATGATGGCTAGACAACAGACTACAGCGCCAGAATTGTGGGAGTGTTCAGTGCTGTGTGAGAGGCAATGTGGTTTAGTGACTAACAAACTTAACTGAAACTCAGGTGATCTGGGTTCTGTTCTCATTTGTTTTACTGGCCTATCATATCTTTGTATCTCTTTCCTTTCCCACCATTTGTCTGTCTTGTTTATTTAGACTGCAAACCCTTTGAGGGGGAGGATGATCTCTCATGATGTGTTTGTACAGCACTATCCTAATATTAATAATAATTTCACATTTACTTCAGGACAGTATTTTCTTAATGATGAAAATATGCATGATAGAACCAGTTGTTTTGTAGGACAGGTAAAGGAGTCGGCGGAGGTGATTGTAAAGCCATTGGTCATTATCTTTGAAAACTCATGGTGATCAGGGCAAGTTCCGGATGACTGGAAAAAAGCTAATGTAGTGCCTGTCTTTTTTAAAAAAGGGAAGAAGAAAGATCCAGGGACCTACAGGCCAGTCAGCCTCATCTCAGTCCCTGGAAAAATCTTGGAACAGGTCCTCAAGGAATCAATTCTGAAGCGCTAAAAGTAGAGGAAAGTGATCAGGAACAGTCAGCATAGATTCAGCTAGGGCAAGTCATGCCTGACTAACCTAATTGCCTTCTATGAAGAGATAACTGGCTCTGTGGATGAGGGGAAAGCAGTGGACGTGTTATTCCTTGACTTTAGCAAAGCTTTTGATACGGTCTCCCACAGTATTCTTGCCATTAAGTTCAAGTAGTATGGGCTGGATGAATGGGCTATAAGGTGAATAGAAAGCTGGCTGGATTGTCGGGCTCAACAGGTAGTGATCAATGGCTCCATGTCTAGTTGGCAGCTGATATCAAGTGGAGTGCCCAAAGGATCGGTCCTGGGGTTAGTTTTGTTCAATATCTTCACAAATGATCTGAAGAATGACATGGACTGCACCCTCAGCAAGTTTGCAGATGACACTAAACTGAGAGGAATGGTAGATATGCTGGAGGGTAGGGATAGGATACAAAGGGACCTAGACAAATTAGAGAGTTGGGCCAAAGGAAATCTGATGAGGTTCAACAAGGACAAGTGCAGAGTCCTGCACTTCAGAAGGAAGAATCCCATGCACTGCTACAGACTAGGGACCGAATACTTAGGTAGCAGTTCTGCAGGAAAGGACCTATGGGTTACAGTGGACAAGAAGCTGGATATGAGTCAAGAGTGTGGCTAACAGCATTTTGGGTTGTATAAGTAGGGGCATTTCTAGCAGATCAAGGGACGTGATCATTCCTCTCTATTTGGCTTTGGTGAGGCCTCATCTGGAGTACTGTGTCCAGTTTTGGGCCCCACACTACAAGAAGGATTTGGAAAAATTTGAAAAGTCTAGCAGAGGGCAATAAAAATGATTGGGGGGCTGGAGCACATGACTTATGAGGAGAGGCTGAGGGAACTGGGATTGTTTAGTCTGTAGAAGAGAAGAATGTGGGGGGGAAGGGGTGAATCTGAAAGCTGCTTTCAACTACCTAAAAGGGGGTTCCAAAGCGGATGTATCTAGACTGTTCTCAATGGTAGCAGATGACAGAACAAGGAGTAATGGTCTCAAGTTGCAGAGGGGAAGGTTTAGGTTGGATATGGGAAAAAAAACTTTTTCACTAGGCGAGTGGTGAAACACTGGAATGGGTTATCTAGGGAGGTGGTGGAATCTCCTTCCTTAGAGGTTTTTAAGATCAGGCTTGACAAAGCCCTGGCTGGGATGATTTAGCTGGGGATTGGTCCTGCTTTGAGCAGGGAGTAGGACTAGATGACCTCCTGAGGTCCCTTCCAACCCTATGATTCTATGACAGGACTCGCATCTGAAATGGGATTAACCTCCTACTAACCTCCAAGTTACAAGGCTTCCCCCTGAGAATCCTAACAGGAGCCATAACTTGGGGCAGTCCCATAGCACTGCAGATATTCTAAGCAATGCCACAGCTTAGAGGGCAGCCCAAAGAGGCTGCTGTAATGTAGACAGGCCCTTAATACAGTCTAAGGTGTGCAGCCTGGGACCCCTTCAGCCCAGGATTGAAAGAGCCCCAAAATGCCGTAAAAGCCTTCATACCACCCCCCTTCTCTGCAAATCCCTCCAGCCATTTTTCTTTTGTGGTTTTAAAAATGTTTTTGTCTGTTACTGCTGTATGAAGACTCACACAAACAGGGAGACTGACTGGATGCATAGTAGAAACAGTCAGCTTTGACTAGATACTAAGTGACGTCAAATGCACACAGTGGACAAACAAAAATTCGAATATCTTAAAGTACCCAGGGCCACTGGGAGCTGCCGGCGGCCATGCCTGGTGATGGTCAGTGTAGACACTGTCTTGCGGCCCGCCAGTGGATTACCCTGACGGGGCGCAGGTTGCCCACCACTGCTCTAGCTATTGGAGCTGTAAGACATAAGGAAGAACAACCTAGAGATTGGTTCACTACTAATAGCAATTTCTGAGTATCTTCCCCTGGCTGTATTGTCGAAGCAGTGAGCACTGATTGTTGATGCAGATCTTTATTGCATAAACTTCTCTGAGACTGTGTGTTGAGGTGCATAGAAAATGCAATAGAGATCTGCCTTGCAGGTAGGAGTTTTGCAGTGTGGTCCCGGAACAGAATTTTGCCTTATTTAATATTTCAGAAGTTTCTAACAAAAGATATGGATTTCCCTTTGTACGCTATGATTCTTATCTGCCAGACATCCAAAGAGGAGACACATGGTCTTCTGTTGTAAAGTTATCTGCAGCCACCCTTCTCCCCTTTTTTTATCCTTTTGCTGTTTCTATTCCAATAATTTTCACTTTCTTCTGTAAAAAATAAACTGGGAATGCTGTTTTCAATGATTATTTACCTTAGATTTCTTCCAAAAGCCAAAATATTGTGTTTGGTGGTTTTCTTCCTTTTTGCATTTTATCTGAGAAAAAGACAAACTCTACAGAAACTGCATTTATTTGAACTGTGCAGTAAAACGTGAATCATCAGTGTGTGTCTAGTAACTTACACAAAGAAAACAACATTAATAAATGGCTAGTCTTCTTGGCCCTTATCTGTTTTGCCCAAGGCAACAATACTGCTTGTCACATACTGTGTAAGATATCAGGTTCTGCCTTAACTGCAGTGATAGTATGTTCTGTAATAGAGGGCATGACCACTTAACAGAATGGAGAGAATTATTTAATTTCTCCTTTTATGCAAAATCACACATTGTGTTCATAAATATGTTTCTATGAATGAACCAGTCAGGATCCATTTCTGATAGGTGGATAAGGTACCCTGAATAAATGAATATGCTCTTTTCATGAGAGAAGCTTTGAACAAAGCATTTTAAATAATAAAAAGCATAATAAGCCATTTAAAATCATAATATAAAAAACTACGTAACATTACTTGATAGCTTGGCTTCTTAAATATATTAAATCAAATATTCTTTGCAAAAGGGAATTACAATAAAAACAAGTTGGCTTGTCAAGATGGATACCATATTAAGAAACACCAAAGCAACCAATTTACAATGGTCAACTTACTACAGTATATTGTGTTGTCATATGATTCTGTCAGGCCAGACGCTTATCACAGCCTCTCAAATCCATTCACTAGTGTAAGTAAAGCAGTTGGGTGTGTGCTCTAATAGTCTAATTTAGGTAATATATAAGTGATTCAGTAGGTGGTACCCTTCCAGATGAATCAGTATTCAATGACTGTGCACTCCACAACAGTGTTGGAGTGGGGACATTTTGCTGCTGAAAGTGTCAACTTTGCCATGAGACATAATTATTATTCTAACCACCTGAGTTCATTAAAAATCATGCTGACTTTGGTATCTTGGGCAAACTCCTTTTGATTACCAAAGTTTACCCAGAAGTTTCAGATTGGAGGGAATATTCAGCCTAATTTGTCCTTAACTACTGACATGTCCAGCTTCACTGTGCTGTTAAATAGATGTCATGTACATAAGAACATAAAAAGGGCCGTACTGGGTCAGACCAAAGGTCCATCTAGCCCAGTATCCTGTCTACCGACAGTGGCCAATGCCAGGTGCCCCGGAGTGAGTGAACCTAACAGGTAAAGATCAAGTGATCTCTCTCCTGCCATCCATCACCCCCCTCTGACAAACAGAGGCTAGGGACACCATTCCTTACCCAGCCTGGCTAATAGCCATTAATGGACTTAGCCTCCATGAATTTATCCAGTTCTCTTATAAACCCTGTTATAGTCCTAGCCTTCACAGCCTCTTCAGGCAAGGAGTTCCACAGGTTGACTGTGCTCTGTGTGAAGAAGAACTTCCTTTTATTTGCTTTAAACTTGCTGCCCACTAATTTCAGTGGGTGGCCCCTAGTTCTGCTATTATGGGAACAAGTGAATAACTTTTCCTAATTCACTTTCTCCACGCCACTCATAATTTTATATACCTCTATCATATCCCCCCTTAGTCTCCTCTTTTCCAAGCTAAAAAGTCCTAGCCTCTTTAATCTCTCCTCATATGGGACTCGTTCCAATCCCCTAATCATTTTAGTTGCCCTTCTCTGAACCTTTTCTAATGCCAGTATATCCTTTTTGAGATGAGGAGACCACATTTGTACACAGTATTCAAGATGTGAGCGCACCATGGATTTGTATAGGGGCAATAAGATATTCTCCGTCTTATTTTCTATCCCTTTGTTTATGATTCCTAACATCCTATTTGCTTTTTTGACTGCCGCTGCAAACTGCATGGACATCTTCAGAGAACTATCCACGATGACTCCAAGATCTCTTTCCTGAATAGTTGTAGCTAAATTAACCCCCATCATGTTGTACATATAGTTGGGGTTATTTTTTCCAAAGTGCATTACTTTACATTTATCCACATTAAATTTCATTTGCCATTTTGTTGCCCAATCACTTAGTTTTGTGAGATCTTTTTGAAGTACTTCACAGTCTGCTTGGGTCTTAACTATTTTGAGCAGTTTAGTATCATCTGCAAACTTTGCCACCTCACTGTTTACCCCTTCCTCCAAATCATTGATGAATAAGTTGAATAGGGTTGATCCTAGGACTGACCCTTGGGGAACACCACTAGTTACCCCTCTCCATTCTGAAAATTTACCATTTATTCCTACCCTTTGTTCCCTGTCTTTTAACCAGTTCTCAATCCATGAAAGGATCTTCCCTCTTATCCCATGGCAACTTAATTTACGTAAGAGGAAACTTGTCAAAGGCTTTCTGGAAATCTAAGTACACTATATCCACTGGATCCCCCTTGTCCACATGTTTGTTGACCCCTTCAAAGAACTCTAATAGATTAGTAAGACATGATTTCCCTTTACAGAAACCATGCTGACTTTTGCCCAACAATTTATGTTCTTCTATGTGCCTGACAATTTTATTCTTTACTATTGTTTCAACTAATTTGTTCGGTACCATGCAGTGGTAGGTGAAATATATAGTTTGAAGGTATATACTGTAGAGGAAATAAAATCAGAATAAGATATTACTTTAAACTGTTTGGCTCCAACATTGCAGATTCCTGGCAAGCAGAGATCACCCTTGAGAATGCTAGGCACTGTGTTTCCTGTGCTACAAAAAGGGGCTACAAAACTTTCCAGAAGTCCTCAAAATCTTTGTTTTTGAGAAATTCTTGACAAAGCTCTAGAAACCTTAATCCACCTGGTATCACGTGATAGAATATAGTTGTATGATGAATATAAGCATCTTGCTCAAAAGAGTCAGTGACAGTAATTATCAATGAGTTTCTTGATTTCCTACCCAATTTAATCACTGACATTGGCCACCATGAGAACTGAAAGACGTTAGTCATGCTGCTCACATGACTATAGGCAAAAACACAGGAAAACAGAAAATGCACTGTGGAGGTACATCCAGAATAAGATGGTTTGAATGAATGTAATAATATTCCTTTAATCATGGAGTTCTGCTAATGTCAAAGAACAGGAATCCATCTCAAACAGTTCTTGAATGATGGCAAAATCCTGAAATTGAATTACAGCCTTGAATCAGGTATTGTGTATTTGTTGTATATACATTATTTTTGTAAGCCAGTTAGGAGAATATACTGTAAGAATCTATCAAACCATAACTATACAAAGTTTATCCAGTAAGTTGCATAAGACAGTGATTACATCTTGTTTATGTAGCTGAAAGTGGCTAATTAGAGTGATGCTAAATGATATACACTAACTAATATTTATGTGGTTGAGGTTGAAGAAAGATTAGTGTATTCACTATGTTGCAGTACTCATACAATATATGTTTACTGTTACATGCAATAAAGGACTGCCTAGCATAAGGGATGGGTTTGTTTGGGGTTTTTTTGGATGTGGTTTTTAAAGTGTGATTGTACAGCACTGAGCACGGTGCGGGCCTGCTCCATATCTGGAGATCTTAGCTGCTATGGTAATACAAGTAATAAGTGGATATTGCGTAGGCCATATATACGTGTGCAACACTGTAAATGGTACAGTGTTGCTCTGTGCCATTGGGAGAACCCACCACCATGAGTGACATAAGTTAAGTTGGCAGGAGAAGTTCTCCCAATAACACAGCGCTGTGCACGCTAGTGCTTATGTCAATGTAATTTATGTCATTTGGGAGGATGAAATGTTCTCACCCCTGCACGACATAAGTTTTGCCAACATAAGTGGTTGTGCAGACATAGCCTTCATTTTAAATAGTGTGGCTGCCATATTTAATGAAATTAAATTGCTAGGCTGGGCCAGCTAATCAGGTTATGCTCTTTCCGTTATAATGGTTGTACAAAGAAAACAAGTCTGTTTGAAAACCTTATCTTCACAAATGGCTTGTCTATTCCTTGTTAAAATTCAAAATAATCACATCAGGCCTGTTTCTCTACAGTCACAGTTTTGTAGTCCCATGTAATTCTTTTGACTTCATTGGAGTTACTCCTTTATCCAAGTTTAAGTAAGTGGAGAATAAGATCCAGGATTTTAAGCTACTATATGAATTATCTTCCTTGTCCTATTTTTGGAACTTTTTATCATTGTTCCTTTAAGAAATTATCATGGTAGTTCTGGGAGGGAATAGGTTAAAATAACCTCTATTGAGTAGGACAAAGAGTGTTAGCCTGCTGCTTTGCTATATAGTCCATCTGTTCTGCCAGATTACTTTTGATGAGCTTCTTAGAAGTTGCTGCTTTTATCCTGGTGTAGAATTGTCTGTAATTATGTTGTAAGCAGCACTGGAAGAGTAAGGGAAGAAGAGGGAAGAAAGACATAGGTCTTTTATGGGACCTTTTGTAGGCTTCTGTCTCATTATGTTAACAATCTGCCAAGAGAATGGTGTCAGATTTGGAGAGCAGACTAGATTGATTTACTTTTCAGGCCCTTCTACCCAGCCTAATTATTGCATTACAAATGGCGATTCTTTCACCCCTCTGAAGGAGCACTTTGATTAGTGTCTGCAGTGCAGGTGCCAGGGCCTGATACAGTAAGTGCATGTCAACTAGCTTCTTTCATCACATAGTCAAACTGTATAAAACAGCCATTGCATTGGAGGAGATGATGTACTGTTTTACACAGCTTACAAGACTTACAGTTGATAAGGTTAGGACGGTTATGGGTGTTGTCATCCTCAGTTTTTAATGCCCACTCTTATTGCACCAGTAAATACAGGAATGACAGGTAGATGTAAAATGAAAATAAAATTGATGTGAGCCTGTATAGTCTGTCATCACTGAATTTTGTTTAAAATTCAGGTCAGATTTTTTCCCCTCTTTCAGAGACAAGGTTGAATGGTTCTAATTGCAAATTGTGATGTAGTTCCAATACCACGGGCACGCGTATAAGCAGATGTGTTTAGTGATTTGACTTGTGAATTGTTTTGGCATTAAACAATAGTAGACTGATTTTTTTGCAGGGGGGAAGCTGGTTAAAGATTTATTTATAAACACCATTTTTAGCAACTTCCAGTTGACTAGACAAACACAGAATTGCACGTCAGACTAGACAAACAGTATGGCCAGGCTGATCCTACACTTGTGTTGAAGTATTTAGGGTTAGTTCCTTCATAAAGAGGAAAGCGTCAACAGTAAGTGCCTGATCCCAATACCACAAAGTCAGCGTGAGGCTGCTTATTGACCTCAGGGTGGTCCAAGAGAAACATCTCGGCTGATAGGAAAAGAATAAAGCCTAAATATGCAGTGAGACTAGAAAGACAATTTTTTTCATGGCAAGATCTAGTAAACTGTAGAATACTCTGTCAAAGGAAGTAGTGGCAGTTTCGTCATTTGAATTGCTTAAGGTGGACTGGACAAAGAACTGGAGAATCTACTGTAGGGAAATTCTGAATCTACAGGAAGGCAGAAATGGCAGAAAACTTAATAGGTCTCTTCCATTCTGACTTCTGAGATTCTATGAACACAGCAAACACTTGATTCAGATTAATTCATGCAATCTTTCCACATACTGTGGCCCTGATCCTGTACTGTCTTTCACCCTTTGTAGCCATTTACAAGTTTGCCGATAAGTGCAAAATAGATGTACAGTAGATTCCCAATTATCTGGGCTCGGGTTAACCGGGACCTCTAAAACAGGGGTCGGCAGGGGAAGCCCCAAAGTGGCGGTGGGCTGAGTGCTCAGCCTGCCGTTGCTTTGGGGTTTCCCCCAGTGGCCCTTTGCCAGCTGGGGTCTCAGCCCAGCCAGCCTGGGTGTAGAAAATCCCAGCTAGCAGTGGCCTGAGACCCCAGTTGGCAGGAGCCTGGAGGAAAAGCCCAAAGCAGCAGCAGGCTAAGTGTTCAGCCCGCAGCCGCTTTGGGCTCTCCCCCCAGGCTCCTGCCAGCTGGTGTCCTGCTGCCTGCTTTACTAATCTCCTGCTGCCAGCCTGAGTGTAGGTAACCCAGGCTGACAGAGGGAGCTGAGTGGGGCAGGCAGCTGGACCCTGGCTGGCAAGGGGCCAGCGGGGGAAACTGCAAAGTGGCGGCAGGCTGAGCACTCAGCTGCTGGCGAGACCCTGGCGAGCTGGGGTCTCAGTCTGCTGCCAGCCTGGGTTTAGGAAGCCCAGGCTGGCAGCGGACTGACACACCGGCTGGCAGGAGCCTGGAGGGAAACCCCAAAGCGGCGGCAGGCTGAATGCTCAGATCACTGCCACTTTGGGGTTTCCCCGCAGGCTCCTGCCAGTGGGAGTCTTAGGTCGCACTACCAGCCTGGGCTTCCTACACCCAGGCTAGAAGCGGGAGCTGACTGGGGCAGGCAGCAGGACCCCGGCTAGCAGGAACCTGCAGGGGAAGCCCCGAAGTGGCGGAAGGCTGAGCACTAGATTGATGTTTTATTAGCATAGATTATTAGCATAGATTTATGTTTTATTTTCTAACTTGTAATTAACATCTAACATCTTTTCACGAAGAAACCATAATGGGGATTTTGTTATCCTTGCATTTTAAAAAAAAAATTAAATGCATAGGGCAACCGTCTTGGTTAGCCAGAAAAACAGGATCAGTTCACTTGATATATAAAAAGGCTGATGTGTTACTGTGTATTATGGTAGTCACATGATCACATCTCCTTGGACTGTTCTTATCACATCAGGATGTATCAGAGTTATGAACTGACCAGTCAACTACATACCTCGTTTGGAACTGGAAGTGTGCAATCATCATCAGCAGAGACAGGGAAAAAAAGCAAGTACAATACAGTACTGTTTTAAAAATAAACTACCAAAAAAAAAAAAAAAACGAGAGAAAGCAAACATTTTTTCTTCTGGATAGTAAAGTTTTAAAACTGTATTAAGTCAATGTTCAGTTGTAAACTTTTGAAAAAAAACATATTGTTCAGAGTTACGAACATTTATGAGTTATGAACAGCCTTCTTTTCTGTGGTATTCATAACTCTGAGGTTTTAGTGTAAGTGATCTAATGGATGTCCTGATTCTAGAGTAAGATGGACATTTTCCTTTACAAATGTTTTGACAGGAGTTTTTTTAACAAAATTGAAATGTTGGAAAATAAAAGTTTGCGTGGATTCCTCCCCCCAGGAAAACTCTGCTGAAACTCCCTAAACTAAACATTTTATAGTTTTCATTGTCGAAACAAGTTTTATTTTTGTTATTTTTTGTCATGGAAGAAGAAATCCTTTCCCAATAAACTCTGAGACTCTCAGTCACCACTAACCAAATGCTGCAGACTGTTTTAAGAATGTTGTCTTTTTGAGTGAGATACAAACTTGAAGCTCTCATTACTTGAGGTCACTACAGATACCATGGTTCTTTTCACTAGCCTATGAGTTAACTTCAGCTTCCCTGCAGAAAGTTTACTTTGAGTTCTGCCTATCTAAATTCCCCCTGAAGCTTCATTTTAGGGCTGGTCTTCACTGGGGGGAATGGATCGACTGAAGATATGCAACTTCAGCTACGTGAACAATGTAGCTGAAGTCGGCGTATCTTCAGCCGACTTACCTGCCGTCCTCATGGCAGTGGCAGGCAGCTGCGTGCTCCCCCTTCGACTCCAGCTTGCACCTCGCGGCGAGCTGGAGTTACGGGAGTCGACGGGGGCACTGCTAGCGATCGATTTCTTGCGTCTTAACGAGATGCGAGAAATCAATCACTAAAAGCTCGATCGCTACCCGCCGATCCGGGGGGTAGTGAAGACCTACCCTATGACTTACTCACTTGTCTTAGGTTGTTCTTTACTGTTGTGCATTATTAAACAGTAGGTCACCATGTCTAATTTCTGTGATTTCATGAATACAGCAAATACTTTGTTCAAGATGATGCATGCTCCCTTTCCATTACATTCTCCATGTATGTCTGAATATGTGAAGATAGTAGGCACCAATCTGTTTCTCAGTTCTCTCACTCGAAATGAATGTAGTATAATTATCAGAAAATGACATTCCTGAAATCTTGAACAGTTGAATCTAGTGAATGTCAGTCCAAAGCTCATTAACTTAGAACATGTGCTGATTGTTCCTCTTTGTCCTTTTCAATCTTTCAATTTTAGTCTGTGAATATCCACAAAGCCTACAAGACGTCACCTGGATTAGATCTGACCACAAATAGTGCTCTTACAATACTGATAACATTTTACAAACATACTGCATGTTCCCTTGGATGAAATCTTGGCTCCCTTGGAACCAATAGCAAACACCCATAGATTTTTAGGGTCTTCACCCAGCATATTCATATGGGGAGTTTTGCTATTGATTTCAGTGGGCTCAGGATTTCACCTTTGTCTCTCTTGTATTTGTCCTATTAAAATAAGAGGAGGAGACTATAGTTTTACCATATGGAGCTGATCCAGCCAGTCTTTCTAATTTGGAATGAACTCTTAGTCTGCAGCTAAAGTCCTATTGAGCTTAGATTCACTAGAACCTCAGAATTATAAACACCAGAATTACAAACTGACTGATCAACCATACTCCTCATTTGGAACCAGAAGTATGCAATCAGGCAGCAGCAGGGACAAAAATAAATACATACACAAAGGGAACATTTTAAAAAAATTGACAAGGTAATAAAACTGGTTTTGTGCTTGTTTCATTTAAATTAAGATGGTTAAAAGAAGTATTTTTCTTCTGCATAGTAACGTTTCAAAACTATATTAAGTCAATGTTCAGTTGTAAACTTTTGAAAGAACAATGAGCATGTTTTGTTCAGTGTTATGAACATTTCAGTTACACACAACCTCCCTTTGTGAGGTGTTAATTACTCTGATGTTTTACTGTACTAGTTAATGTAAGCTCACAAGAATTCAGCAATAACAGCAGTCCTTTATACAATAAACATTCCTCTCCACCTATATTCAAAACTTTGCATATAGTTTGGTCAGTTCTTTTGTTGATTATAATAATCTCCACTCTGCTCTTTTTGCTCTGAACTGTGTAGATCGTGAGTGCTGGAATTATGGGTGCTCTGAGCAGGGGTGGCTCTAGGCTTTTGCCGCCCCAAGCACGGAAGTTCCATGGCATACCTGCGGGAGGTCCTTGGCTGCCACGGATTCAACAGAGTTTCCAAGGGAGGTCCAAGGGTCCCACGGCCTCATCATCCACATTGCCAAAATCCGCCGAATCCACGGCAGCTGTGGACCTCCTGCCGAAATGCCACTGAAGACAGCCTGACTGCTGCCCTGACGGTGAACGTCAGCCACTGCCCCTCCTGCCCCGCCCATGGCTTGCCTCCCCAGGCATGTGCTTTGCGCACTGGTGCCTGGAGCCAGCCCTGGCTGTGAGTGCTGCAGCACCCCCTGACCTGAAGTCGTTTCCATCATGTACAGAGTTTGCGGTTTTGTTCAATGACTCTCAGCACCCCCACTATACAAATTGTTCCAGCACCCCTGTTCCTGATGCCAGCCTATCCAAAATAGCTATTGAATCCTCTTCCATTCCTTTTTGTACTCAATAATCAGTGTGTCCCCAAAACATGTAGATTTTCCTATATAGCATTTTTTTTTAAAAAATCAGTCCTTTCTCTTTGTCTCTGTAGGTAAAATCTTTTTACGTGGCCTTTATTTATTGTTGATCTAATTTCTTATTCTACCCTTGCTCACTTGGCTTTGATGAGATGTGACACCTCACCACTCCCATGACATTCTTCTCCCCATCTTGTTTCCAGACCATCTTTTATGCTGTTCTGCTGCAGCTCTGCAGGCACAGCTCTGTGTACAACTCTGCAGACACAGTTTTGTGTAGTAGTGGGCAATTAACTTAATGTCCCTGAGCGCAGGTAAAGACATGGCAGTGAGGCTTAATCCTCTGCTATTGTAAACCCATATGCATTCAAATCAATTCTCAGTTGGAAGGAACGTCCAGAAGAATAAAGCATTTTTATGAAAAATTATTAACTTATTTTGAATTGTTTATATTACTATTGTTATTTATAAAGTATATACAGTGTTATAAAAGTTAAGCCTTCCAAGGACAGACCACCCCATTCCTTTTACTGTTATTATAAAACTGTGCATAAATAATAACCAAGATTTTCAAGAGTTATTACTGAATTTCAGTTCCTGTTTTTTGGATACTTATTTGGCATTGCCTTAAAAAGACTCAGAAGTTAGCTGCTTAGCATATTATGAAGGTTCCTTTAAGGTGTCTCAAGCTGTATACCCCAAATCGCTATACTTTTGAAAATCGTGCCCAATAAAAATAATAACAACATTGTCCTTAGGGTCTTATATGTTCTCCTTGTTCATATACCATCCATGAGAGGCCTTCAAAGTACTTACAAACATATAAAAATTAAGTCTCACCAGTAGATTTCAAGGGGATGGAATCCACATTTTACAATGGGAAACTGAGACACAAAGAGGTTAAATCTGACCTCAGTTTTACATAATGGCCATTTAAATGCTAACAATGCATGCAAAAAAGCAGTTTCTCTTCTTTCCCTTGCCCCACACCAAAAAAAAAAAAAAAAAAAAAAGGTGGGGGGGCAAAAACTTACATTAATGCAATATTGGGAATACAAATGTAAATGCACAGAAATCAGAAAATAACTTTGGGTACTCTAATCCACCCACAATGTCATAAACTCATCTTCCGCACCCCTCCCACCATACTTCATCATTCCCACTCATTGTGTCATGTCTAGAACATATGGGGTAAACTCTTTGGTGCTGGGATTGTGACTTTCCATCATGTTTAAGTATCTAACATGCCTTTAACTATAAAAATTAATAACTATAAAAGCCAATGCTGTTCTGACTTACACAGCTCCAGTAACCTCACTATTTGGTTTTCTGTGTAGATTTAGGTGTGTTTTTAATGGCCTAAGTAGTAAACAAACCAAATTTCTTTGCTCAGTTTTACAAGAATAAATTCAGAATAACTGAGACCAAAAGTTGCAATATGGTGAGTTAATTACAAAGTAACCTTAACTTAATTTCCTGACTTGTATATTTCAATTCAAACTTTAATGTTGCAATAACCTTCATTTTTCTTCACTCCTTTGTTCAAAATGGAGCATGAAAAATACTGAAGTTGCAAGCATGACATTATATTGCCACAACTTTAATTACCAATTAGCTTTCTCTTTCTGTATCATGTATCACATGATAGTGTTTATGCCATCACTCTTGCCTCATATAATTGTGATCTGAAACCTTAATTTGAATTGTCCAAAGGAAGGTTGAATTAACGTCCTCTGCTAGTAAATATAACAGCTGGGCTCCTCTTCATTCCCCAGGCAATAGTTATTAGAAATTTCAAGTGTAAAATAAACTGTTGTGCTTCAGTAGTCAGCTGGCACAGTGGTAGGCCTACAGCTGTGCAAAGGGCAAAGTACACAAGAGCACAGTGAAGCTTGATCCTGTTATACCTCTGCTAACTAAAGCCTGGTAAGATTTCAGGTTTTATGACAAATAACCACATACTTCATTATATCATTTGTACAGATGCCTGTAGTTCACCACCTCTGCTAGTCAGTAGAGGGTTAATGTGGTGTTAATCTGTTATGTGTTTCTATTTCCTTGTTAGATAATCTTTGATTTTAATCTTCATTCACTAATTAGTATATGTAAGCATGGCTTACTTTTGTGTCACTGGATGCTGTCATTCCAAGAATGCAGCTGAAAAGAATTTAGGAGAATGGCCCATAAAAGAGGGGAGAGAGTCTACAATGCTCAGTCCCCAGCCCAGGCTTTTCTCAAACGACTAGAACTGTTTTGTCAACAGCTCCATCTGCAGCCCATCGGTAGCCTGTGTGCCTCACATCATCATGGTATATGCTCTCAGAACATAGTTGTCTCTTAAAATTAGATTTGAAGAGCAACACCTTAAAACGCCTTTTTTGCGGTTGAAATTTTGGCAGTGTCAGGTTTTATATGATTTTTGAGAGCATAGCCGTAGGCTTTGTCAATGGAAACTTGCTGAGAAAGAAGGGGAGAAAATGAGGAAGAAGCTGTCACTGTTGCTGAGGGCCTGCAATCAGGCATAATAAACTCTCCAGTCAGCTGTTTAAACAAGTACACAGAAAATTACATTCATCTCTGATTTTTTTTTTTTGGAGAAAATTGATTTATCTGATTTTTTTTAAAAAAATTATTGTAGTTATTAATAACAAAGGGAGTTTTTAAGCTGTCGTGTACTTGATACTGTCTCCCTTGTGTTTTGAGAATGAGCAGTGCAGATCTGTCTGCCAAAGTTATTTGAATAATCTGTATGCCCAGCAGTAGTGTTGTCAGTAGTGTTTCTCTAGCAAAGGGGTGCATGAGGGGGAGAGATTAGTATTGCTTATGTCTGTTTATAGTTGGGGTCTGAGGTATTGCAACACTAGAGATATGTGTAAGTCTTTTTGAGTAACCTGTAATGGAGATAGGTTTGTTTGTTTTTAATTTTTTTTAAAAAAGAGGGAAGATGGGGATGGTTTTCTAAATTTAACTGTAACCTTTGTTTTACAGAATGGAGTTCTGGTAATTTAGAGAGATGTTTCATCTTGTTGTTTGTACCATAAACATATACCGCTCCATACATGTCTACACAGATGGGTTTTCTAGTATACTCTAAAAGTCAACACATTTGAGTCACTTTGTTTGGGCTGGGAAGTGAATTGTAAAGTCAAGGAGCCCTCACACAGTACTGCCTACCAGCAGCTCCCTCTTACTTATGCCAAGGGAGCTCTGGTTTAAGCGCTTCCGATGATCTCAACACATGGGGGAGTCAGTCTCTCAGGTAGGCAAGTCTCAAGGCATTTAGAGATTTATAGGTCAAAAACAACACTTAAACTCCACCTGGAAAACTTGAGGCAGCCATACAGAATCTGGAGAGCAGGTGTTTGAGGCTTAAAAAATGACTCACAGCTTAACAAGCGGACTGCTACCTTCTAAACCAGATTGTTTCCAATTTTAGATGTATGCCATATAAAGAACTCTGTAGTTGTCAAGCGTTGAACTGAGACAGACATTGGTGATGGCAGCAATTGGTAAATGATGATGACATTGCCTTGCCAAGTGATTTATAAGAGTGCATTAAAACAGATGGGCAGTTTCTCCTGTTTAGTTTTGTGAATGGGAGTGAGAAAGGTGAAAGGAAGGGAGTGCCACCTCTGGTACAGTTTGCCATTTCTCCACAGAAGACATCATCATCCTGGAAACCCATAATTTCAGCATGATTTTTCTAATTCCCTCTCATGGGAACTCATGGGTCACACACTCTTACAGATCTTGGGTAGGACAGGAGGATGGTCATAGGCACAAGACCTCCACATGGGTCTCCCTTTCATTAAGTAGAACTCCTAAGAATCTTGATGAGCTCTGAGTTTAAATTGTTAATCTTTATTTTTGTGGTTTAATTATACTGCTAGATTCATACGGGGACACCTTATACCCCTAAGGGGAAATCTGGTAGAAACTGTTCAAGTTCAAATCTGGGGAGTTAAGTCCTTTACATAGGAAAAATCTGCATAGGTAGTTGTATGGACAATTATAAATATGTTTTATCATTGACTTCTGATTTCTGAATACATTTTTCACTTTAGAATTCTGTTTTCAAATGTTTTTACAGACACTTTGCTTAAATAGATTGTTTGTTTTATTTTATTTGCCCCTAGAATTGTATGAAGTACTGCATCCATTTGCCTAAGTTATCTGCATAGCTCACTGAAAATGTTACTGAGCATCCTATTTATTAATAATGGCTTACATTTTATAGCACCTTTCAAATGCTTTATTAACTTAATTAACTGAGAGATATATTATTCTTAGAGATACTTCACATGCTGTTGAAATGCAGCCACCTCTGGAGTAGAACATAGCAGCTGTTTAGCAATGCGCATGAACATCACACAACAGTTTAAAGCAGAGAGTGAAGAATACTGTATTCAACTGAAAATGTTTAAGAAATGTATTCCCCTCATCAGCTTTTTAACCACATTCCTTACTGTGGCTATAATCAAATGGATTTCATTTTAAATTAAGGGAGAAAAGTGAGTCTTTTCCTTGTGCTTCCACTGTCAAAATATAGTGCTGGCAGGATATGTTGTGATGTATTCATTACAAGGGAAGAAAACAATGTGTAGTCAGTCTGGGAAGAGGGGAGGAAAAAAAAAAAGCCACAATCACAGAATCAGATTCAGCAACTTCCCAGCACCTCTGTTGCTTTTTCAGCTGTCAGCAATGATAACATGGAGTCTAGAGTAAACACTGTAAAATGGAACACCAAAAGGAGCTTCCTTTCTAATATACTATACAGAATAAAACAAACACAAAAAAGACAAGTGGAAAATGTGACACAAGCTTATGCTATTATCACAACTAAGGGTAAACAAAATAGGATGTCAAAATAATCTGAAAAAAAGCATCTTTATCTTTGGAGAATGTAGGTCATGTTTACAATCCACGTATGTTTTGTTCTGTAATTGCACATCATATATGATGTTATATTAGTGGAAAATCTACAGAGAACTTAGAAACATACTTTTTTTCTTTAATTAATGACTATAAAGGTTTATTTAATGATAATATTTTTGCTCAGAGCCCCACAGAGCAGGGCTTAACATCCCGTAAATTGACCATTCTGGATGTTGTCTCTGAGCTCTTTGAAACATGAGTGCATTACTGGCATCTTCTTAAAGTATTAAAGGGAAAAAGAAATTATGTGATATCACAGTTCTTTAATTTCTATCATTGGTTTAGCTGAATATATAAAAGGATTCCCAGAATTTAAAGTGAGTAGCATGTCAAAACTGCATCAAATAGATTCTTATTTGATTACACACATAAAGTGAGAGTTGAGCTTTCAAACTGAAAAGAGACCCACACAAGAGGGCTTCTGCACTTCACGAGAGGGATCGTGCAGGGGTTGGTCTTTGGCCCTACATTATTTAGTATTTTTTGTCAATGACCTGGAAGAAAACATATGATCATTACTCATTATGTTTGCAGATGGCACACAGATTGAGAGTGTTGTAAATAATGAAGAGGATAGGTTATTGATACAGAGCTATCTAGATTTCTTGGTAAGCAGTGTAGAAGCAAAAAATATGTGTTTCAACACGGTCAAATGTAAATTTATACATCTAGTAATAAACAGCATGAGCCGTACTTGTATGGTGTGGGAATCTATCCAGAAAAGCCATGGGTCTGGAAAATGATGTGGGAGGTCCTGGTGGATAATCAGCTGAACATGAGCTTCCAGTGCTATGCTGTGACTACAAGTACTAATGTGTATAAATAGGGGAATGTTGAGTAGTATTATACAAGTTTATATTATCTCTGAATTAAGTACTTTGGTGTAACCACTTCTGGAATACTCTCGGTTCTCTTCACAATTCAAGTAGGAAGTTGGAAAAATTGGGGTGGATTCAGAAAATATCCATAAGTATGATTAAAAGATTAGAAAACATGCCCTTAGTGAGAGACTCACAGGCCTGGAGCATCAAAGTGCCCAAGTTTTTGTGACCTAGAAAATCACTGTAATTCACAAAACTCTAATTTAGGTGCTTTGGCTCCCTGTACAATGAATGGGGAGATATAGGTTCACAAAATGGTTATGCTAGGCAGGGAGCCCCCTAAGCATAGGCACAGGAACTAGTAGAGTGCCAGCGCCACTGCCCTCAAATGACCTATGGGAGATGCTGACCAGAAGAGTGTGTCCTAAATCCCAACCCTCTCATGGAGACAGGTCCCTAAATCCAGGCTGCAATGAGGTGTTTATATCTGCTAGTGATTTTCAGTTATGAACCATCTTCTAGAGTTATGGCCACCAATTTAAGAAGAAGCTGGGGGCCTGGGGAACAGGGAAGAAGAAAAAGGAGCTCCTTTTACTTTTTAGCTTGGTGGTTAAGGTACTTCTCTGGAATGTAGAAGACCCCAGTTCAAGTCCGCCAACCACCTGAGGCGGGAGACAGATTTGTTATCTCTGGTGATCCTCTTGACCACTGAGCTGTGGAATATTCTGATGTGGGCTCCCTCAGGTGTCTTGTTGAATCTGATATATTCTAGATAAATAATGAAAGAGTTGAAGCAGGGGGAAGCCCAGGTGTCTGTGCAATCTAGTGGACTACAGAGTCATTCTCATTCTCTCTTTCTGGCCAATGACTGTTCCACTTTGAGTAAATCATTTGGGCCAGAGAAAACGTGAGAGAGATTTCTGTAGTGTGATGGTAAGAGCACTAGCCCAAGGTGTAGGAGACTCAGGATCCAGCTCCCATACTCCAATGAGCCCCCACCTCAGAATATCCTGTGGTCTAATGGTTAGAGCTTGAACCAGAGGTCTCCCATATCTCAGATGAGTTTCCTAACCACTGAGCTTAAAGTTATGAGGGAGGTCTTCCTTCTACCTCTCTCCCCCACTGTTTTGTGTGAACTCATCCGTGGTACTCAATCCAATAGGCATCCTCTGAGCACACCTACCTGACCAGGCCCTACATCTATCCTCCTCTGGTTTGTGAATCACTCTGAGGCTTAGTCAGGAATTAGGTATCCAAACACCTATAGAGAGACAGCAATGTGAATGCTCAGAGATATAAACATAGGCACCTAGGGAACTTTTACTGCAAAGACTTACTCACCAAACAAGTTTAGGTGCCTACATGGTTCAGCAAGAGTTTTGTGAATTGCAGTGGTCCTGAAACTGGAATTTAGGCAGCTCAAACAGGGACTTAGGCACCTAACTCCCTTTGTGCATCTGGGACGTAATCTATTTAGTTTATCAAAGAGCAGGTTAAGGGGTGATTTGATCTCCATTTGTAACTACTTTCATGAGGAACAGAAACTTGATGATAGAGGACTCTTTAATCTAGTAGACAAAAGTATAACAAGACACAATGTCTGGAAGTTGAAGCTAGACCTAATCAAACATGAAATAAGGTGCACCTTTCTTAAAAGTGGTGGTAATTAATCCTTAGAACAACTTACCAAGGGTTGCGGTGTATTCTCCATTCATGTTAATTTTAAAATCCAGATTGGATTTTTTGTCTAAAAAGAGAAGCTGTATGTCAACCACAGCTATTGGACTTGAAGTAGAATGCATTTAGGGAAGTCCAACTGTTTGTTTTATGCACAAGGTCAGATTAGATGGTCACAAGATCCTTTCTGGCTTCAAAATCGATGATTCCATGAGTGATGCCATACATCAAAGTATCTGGAGCAGGTCATGACTGTGAGTGCCAACCTCAGGGCAGACTGTCAAGAAGCAGGCCAGAGACCCCAGACTGCTTGTATGTTGTAGAAATCTGTCAGTACAAAAATGTCTTTTAGGGATAACCCAGGTTGACCCTGGCAATCTCTGCTTCTGTTTCTTAGCCCCAGCTCTCCTGAGAGTCCAAACAGCAAAAGAGATGAAAAATTTTCCTGTGAGCTATTTTTATTTCCTTCCTCTAGAATTCAAGGTGATGGAACGGGTCCTTTTGCAGGTGACCTCTTCACGATGTGAGGGGCAATTAACAAAGTCTTTGTATTCTGATGTTCCAGAGTGGCCCATTTAGTTTTGATAGTGCAGGAGATGATCCCTCCTGACTGGTTCACAGTTTCAGAGCAAACATGTTTTACAGTTATAAAACAGAAAGTCAAATATTATCTCATAGCATGTAATAAAGATATTGTAAGTGAGATTAATGCATGCATCAACTTACAAGCATATCATAAAGACTAAACACTAAGCACATTATTATTATAAGGTCAATGCCCATCTTAACCATACCAACACATGGGTGACACAGACTGCTTTCCAGCAATGAATTTGTCAATTCTCAGCTGAGGCTTAAAGCCTTGGCAAGAACTGGCACCTGGTTTTCCAATATCTTTTTTTTTTTTTATTTGTGCTCTAAATGCAATCTAATATATTGTGTTCTAGTTTGCGTTTCAATCCTGAAAACCTTCCAGATGGGAAACTTCCAGTGAAATCAGTAAGATTAGGGATGCAGGATGCATCCTTAATCTTTTTTG
Source organism: Dermatemys mawii (assembly GCA_007922305.1). Taxonomy (NCBI): domain Eukaryota; kingdom Metazoa; phylum Chordata; order Testudines; family Dermatemydidae; genus Dermatemys; species Dermatemys mawii. The sequence goes on along the minus strand of ML677348.1, from coordinate 32,418,363 downwards.
CCTTAGCCTTCTTTGCCTTTGCCTTGTTACATTAGTCAGGATTGGCAGCTCTTTTTCTTCATCTCCAGGTGTTCCGGTCAAGCACACCTTCTGAGACACCAACCCTCTTCATGTCTTCCTTCTGCATCTTAAAACACCTTTTTGGGGAATCTTTCTTGGTCTTTGCCCCGTAACTACTAGATATTGTACTCACACAGGATATGTTGTCCAGACATAGTGTCACATGACACAACCACCTCAGCTTTTCCATAATGGGGCAACTTGCATTATGGCTTATACCATTTCATTGTATAGCCTATGCACACTTCTCTCACCTAGAGTCAACCTGAGCATTCTCATTTCTCATTAAAGATCAAGCTGTTAATATGAAATATACTTTATTTGGTTATGTTCAGGCTGTCTTCTGATATGATAACAAATTCCTCTCACAAGGATGAGCTTTTTTTTTATTTTTCCTCTCAGATGTACAGCAGTGAACAATTGACCAATCGTGTTAAGGGGTGCGTGTGTCTTTCTCTGGAGAACTTGAAATTGTCCTGTTCTAGAGTCAGAATGTTGGGTTTGATGGACCAACTTACCAGGACAAATTGTATATTCCAGAAACGTATTCAACAAAGAGTTACTGTCTGTTGTCTACCATCAAATTTAGTTGATGGATGCAGTCAATTCAGGTAATAAATTATTCTGTTAAACATCATAATCGACACTTCCTGACATGAACATTGCTGCTGTTTTTTTCTTTTGGTTGTTGAGATTTCAGTTATCTGGGAAATAAAACTGAGTAGAAAAGTCTTTGTCAAGTACTTTCCTATAATTAAAAATACCGGATCAAATTCTTCACTGCCTTGAACGTGGTGCAGTCATTTAACCTATGAAAAGTGGGTGTAAAATGAGGTCTCAATGATTACAGTTATCATGTGCAAATATACTAATTAGTAAAGAATAAGCCCCACCAAATGGTAATAGTATTATGATGTCACCATGATATGATAATCTAGCAAGTGTAGCATCACACTGTGATGTTAAGCCAGTGGTGGGCAACCTGCAGCTAGTGGCCCGTCAGAGTAATTTGCTGGCAGGCTACCAGACAGTTTGTTTACATTTGTACGGCCATTCCCAGCCAATGGGAGCTGTGGAAAGTGGTGGCCAGCATGTTGCTGAGGCCCACACTGTTTTCTGCAGCTCCTATTGGTTGGGAACAGCTAACTGTGGCCACTGGGAGCCTTGGGTGGACGTGGAAATGTAAACAAACTGTCTGGTAGCCCACCAGCTGATCATCCTGATGGGCTGCAGGTTGCCAACCACAGGTTTAAACTATTCTACGTTGGATAGTGCAGAGGCTGAATAGAATGTACAGCTGGAAATTTGTGTCTCTCTTGTTCTAATACCTATTTGTATCTGATGAGGATACCGTGGGAACAGTTCCACTGAGAACAGTAACTAGTGATTGGCGACAAGCATGACTTGTCTTTTAAGCCATGTAAATTGACAGCATGTCTGGACTAAACTGGTGTTAGTCTGATCCTTTGAATGCCCGTTCGGCTAAAAGAAAAAAAAAATACAAATTGGACATGCCTGATAGGCTTGCTGCCATAATTGCAGCTTTCTTGATTGTGGATATTACAGCAGCCCACCTTCTGTGTCATAACAGGCTCTAACATTGTATTTAAATGACAACTGCCAATATCGCTCGAGTTAACAAGTCTGTAGTTCTCAGAGGTACTATAAAAATGTTAACCAGCCAAACCCATAACATTTGTTCCTAAGTGTGCACTAATAAGGAGGGAAGAGCAGGAACATTAGGCTTGGTTCTGCTGTTTTTTTCACTGCAGTGACTGGAAAATAGCGTTAATCATGTGACATGTTATCTTTCAAGTTGCCTACAACCAACTTCAATAATACAGTTGGGCCCATACTGAACTGGGCTCCTGCCAAGCCTGGCTAACCCTAAAAGTGTGAGCAGAGGATGGCAGCACCGGGAGTTGTTATGTAACCTGGAGGGATGGCGAGGGAATAGCTAAAACACAGTCCTAAAGTATCCCTGCATTAAGGGCTTGTCTACAGGGGAATACCTAGGAAAATTAATCCAAATTAACTAAAAGAGTGAATGTGAAATGGATTAGTTAATCCTCTTTAAATCCCTGTTTGGTGGCTGTTATTAAAGTGGCCTTAGTTTATTTTAGTTTAATGGAAGTGAAATAAGATAAACCAAATTAACGCCATTTCAGTTCTGAAATAAGGAAGGTCACACAGGAGTTTAATCCATTTCACATTCAGACCTTTAGTTAACTTGGATTAACTTTCCTGGATATCCCTGTGTAGACAGATCCTTAACCAAATATTAGTAAACAACACTGGAGAATTATGACTGCATGAACCCAGTGCTGAATTTCTCTGTCAATATTTCAATATCTTCTATAGAAAAAAATTAGTCTGTTAAATCATACTTGACTATTAGAGAAATGAGGTGAGTGAGATCATTTCTTTGATTGGACTACATTCAAAGCAGGTTGTGCAGTACCTATAATTATTGTACAACTGGAATGGGATGTTAGTTCTGTATGATCACATATTTAATGAGGGGCCAGGGCATGGATGCCTGTCAGCATTAGTAGAGGGTTTTCTACTTCCTGTTGAAGATCACATATCCCACCATGCATCTGTTTAGTCGGAATTGTGTTCAAATATTTCCATGGTGTTCACGTGCCAGGGTCTCTCTTTATTAGCTGTCTGTAGGAGATGCCATCAAGTTATTTTGTTTAGAGAACTTCTTAGGTGATTTACATCATTAAGCTTATAGACATAGTTTAAAACAAACAAAAAATCTTTATGTAGGCAGGTGCTGAGTTCTATATATACCAATGAAAGATACTGAAACTTGCTTTATTGACACGGGTACAGATAGCACTTAATGTTTGATTCAGTTTTTCACAAAGTATGCAGTAGAAATAGCTATGAAGTAATATAAGCAGTAGTTAAAATTTCTGTTGTAGTTGGTTTGGCTTTTTTTCCCTCCTCCTTATTAGCTTCCTGACTAACAAAGAGATATGTTGATAATTAAAAGATGTTTCATATTTTAGAATAATAATGAATGGAATTATAATTCAAAGGTGTTTTGGTACATAACAATAGTGTGTGTGTATGTGTGTATATATATATATAAAGCAATAACTGCTAAAAGCTTTATGTAAATAGTTTCTTATACATTTTTAAAATACCCTACAGTTTGTCCATTATAGCCAAAAGTAATTAAGTTCCATATCAACCATTTTCATGTGGTGTGGTTTCACTGCCTTGTGCTACATGGAATCTTATAGACTTTATGCTAGTGTATAACTGTTTCTTCTGCTATTTTCTGTTTTTGCTGATTGACAGTTGCCCGGCAGAGTCTTTAACAATGTAATTAGGCTATTTGCATTGTCTTGAATTAGGTGACCTTTGCTTTTGCCAGTAATTAGAGTATCCCTGCTGTACTTGTTGGTAGGCACTAACCAGGCAGAAAAGGTGACCAAAGCACCTCATTTAGTAAGCTACAAAAGCTTTTCAAATGTCATTAAAATGAATATGAAATAATAATTAACAATGTACTCTCATTTTATGGATGTATCTTACAGATAAAATGTAGCTAGGAACAGTTACTTACGTATCCAGAAACAAATTGAAATAAATGAAAATTATCTTGGGCATAACTGCTTTAACATCTAATACCAACATCCAGTTATGGTGTTGGATCTTTGAACACTTGCATTTTCCAAATTGCCAAGCAAGTGAGTTCTTTGTAGGAAGTATGTGTATATACAAGACAAAGGAGGTACTGTAGTTGAGATATTAGCTTGGGCCCAGGAGAATCTGGATTCAGTTCCCGTCTCTACTACAAACCTCCTATGTGACATTGGGCAAGTAATTGTCTCTGTAAAATGGAAGTAAATAACACGTTATTATGTCTAAGGCTGTTGTGTGATAAATTCATTAGTTTCTGAGGTGCTCAAATACTTTGGTGATAGGGGCTGGCCACTGCTTCCTGCAGCCCCCATTGGACCGGGATGGTGAACCGCGGCCAGTGGGAGCCGCAGTCGGTGAAATGGCAGGTAAAGTGGCAGGGCCCGCTAAGGGTGCTTACCCTGCGGTCCTGCATGCCAATGTTGCTGATCCCTGGGTTAAAACCTTCCTCAATGCACAAATTCCTTTCCTTGTCTTTGGATGGTATTCCTGCCACCACCTTGTGATTTAAACAAAAATTCAGGAAAGGATCACCTGGAGTCCTATCCCACAAGTCTCTTCACCCCCTTTCCTGAGGAGGCTTGAAAATAATATACCAACCAAACTTCCTTTAGTACAAGTACACACCAGGCCCTTTATCTTTAGGACACTAAAATCAACCAGGTTCTTGAAAGAAGAACTTTATTGATTAAAAAAAAAAAAGTAAAAGAATGACACTTGAAAAATCAGGATGGAAGGTAAACTTTACTGGGTAAATAAAAAGATTTAAAACACAGAGGATTCTCCTCTGGATTCAGCTTCAGAGTTACAAAGAACAGGAATAAAACTACCTCTTAGCATATGGAAAATTCATAAACTAAAACCAGAGATAATTTAACACATTTCCTTGTCTCACTTACAATTTCTGTGCTTCTCAGATGGATTATTCCAGATAGATTTTCAGGAGATGTTGTCCCTGCTTGGCTTCTCTCTCCATCTGGAGAGGGAACAAAGACAACACAAACAACCTCTCCCCCCGGCACAGATTTGAAAGTATCTGCTTTCCTTATTGGTCCTTCTGGTCAGGTGCCAATCAGGTTATTTGAGCTTCTTAACCCCTTACAGGTAAAGATTCAGAACAGCTGCCCAGGAGGGATTTTATGCTGCCCTTATTTACATGTTTATGATATATACATTGAGGAATTTGTTAGTCAAGTTCACACATTAGATGTATACTGGTCTCATATTGTAGGCCTGAGTTTTGCAATGCATTCAGGTAGATGCATAAGATCTATATATCTTTTCTTGTGAGAGGGCTCACACCACTCTGAATTTGAGCCATAAACTCATAAAGGCAGCAACACAAGAGTGCAGCTGGGTGTGTATATGAAAAAAAACCTTTAAAATAGAGAGAATCTCTTCCAGAGTTAAAAAATATAGAACCTCAAGATTACATTGAAGACATGTGGTATTCCTAAAAGTATGGGTTTAAATTCACCAGTGAGCACTGGCTGTTTTGCATTACAAGTCTGTTTGAATTGGCTATTATAGCCTATGATTGCTTTGTGATATTGCAGTGGTACAAAGCAGCTGGAACATACCAGTGACTATGGCCCATGGTAAATAGGCCACTATTATATTACATGTACATTTATTACATTAAAAAACTGAAAGTAATATATTCAACATTCTTGATACCCTATCCTATTATTTTGTTAGATACCATATTTCAAAACAGATATTGTGGGCCCTAAAGCTATCCTCAAGCCCTAAACAGGGCCATCCCTAGGGGGACGTGGGGCCCTAGACAAATCAGCCTGTATAGGCGCCTCTGAACATTTTTTGCACAGATGCTGAAATCTCTTCCTTGTTCTCATGCTGGGGATGCTCCAGTTCAGGGGGAGCCCGACTGGGCTGTTAGCACTGAAGCCGCTGCAGGTTTGTTATGTGACTTGCCCCTGGTTTTGCAGCCACAGACTGGTGAGCCTCGTGCTCCTCGTCCCTGCCAGCCCTCCAGTACAGTCCAGCCTGCATGTGCTGTGACTGGTGATGCACTGCAGACTCACTGCAGTGGGGGCAGAGCAGCTGGGCAGGATTGGTGCTTAGAGTTGTGGGCCCCCTGGAGACCCGGTGGACAGTGCGATTGGGGCACCCCGTGGTCGGGAACCGGGCAGACCTTGATTCCCTTTCAGTGGCTGCAGCTAGGATGCGCCACATTGGCCTAACCACTCCATTGGGCTCCCCGAGGGACCAGCTCTGCTGCCGGGACTCCTGGGCCCTGCAGTGACGTGTGCACCTTCGAGACACCAGCAGAGCTCGTGACCAAACCTGTTACGTTTGGCCTGCTTCCCCATCCCCTTGGTGCAGCCTGGAACCCAGGGAACCCTTTCATCAGATGCATAGAGTGGAACATACAGTAGGAAGATACAGAAAGATAGGTAGATATACAAAGAGAACATGAAAAGGTGGAAGTTGCCATGGTGTGTGTGTGTTTGTGTACACACCGGACCCTTGCTATAGCTTGGGGTTCGGGATCCATGCTCTGTGCCATGCTAATGCGGGAGTGCGTTAACGCAGGGGACACATTGCCATGGATCCCACTTTAAATATTTAAATTTGGGATCCATGGCAATGACCACGCTGTATGCAGACCCACGCTATAGCGATGTGGGCTACAGTGAGAATCCGGTGTGTGTGTGTGTGTGTATATATATATATATATATGTATGTATATACTCCTACTGTATATTCCACTCTGTGCATCTGATGAAGTGGGTTCTACCCCACAAAAGCTTATACCCAAATAAATTGGTTTGTCTCCAAGGTGCCACAAGTACTCCTCGTTCTTTTTGCACATACCTGCTATAGTAAACATGCGGGGTCACTATTAAGTTTTCTGAACATTGAATGCATGCTTAGTTTTGGCACTAACAATGTACAGGTGGCTAGCCAGAGGCATAAATGAAATGCATACAGAAAGTGCATGATTTCATATTTTAACCAGAAGATTAACACTCTACAAACCTCTTCTTTTAAGGTCAGAATATTGGAGGCCCCATATTTCACAGCTTTATCCAACAAGCAGTTGTTTTGATAGATTTCCTTCATAATCCTGTAACCATAAAATTCATTCTCATTGATGTGTCTGGACTTCAAAAAAATCTCTCAGAACTGAAACAGTTAATTCTCAGATGACTACCTATTGGGTTGCTGCTGTTTAATATTTTAATTGCCATAGCTCCCAGATGCCCTAATCAAGATCAGAAAATGAAATGAACCTGTAAACATATTCTCCCCTTACAATGTATAAGAAGGGTAAGAAGCTTCCCTACTCTATTCCATAAATGTGACTCAACCCCAGAGTCGGTTTAAGATTAACATTTAATCAACATTTGTCTTTCATAAATTCCATAAAAGATTAATCAATATCTATCTATATCCCTTTTCAACAGATCACAGACAGCTACATAAAATTTGAATTCTTATTCAATTCTTCTTCAGTCTGAATGCTGTCTCACTTAGAATCCACTCCAACATCCACTGCTGGACAAAAAGTGACTATATAAATCAGGGATCGGCAACCTTGGCACGCAGCACTGCAGGGTAAGCACCCTTAGCGGGCCCTGCTGGTTTGTTTACTTGCCGGTTCACCGATCACGACTTCCACTGGCTGCAGTTCGCCGTCCCGGTCCAATGGGGGCTGTGGGAACCCACGCGATGCTGGCCGCTGCTTCCCACAGCCCGCATTGGACTGGGAAAGTGAACCGTGGCCAGTGAGAGCTGCGATTGGCGAACTGGCAAGTAAACAAACGGGCGGGGCCCATTAAGGACGCTTACCCTGCGATTCTGTGTGCCAAGGTTGCCGATCCCCGATATAAATGATTTTATAAGTAAATATTTTTGTAAGTAGTTACAGGGGAAGAATTATGTTCTTTCATGTTACAGAGCTGAATATAACTCAGCTATCCCATATTTCAGGTGGCCATCACTCATTTTAGTCCCAAAATTAAGTAAGTTAACTTAGTATCCCCTCACTTTCATAGTGGAAAATCATTTCCTTCAGAATATCTGACCTGACGGTATAAATTTATTTTTACAGTAAAGGAATGAGTTCTGTGTCATTGTAAGTTTCTTTCATGAACAGATATTTGTGTCTGTCGTTTTGGGTTTATTGAATCCCACATTTGAGTCTTAGCAGGTTGAGAGGAACGGCTGTGATTTTACAGCTCCAGTTACAATTACAAAATTGTCTCAAAGATTCTACTAGAAGTACTTGGCTTGCTTATGGTTTCAGTTGTACTTACTGGAGTAGTCTGAGGAAGCTTCCATTGATGTACTGGTCCGGGGAGAAGACTTCAGTGTCTGTGACTGTTGGTTCAGGAAAAAAAAAAAAAAAAGGAAAAAAAAGAAAAGCTGTTTTATGTTTTAATATGATAACAAGGCAGTTAAAGAAGAATACAAATTATGGTATATATGAAGTAGAAAAATTGGTCAAAATTTTTCCATCAGGTTTGTGGAATGGTAGAAAGTTTGTAGAACTGGGCCTTTCTATGCACAAGACTTGGGAAAATTAAACATAAGCATATAGTTATATTAGAAATCCGGGTTCAGAATTTCCTAAACGTGTGGAGAGCAACCCTTTATCTGTCTATCTATCTATCTATCTGTCTATCTATCTCTCTAATGTATTGTGATAATTACAGTAGTTTGTATTGCTTAATAGCTTTTCACATTTGGTGTTAAAATTTGTTTTGAATTGAAACACTGAAAAATGTATAGAAACCTTTTTTTCCCTCTTTGTAATAAATATTCTAATACTCTAGAGGTACCAATATAGGGGCCACTGCTAGTATGTCTGGCTTTAGACAGATGTATTTGTAAATTATGAACTGGTAAAATTAAGAATTTATAAAACATTTAATGAAATTTTATAGAGGTGTCTAACCCCTGTACTAAATTCAGTACTAGCATAATAAGCTCTAGAACTGTTGAGAAAAGGATTATGATTACAGTTTGACTCAGAATTGGATTCTGAAATCATGTAGTAGAATTATTTTAAAGGTTTGTGGCATGTTGAACATTTTTAAAAAAAACATGAAGTGTGAACTCAGAACTTTTACTATCCCCATTTTAATGTGGGCTCACACTGCGCCCTCTCCCTTTGCCCCTACTAGTTCACTGTTGTTCAGATCTGGTTTTAGACATACAATGTATGGTATGATCTACTCTATATTTATTTACATAATATTTTTAAATGAAAAGATAAGTTCTAGGATTTTTTTAGCTAACTACTTTTATTATAATTCCAACCCGATTTTTCTTAAGGAACAAGTGACAAATCTTTAAAAAGGGGAAGGGATAGATACACACATTTTTCCCCTTGAAAGTGATTTTTTTTTTTTTCCAAAAGTAAGAAACACAAGAGTTAGGAGGAGTTCTTTGACTAAAGCAAAATGTCATTGACATCCTAGGATGTGAAAATAGACAGTTGTCACTGTCATTTTATTTATGCAAAAAAGTTTTCAAATCTTTGTGGAAACAAAAATAATGGATAAACAGTGAATGGAAATAAAGTGTAAAGGTGTCACTTGTCTTATGCAGCTCCAGCTGCCTCCCTTCTTAGTTTTATTCAAATTTATTGCTGATTTTTCTGGGCTATAAAATCCTGGAGTGTAACACAACCTCACATAATGCTCCCCTCAACTTTTACAGCAGAGGTATGATTTAGTATAGTAATAAAACTCTGCTTTCAAGTATTTTTTAACAGCTTTTAGCATTTTTGTTTATGAATAAGATTCAAAATGAGATTCTCACCTGAATGTCTAATTGAAGACAAAATTACAATTGTGTACTCATTTAAGAGGCAAAATGCATTTTGGTGTGTTACATTAACACTGAAATGTGTGAAAATATCTCTCAAAGTGTCATTCGTATTCTTGCTTATCCAGGAGCTTGTGAATTAAAGTAGGCAAGTGAGGCCCGCATGAACTTGGTTCAACCATCCATAGGGGAAAGAGAACCACTATATCTTTAAATGTCAGACATTTGAGTCATTATAGCTGTATTCATAGTGTGATTCTACACAGTAGTTTATTTTTTGTTTTTCTTGATAAGCATATACATTTCTGAGTAACAAATAAAATCCTCTTGGAAGGAAGAAATGTAAAAAAAAACGTTCTAAGTGCATAGAAAACGCTTGCAGTTACAAACAAAACAGTTATTAAACTTGCTCAAAATCTATTTTTTCCTTCCATTCATTACTAATTAGTATAGTGATCACTTTTCCCAGCCACAGGACATTTTTATAAAAAACAACAGAGTTAAATAAATAAATAAATAAAGGGGGCACTGTATAATTGCTTCATACGTGACGGCTTTGAATTCCCCATACCAGAAGCCTTGGGATCTATTAAATGTACTCTACCATATGACTTCAAAATGAGATTGGTTCCTATTAAATTCAATGATTTTCTCCTCTAGCTTGCCTATGAAGGCACACTTAGTGTATAAGAGCAACTTGTAATCTCAGATATTTGGTCTCCAGAAACTATCAGATGCACAGTATGGGCACAGAGATTGGAGTATGTTTTTACTTCAGAATGCTGGGATTTTTTCATGGAATTAGTATAGGCATGAAGTGAGATGGCAGAGTTGAATTATGTACCTTTACTGCACTCCTCATACCAAATTTACCTACTGCTTCCCTGCTGGTTTCCATTCGCAGTTAAATAGTAGGGATTGTACTTATTATCTGTTGCAGATTCCATCTTAGGTTTATTGTCTTGTCAGATTTATTTGAAAGAACTTTGGAAAAGCAAAGAGGTTTTTTTTTTTTTTTTTTTTTATAATACAAGGAATTGCTTCTTGAGAGCTATGAAGAGGGTGGAAATTCCATTGCATGAAATATGAAATATTTTAGATTTCAACATTTGGCTTAATTTCAAATTGAAATAAAATCTTGAAATTTCAAAATTATTTGAAAACTAAAATTCCAAGAAAAAAAGAAATTGGTTTAGATTGCTTGTAACAATTTATTTTAACTAAATTGAAGTTGAATTCACATTTGTTTTAATTTTAACTATTTTTTATATTTTTAATTAGTAGTATTATACAAAAAGAAAAAAATGGAAAAGTCATCTTAAAACAAAAAATATAAATATATTTTGTTCCAAAAATGTCAAAAAGGGCATTTTGTAGTTTTTTTGTTTTGTTTTTTAAATTTCTTCAAAACAAAGGTTTGGCAGTAATCAGCACAATTTTGTGAAATGTTTTGATTTAAACAAAACTGTGTTTTTCAATGAAAAAGGATTGGGTCAGTTTTTTTCTGACCAGCTGTCCTTGTTGACTAACAGTTAAAAATAACAGGCTTACTGAAATAACTATGCTTCTGTTTCTTAAATAAAGTTTTTCAGCAGTCAGTAGGCATGAACAGGGCAGTAAAACAGCAGACACTTTTAGAGTGTGCAAGTTTTGGTTCACATTTTTGATGATGAGAAGTTGAAGTTCCTGTTGCTGAAGCAGAACTCTGCAGTGTTTGCAACAACCTGCCACCTGCATTTTTCTCTTAATGTGGAAGTTTTATTAATCCTTATAATTTCAGTAGAATGAAGAGACTATCTTAATGACACTATTGGTGGACTGTGAAGTTAGCAGATAAACAGGAGTATATTACAGAACCTGGAGTTTGTGAGATTTCCTCCTTATGGGCAAGTAAAAACAAGTGAAAGATTTGAATTGATCCAGAAGCACAAAAAGACGTGTAAGGCCAAAAGACTGCACTGAGCAGAACTTTAGCTTTGATTTAAGAAAAAGGTCCATGCACTCACTGTGTCATCAAGGATCTCCCACAAAAATAAGTTAAAATAAAATAAAATAACTCCTCTATAGCACTTTTAATCAGCAAACCCCACAGCACTTTACAAAGCTGTCACTATCACAATCCCCATTTTCTATATAGGAAGTCTGATTGTGGGAGCTTACACTATTTTAGGGAAGGGTAAATGTGCAATATAGATAATGCGTAAAGAATACTGAGTAAATGTGAAACTGTGGCAAGCATGCTACCAAATATAAAATCTGTAGCTCTCTGTGTAATCATAATGGACTGCTACAAATGCTCTGTTAATAAAATTGCATTGCTTAAACATCTCTTATTCTTATTTGCTTGCTCTCCCCACTCTCCCTCACTCGCTCATTTTCACCAGGCTGGCTCAGAAGGTTGGGGCCTAGGAAGAGGTCAGGAGGGGTGCAGACTCAGAGCACTGCTTACATCAGGCAGCTCCTGGAAGCATCGGCATATCCTCCCTCCACCTCCTACGTGGAGGCATGGTTAGGCAGCTCTGCATGCTGCCTCGTCCACAGGCACCACCCCTGCAGCTCCCATTGGCTGTAGTTCCCGGCCAATGGGAGCTGTCAGGATGGCACTTGGGGCGAGGGCAGTGCGCAGAGCCCCTGGCTGCCCCTACGCATAGGAGTTGGAGAGGGACATGCTGGTTGCTTCCTGGGAGCTGCACAGCATGGAGGCTAGCAGGGAGCCTGCCAGCGCTACTGCATGATGTTACCACCTGGACAGTTAACAGCTCAGTCGGAGCCCCTAGGGGCCCTTTTTGGCCAGGTGTTCCAGTTGAGAACCGAACATCTGGTCACCATAGGCCAGGGTGGGCTAACTATGGCCCACAGGCCAGATCCAGCCTGTCAGTGCTTTGGATCCGGCCCACGGGGTTGCCACCCCTGTGCTGCCGTGGGCCCCATGCCGTTGCTGGAACCAGCTGGTACCATGTTTCTGTGGCTTCTGAGGAATGGGGGGCAGAGGGTTCTGTGCGCTACCCTCACCTCCAGGCATGGCCCCCCACAGTTCCCATTGGCGGGAACGGGGAACTGGGGCCAATGAGAACTTCAGGGAGGTGTCCGTAGGGGAGCACAGCACGCGGAGTCCTCTGCCCCCCTACCCCAGGGGCTGCAGGACATGTTACTGGCCACTTCTGGGAGCAGCCAGCACAGGGCTAGGGGAAAACAGGGAGCCTGTCTTAGCCCTGAGGCACACCTCTGCCACCCAGGTAAGCACTTCCCTGAGCCCCCTGCCTCTGCCTCCTTCACCTCAACACCCCTGCTCTGAGCCCTCTGCTAAACTCCACGCCCCCTTCTGCACCCCAGTCCCTGCCCTGAGCCCCTTCCTGTGCACTGCACCCCCTCCCACACCCCACACTCCCTCCTGCACCCCAATCTCCTGCCCCAGCCCTACATTAATTGCCCTGAATGCAATTTCCCCACCCAGATGTGGCCCTCGGGCCAAAAAGTTTGCCCACCCTTGACTCCCTCTAGGTGTAACTCCACCAGCAGTGGACACCTGTGGAGTGCACACCATTTCCTTAGCAGTGCAGCAGAGCACTTTGCCTTCCAGATCCCTGCCCAGGCAGGGTGGCTCAGTGAAGAAACAAGAGCGAAGTGAAATGTACCTTCACCACTTTACCACTTTGTTCTTCCCTGCCACAGTTCATGCACCACATTCTTATAAGGCAAGAATTGTGCCCTGAGAATAAATTAAGCTATATCTTGAAAATGTGTTCAAACAATGTCATTGGCTTTAGATGTCAATATTACGTAAAGGCTAACGACCTTCTGCTTACAATGCGTGAGAACCCAGTGTCTCTGCTAACTTTGTCAGATTTGTCTGGTGTCTCTTGGCCATAGAAAGGAGATAGCACAGCTGTGTACTCTGACAAGGATAGATAGTCATTTGATTATTTTCTTGTGGAGATGACTGAGGATAGTGTGGAGCAATTGTTTATCTGCCCCAAGACTCACATATACATGGATCTGCTTTGTTGCCTCTCCTGCTCAACATGTGAGATAAGGTGTTTTATCTGTGACATATAAATGACATTTAGCTATCAGTCTGTAGGACCTGAAGGGAGGTATTTTATGGCTATCTAGTGTCTTGCTTTGATGAGGCTTTGAGTTCAGGGAAATGGTTGCAAATCAGTCTGGATTTGTGTGTGGTTATGCTGGTAGACTGGGTGAAACACAATGAAGAAATAGTGGAAGTGATATTAGCTGGCCCTTCCCCGAGTCTGATTGAATTCATCTACCTTTAATAAATTCATAGAAATGTAGACCTAGCAGGAAGCTCAAGAGCACATCTAGTATGTCCCTTTGTGCTGAGGCAGGATTAAGTATTCCTAGGCCTGGGATTCTCAGACTTTTGTACTGGTGACCCTTTCACATAGCAAGCCTCTGAGTGTCACCCCTTATAAATTAAAACACTTTAAAACAATTGAACACCATTATAAATGCTGGAGGCAAAGCAGGGCTTGGGGTGGAGGCTGACAGCTCACGACCCCCCATATAATAACCTCACAACCCTTTGAGGGGTCTGTTGTTGAAAGCTGGCATCCTTACTCCCTTGTCCTCCATTGTGTAGATAGATTTCAGCCACAGAGAACATGAGAATAGAAGAGCGTATGTGTATGGCAAAGGCAAAAATGCCTTGGCTCAAATACTGATTCAATCATCTTATTTTGACTGAATGCTGGGTGTTAGGAGTGTTTACTCATTGCTCTATTATAAACATCTCCTTCAAAGACTGATACCTTCTTTTCCCCAATGTATATGTAGATAGAAAAAAGGTAGCTAAGTCTTGCCTTCTGTTGTCCGATTAGGAGTCTGTGAAAGCTTGGGTATATTTTTGCAGTTTACAATAAAGTAAAATTGTATTTACTGGTGGGTAAAATTGTTGTAAACTAATTTCACCAGTTCACTTCAAACCTTTTCATTTAAACTGACAAAAGCAAATTATGGTGCTATAGTTTGTTCATCCATGATTTCACGCTCCTGCACTTCAGGAAACAAGAGGCAAATCTTGAGGGACTTCTGTGTGGTAAAGCAGTTTTAATTAGTAAATAATCATGAAGTTGCACATTCAAAACAAAGCCTTACTAAGCAAGCCATATTGGCACTTCCATTCACAGTATTTTCAAATTTCTCAATGACTGTGTGCAAAGGTTCACTTTCCAGAACAGTTTTTGCTCCAAGAGGAGAGTGAGACCTGACGGTGGTTGCTGTCTCTTGCCAACTGGAGCAGCATACAAATTGAGCCAAGTATGAGTGTCTCAGTTTGCAGTCCATGAAATTTATACATAAAAAACTACATTGTTGTAAAGAGTGAGGGAATGTTACACAAATATACATTTAGTTTTAAAAAGTATATTAAAAATAATGCTTCTGGTGATGGCTTACGCATGGTAAAATGTAAAACAAAACAAAACAAAACCCTGGAATATGCTACTTGATTTCATTTTGTTTTATTTTATAAAAGAAAATGACAAAACTCCTGGGCTAAAAAAGTAGGGATATAAATCTAAACCACAATTCAAAAAGAAAATCAGAAGAACAGTGTATGTTGGGGGGGCGGGGTGAAGAAGACTAAAAAAGTATTAAATGCTATATATTTTGTATTCAGAGATTATACTTTCTTTTATCCTGGTACCGTGCTACATGTTCGGCTGTTTTTGTGGCTAGTGTGGCCTTGTTGTGAGCCAAGAAATCCCCATTTCAGAGATTAAGATTAAACATAGTCACTGAGATACCTGATTTTGCAGAGTGCTGCCTGAAATAGACACCAGACTCCCAACATGGATAATTTCAGCCCAAACAGAGTTTTGCAAAGTTATAAGCAACTGAAAACAGGATCTGATAATGGGACATTCAAGGCAACCTTTATAATAGGTGCTACCAGCTTCACCTATAATCTGTATAGACTTGTTTTCAGTATTTTGATTTTAGCCATGAAGGAGTCTGACTTTTCCTTTTTCCTATTAAAGGGTTTTTTTAAAAAAATTATCATTATTTCTGGTATCCCAAACTCTATTAAACTCTGAACAATGCATGGGGACTTAGACTCTAAATATTACTCCGAAAACAACAGAGCATGTCTGTTTAATCTGGCAAAAGCCATCTCAGCAGTATTATTGAGCCACCAGGGGAATTTTCAAATGCCAATTTCTTTGTTGTTGTTCCTTTTGGCATCCTTCCTGGATTGCTCCCAGATCAGAGAGATATGAAAGTCCCTTCTGATTAAGAGACTGTGTGTGGGTGGCGATGTGCCAGACCACTTCCCTTCATTTGTGTAAAGCCCTTCACCTACAGATGACAGACGGAGTTGCTGAGTGACAGACCTTGTTAGAGTCAGAGGAGGCAAAGTGGACAGAGAGCTGTCATTGGAGAGTCGACAGATGCACACAAATGAGACTCTTCTTCCACACTCTTCCTTAGGTGGGAAAGCTGCTACTGTAATTGGATATCATTTCCCATAACCATTGGCATCTCGACACCTCTTTTGAAGAGATGTGTGTTTAGGGAGGGATGGTAATAAAACCTGTAGGTAGCGCAGGCAATCTACTTTAATGAAAAAATACAGAGAACACTCAGAACCAAGAAATTACTCACTGTTATTTTCCTTACCCTTGTGCTCTTGGTGGTGTTTCAGATGCCGTAACTGCTGCAGCTCTCCTATCAAGAGTTGGCTATGTTCTTGCACTTTCCTTTATCCAGGAACTCTTTACTCAGATCTGGACCCCAAACTCAGATCTGAACATCTTAAAATATTGACCCAAAATAATCAGTCTGAGCACCTAAATCAATATTTGGGCAACTTGGTAAGTGTCTAATTGTCCAAGATATTGAACACCCAAAACATCAATACGAGCTGTGGATGCTTAGCTTCTCTGATAATTGGGACATATAGCTTGCTAAACATAGATTTAAGTGCTTGATTTTAGGCATCCTAGTTAGGAATATTGGCTGTAATTTCTAAATGTTATACCCAGAGATCTCTGGGCATCTTCATAAAAACAATTGCTAGTAAATAGGATTTACCAAAGTTTACCAGATGAAACTTGAGCAGGAAGAGCTCCATATGCAATCAGGATTTTTTTTAAAAAACCCACACACCTAAAAATGAAACCATTTCTGAAACTTATTCCTGAAGGATGAGGCTGTTTTGCTTTTGTGTATGTCAAGTTAGGAGACAGTATTTTACAGCTGTGATCCCTCACTGGAAACAGTTCCTCTCTCCTATCCTTTTCCCAACAGTTGCAGATATCATGTTGATTATGTAGACCCCAATCCTGCAAGTAAATGTGCTTTGCAAACCCTTGTACCCATATGCTGCACCAGTTGCAGGGGCCATAGACTTTATCAACATACTGATGTTTTGAGTGCATAGATCTTGCACTCAAATCCAAGACTCTGTTACTAATGTGGTGAAAAAGTTATGGGAAATGAAAACAATATATATATATTTTTAATGACTGGAGACAAAAGTGTCTAATTGAATAATTCTAGCGAAACATCTCATGGTGTATTTTAACTGGTGTATTTCAGCTGCATTTCTTGAATATGCCTGCATATTTGCAGGCATAAAATATGCATTGCCTGCATATTTTAGCTGGTGTATTTAAACTGTATTTCAACTGCATGTTGAAATCTCAGCTTTAATTAACTTGATTCACTAACATTCTGACTGACAAGGTTTTCTCATTCTGCTTTTGGAGCGGGAGTTTATGGTTTTTTGTTATTTGTTTGAATTTGTTTTTGTCAAAGAGTATGCACATGTTTATGCACTGCAATTGCTTTCATTCAATAACAGTCAGATTTTAGGGAATGACCTCTCCCAAAGAATTTTCCTTTGGTTTCTGTGTTTTTACCCTTTCAAACTCTTTCATTTGTTTTGCCAACATGTCTGCTTTTTTGGCACACCTGCTTTCCTCCTTAGACTGTGTTAATTCTTCTCTCAGAATCAATCGTGAGCAGCTTGCAACCAAATGCCTGATTAAAAAGTTAGCAGACCTTGAGTGCAATTACTTCAGCTCTATAACATTCACGCTTTAAACCCAGTGTTAATTGTTTCCCATTTTTGTAACGATCCTTATAATAGGATAAAAACAAAAGAGATCATTTCTTGAAGTTTAAACAGCAGAAAATAAAGACATTTGCTCTGATTAATCATTGTAATATGAAATTAAATGCAATCATGAGTAAACACACTCAGGCAGTGAGCTGGATGCCAGCAAAAATTGCCATTTGTACAGTGAGAAAAATTTATGTCGGAGGACTGGCACAGCACACACATTTGTCATGTTTGCTTTTAGTTGGAAATGATCATATGATGAGACAGTTTTATTGTTGCAGATTAGGCTGTTGGTGCCCATTGTGTTTGTTCTGTTTTCTGCACTGTTTAAAAATATAAGGGACCAAATCCCAATACTACTGAAATGTAGGGGATTTTTGCCAAAATATAAATACAACTAAGATCTGACCAATGACACAATGGCTAAAACCACATCCTGCAATGATATATGCATGTGTCAAACTTTAAATATGAGTCCTTCCACTGACTTCAGTAGGAGACATGACATATGTTAAACGCACACATATGTCTTTGCAGAACTGGAGCCTATGTTTGTAAATCTGCAAATCATTTGTGGGTTTGAGGTGAAGGTTTAATTTTGCTTGGGTACCAATAGTTCTTGAGGTGTTGGTTTTTTTTTAAAGAACAAAAACAAAACCTTAAAAAAATCTGAAAATCCTGAGTTCTTGGCTGACATCTGGAAATATAAAAACTAGAGACATAAAGTGTTTGATTTTTACAGCTGTAGGACCTTTTGGGATTTTGTTCAAGATGTTTCTTCAGTAATTGGAAAAGCTAAACTTAAGCTATCTTCAAAAAGTATTCCTTCTGTGTATTGTCACTGGCCTCAGTGGGTTGCAGTTGAGAATACTGGATTCAGGACAAACAGCTGAGAAATAGTGCAGACTCACCCCACTCTGGTCATTATTCTACCATTAGACATATTAAACCAGTAACAAAAGTAAACTTATGTCTCACCACACTGATTAACAAGAATTCAAAAATGCAGTCTCCTTAGGCATTCCAGCACTTATTTCACCACCCAGATGCAAGACTTCTTGAAGAGTGGTTATAGAAAATCAATTTAATCAAACAAAGAGTTCTTCTGATCTCAAGAGATCAGTGACAGACAGGTCAATATATAAGTTAGAATTTACCCAATAATTACACTTTTGCCAATCCTTTAGTAACTCAAATCTAAAGGTTTATTTATAAGAGAAAAGAAGAAAAGATGTAAAAGTGGTTAATAAATCATATACACAGAGTCATTGCAAAGTTCTCATATCATGTTTGTAGCAGTCCTGTTACAGACTGGTGGACTGTAAAGTCTCTGGTAGTTTCCAAAAGATTGGAAGGTCCTTAGTCCATAGTCAATATGTTCCTTTTACTTGTAAATCTACAGACTAGAGAATGAGAGCAGGAAAGAGGCAACATGGAGATGTTTTAAGGATCATTTATACCCTCTTCTATGTGCTTGGAATTTTACTGTTTCAAAAAAAAAATTCTCACAACACAGTTTGTGGAAAATAACTGGCACAAGGAGGAGTTCAGGGTCACATGAGAAAGCCATATGCCCCTATATGGCTTGCTAACTCACAGGGCAGCCGGGGCAGCCAATACCCATATTTAGGCTGGAGCATCCAGAGGAAGGCTCACTGAGTGGGACGAGGAGAACTTGTGGCATCTTAGAGACTAACCAATTTATTTGGGCATAAGCTTTTGTGGGCTAGAACCCACTTCATCAGATGCATAGACGTAGGTTCTAGCCCATGAAAGCTTATATCCAAATAAATTGGTTAGTCTCTAAGGTGCCCCAAGTACTCCTCGTTCTTTTTGCAGATACAGACTGAAACCTTAGTGGCATGAGTTTCTTCTATGGCACATTGTTAGAGAGAAGGGTCCTTGAATGGGGCATCAAACTTGAACAGTCCATTCACAATGTGCTGACTAGACAGGATGTAAACTATGTTACCCCACAAAGAACACATTTATGACAGAGATACAAAGATGCTACTTGAATTTAAAAAGCATAACCTTATTTAGAAAATTATGATCTTACCATTGACACCTTTTGATTGTCTATCAGTGGTGATACCAATGATATACGTGGTCATATTTCAATCATACAGTATCATACATGTATGTTCAGATGACATCAGAATGCCTGACGTCATGAAACAGGGTTGGGAATGGGCAGCAATTGGGAACTGAATGGCCAGGAGAAAATATATATAATATACAATTTTGAAAAACCTTGAAACTGAAAATAGGCAGATGTTAATAAAATAGCTAAGAATTATGAAAGTGGATATTGACAAGGATCAAATAACTGGTTTGTTTAAACAAAGAAGCAAAAAAATTATACCCATAATGATATGGACCCTTCAAGCTGTGCACATATATAACTACTGTAATCGCTGTTGACATCGTCATTGCCCCCTGGCGCTCTGGTATGATTTGCTACATTTAATCTTCAACTGGCTTGTAAACTTTCTGGAAGCTTTGAATAGCGCCTAACACAATTCTTATTCAGAGGCCTTTTGTCACTACAGAAATACATGTGATAAATATCTCCCCCATCAAAATAATGATAATAATAAAATAGTTTTGTAGGGTTTTCCATGTGAGAGTATAACATTTCTTTTTAAGGATCATGGAGCTTAGTTCTCCAGTGCCTCTCTGGTGATTCTGTCACCAGTTTACAGACAAACAAAGAACTTGTGTATCTCAGTTTTAAATCAATGACAGCTGAGGACATTTGGCACCTCTCAGGAGGTACTCGACACCTGGAAGGAGCAAGCCTTAAAGATCTGATCCAAACCCCATTGAAATGAATTGACTTTGGATCAGGCCCTATGTGACTTATATTAGGTCACATAGGAAATCTGTTACAGAGACAAGAATAGAACTTAAGGCTCTTATCTCCCAGTCCTGTGTTTCAATCAGACCTTCTCTGCATGGGAGAGACTCCTTATATTTCCTCAAATCTGGCTTGTCTGTTATTTTGAGTTTAACTTAGAAACTCAGTATCATGAATTGTTTAAAGTGCTGTTTGTCTGACCTGGCCCTTGATTTTCATTGTTAAAATTCAGGTTAGCATTCTATATGGTCCTCTGTGGTTAAAGGATGCACAAACTGGACTTGTCTGGTGTTCTGCCATTCCTCAGGAAAGTGACAGCTGTTGGGTGTTTACTCATTGCTGAAGTCCATTTGGGACTACACCAGTGGGCAAAATCCTGGAGAAAATCTGGCATTATTGCTCTGGTATATATTTTCAATCAAATATATTGCAGGAACAGTTTCATCTGTGCCTGATATTCATTTTTTGAAAAATCAAGAAATTAGAGCACATCTGTCTTTCTTTCCCTTCCGTCTGTCAACACAGAGCATTTTTTCTGGCATGGGAAGCATTTAACTTCTTCATTATGAAGTTAACTATATGCAGCTAGCCTCTGGATTATTATTATCATTTAATAATTTTTTGCAGTTTAAATAATTGAACCATAAAGTTTCCTCTGAAATTCCTTTAAACAATTTTACCTTTTTCTAAAAACAAGGGGCCAAGATTGTACATACTGATCATTAGCAACATATTCCTAGCATGGTTGGCTAATGTGTTTTTTGTGTGTGTTTAGGCTGCGATTTGTATTATGTACTGAATACATTTCTCTCAGAAATTATTTTTTTTTTCATTTGAATAATCCTGATAATAAAAACACCCTGTTGTGATTGCTGTTTCTTCTTAGGATTTCCATTTTGCCTCAGAAGCTCAAAAGCTTGTCTCTGTTGCCAGCAGAAGTTGGTCTAATAAAAGATATTTCTTTACCCACCTTGCCTCTCTGATGAGGCCTAAAATGTTCAAATATTCCCTTAACTTTGCCTTGCCTGTTCCACATTGGGAAACTGTTCTCTTCCAAAGGAGTGAATCAGACAGAAGAGATTGATCTAGTTAGGTGTTAAGTTGTCACCCACTCCATCATTACGACCTGTCATTTTTCCCATCATATTTCCACTGTTCTCTGTTAATTATACTTGCATCACTGCTCTGTGATATGATGCATGCTAACCTTGCTCTGTAGGATTGAAAACCCCCACTATTGCTTGAATTCTAAAGTCACTCCTTATCTCAGGTGTTTCATATGATGAGCTGGAGCTCAACTATACCTTAAAGGCACAGCCCTGTGTTGGATGAGGGGCAGAGTCACAGAGTACTATTCTGCTCTGTGAGTTATTCCTGGGAGGCAGGGAAGAGCTTGCCTAATGCCATATTCCTCCAGAAGGCAAGATATACTCTCCCACTGTGTGCCTTCTCAGTGCTACTATTCGATTCATTGGGAGGGTGAAGCCATGGGCTCCTTGTCCCTTGCCTTTGCACCCTAGGCACAGACAAAGCAGTTGTTGTAAGGCCTAGTGTGGCCAATACATTAATACTTTGTGTTAGCCACCAGATTCTCATTCTCTCTCTTCTTCTCTTTTTTTAATGATGGAAATGCCTATAAGAATTGCCACTGAGCCAAATCTACAGTCTTTTTTTCTGGGCGGGGGGCAGGATTCCCCACTTCTGAGTCAGGGATTGGCCTTTAATGAAACTAGGCTTTATTCCATTGAAGTCAACTGTCCACTTTCACTGATTTTCAGAAGCATTTTTTAAGTCTTAAGTTCTCTTGCAGCATTAAAAACTTGTGTTCATGACTGTGCAAAGTTGCACCTTAGGAAAAAATGAAAGCCTGTGGTTATGCTCATATGATAAAAAAAGTTTCCACTTTCAAGATTTCTCTTAAGTAGGCAATGGTTAACTGCCATGTTTGATCAGTTATCACCTTATCTACAGGCCCAGTGGAAAATTGTTCAGATGTCTCTATCTGTGATCTGTCAAAGTTAAAGATCAAACCAGGAGTCTGAGCTTCATTCTGTGTGTTTTGTCAACCTGTGAAACCTGAGATAAGATGGTTTCTCCAGACATTAAGCTCTGTGACGTGTTCCATAGAGAGATAACACCTTAAATTCAAAACTACCCTCATTTTCTTCCATCTGTCAGGGGAGGACATGTAGTAGATCAGGATTCTTTTTGATATTAGAAACATTTAACTTCAAAATGATGAGGCCAAATTGGTGCATTTTTCTTCTGAATATATATAATTTATTTTAACTATCATACTAAGGTTGAACTCTAAAGTCCAAAAGAGCTTTGCCCATTCTTCCAAGTACACTCATGTATTGCCAATACTGACCTTTCCACAGCTATAATGCATTTACACCAGTGGTTTTATGTATGAATGTGTATTTCTGTGTGTGTAGGTTGCTCTGTATTTACTCCCTCTTAAAGATCTTGAAATGTCATGGTCATGTATAACTCTCCACCATTTATAAGATGCAGGTGTATAGTTTTGCATGGATTTGTGTATAAAATCCTTCAGTATTTGTACTTTGATTTTAATGCTTTAATTTAAAATATGATTATTATCACAAAATAGAAAGGTGAAACATTACATTGGGGACTTTTCTTTCTCTTCAAAGTACATAACAAAAGGGTAGCAACTACAAAAGGTAGAGATTAACATCGGTAGGTTGTTCTGTAATCATACTGAATATAAATAAGAACATAAAGGCCGTACTGGGTCAGACCAAAGGTCCATCTAGCCCAGTATCCTGTCTACCGACAGTGGCCAATGCCAGGTGCCCCGGACTGAGTGAACCTAACAGGTGATGATCAAGTGATCTCTCTCCTGCCATCCATCACCCTCCTCTGACAAACAGAGGCTAGGGACACCATTCCTTATCCATCCTGGCTAATAGCCATTAAAGGACTTAACCTCCATGAATTTATCCAGTTCTTTTTTAAACCCTATTATAGTCCTAGCCTTCACAGCCTCCTCAGGCAAGGAATTCCACAGGTTAACTGTGTGCTATATGAAGAAGAACTTCCTTTTATTTGTTTTAAACCTGCTTCCTACTAATTTCATTGGGTGTCCCCTAGTTCTTATATTATGAGAACAAGTAAATAACTTTTCCTTATTTACTTTCTCCACACCACTCATAATTTTATATACCTCTATCATATCCCCCCTTAGTCTCCTCTATTCCAAGCTAAAAAGTCCTAGCCTCTTGAATCTCTCCTCATATGGGACCCGTTCCAAACCCTTAATCATTTTATTTGCCCTTCTTTGAACCTTTTCTAATGCCACTATATTCTTTTTGAGATGAGGAGACCACATTTGTACAAGTATTCAAGATGTGGGCGCACCATGGATTTGTATAAGGGCAATGAGATATTCTCTGTCTTATTTTCTATCCCTTTGTTAATGATTCCTAACATCCTGTTTGCTTTTTTGACTGCCGCTGCAAACTGCATGGACGTCTTCAGAGAACTAGCCACGATGATTCCAAGATCTTTTTCCTGATTAGTTATAGCTAAATTAGCCCCCATCATATTGTATGTATAGTTGGGGTTATTTTTTCCAATGTGCATTACTTTACATTTATCCACATTACATTTTATTTGACATTTTGTTGCTCAATCATTTATTTTCATGAGATCTTTTTGAAGTTCTTCACACTCTGCTTGGGTCTTAAATAGGTGTTGTGGTTCAAACACAAATAGGAGTAAATCCACTTGAAACTCTAGAATCAAAGCCTCAAATGAATTGTGTGAAATGAGGCACGAAACTTGCACTAAGAACAGTTTACCTGGCTAGTACCATAGTTTAGCATGGCATTAATAAATATAGAATGAGGGTATGATGAACGACCACATCAGGAGCTAGACTGTCTGTCATAAACATGGGCCCAAAGGCCAGAGGTGCAGAGTACATTAAAAACGTCAGCTTTACTTTAAACAGTAGCACGTAAATTCATGGGGAGGAGGAGAGCAGGGAATGCACTAACCAGAAAATGTTTTCTGACCAAACTTGATACCCACAGTGTCTTGTTTCTTCAGCCTCCTATGTATGTGTTCAATATGGAGAATTCAGCATGTCAAGAACATTTAAAGATGAATGTTCTTGAATGAATGTCTCATTAGAGCAAGGGTTCCCAAACTTGGTTCATGGCTTGTTCAGAGTAAGTCTCTGGAGGGTCATGAGACGCTTTGTTTACCTGAGTGTTGTATCAAGCAGGCAAGGTATTAACAAACTTTAACAGACTTTATTTGACAACAGTGAAACCTCTTACAAAGCTGCTGCTGCACCCCTCTGTAGCTCTTACTCAGCTTGGCTCAACTCCTCCCCCCTCCTTCCTGTTTCCTGTCCTACAGACTCCCAGTTCTAATAATTACAAGCAGCATCTAAAACACCACATTCCCTCCTCTCTTAAGAAACTCTCTCAATTAAAATAACCATGGTAATTCTAATCACAGCAACAAATACGGAACAAGACACTATGCTGCTGACAGAACTGTTACACTGAAAACACTGTAAGTACTACATAACATAGTCTCTAGTCCAGACAGGTGGTTGCCTGGGTCTGACAGACCACCTCTCAAACCCTGGTTCCAGCGCAACATCTTGTTGTGTTGGTACTACAGTGAGGTCATCCAGTGCAGACTGAGTGTTGGCATAATCTCCTCTTGGTGCATAGGCAGGTGCAAGATAAGAAGCATTCCATACCCGCCCATCAGAAAGCTGATAGGTGTAAGGCCCCTTCTTCTCTATGATTTTAAGAGGAGCTGTGAATTTATGGTTCCTTTTGCGTAAAAGTCTAGGTTTTCTTATTCTGATGAAGGACCCACACTCAAACTTTGGTTCCTTAGCACCCCACCGTTTGTCTGTGAAATCCTTATACTTTGCTTGGTTCTGTTCAACTGTTTTTTCTCACATCATCCTCGTTTGGGGCATCAGGTCTTGCCTTTAACAATCCAGCAATGTTCAGTTTGGTATTCATCTGTTTCCCATGCAGTAACTCTGCGGGTGATCTCTGCATTGCGGCATGTCGTGTAGCCCAGTATGCTTGCAAGAAATCAGTAGTGAAGGGTATCCACAATCACCCCTCCAGTTTAGCCATTTGCAAACTCTTTTTCAAACTTCTGTTAAACTGTTCGATTTCCCCATTGGCTTGAGGGTAATACAAGGATGATCTTCTATGTAAAATGTTCCTCTCTGCTAGAAAAGTTTCAAATTCCTGGGATGTAAACTGGCTACCATTATCTGAAACCAGTTCTTTGGGGTTACCTTCCCTGCTAAAAACTGAAGAGAGGAATTTAATTATGGTAGCAGAAGAGATTTGCGATGTAAACGCTACCTCAGGCTCTTTACTGAAATAGTCTATTAAAGTGATGGCATAACGGCAGTCAATTGGAGCGGTATCAAAGGGTCCAGCAATGTCAATCACAACTTTTTCCCATGCAGAATCAGGAAGAGGAACAGGCTGTAAAGGTGGGGTAAATGTCACTGTTGTCTTATCATGCATTTGGCAAGTGACACAGGATTTTATGATTGCTTCAGTTTGGGAGTCCATCCCTGGCCACCAATACAGATCCCGTAGTCGTTGTTTGGTTCTGACAATCCCTTGATGAGTATCGTGTGCCAGGTGTATGAGTTTTGACTGTAATTCTTCTGGCACAAGTAGCTGGTGTGTACCTCGTAGCACACAGCCATCAAGCAAAGAAAGTTCATCCCGAGCTCTAAAATAAGGCAGCAAAATTGAGTCAAGGTTTTTAGGGTTACTGGGCCATCTCTTTGTGAGAAATTCCCGTAGCTTTTGCTGGACATGCTGAACAAGCAACTTGGAATTGCTCTCTTGTAACTGCAGTAAGAGTGCTTGTAATAAGTGCAACTACTTCAGAAGCATCAGTGGTCACAATTGTGGGCAATGCAGGACTGAATAATGCAAGTACTGGACTATGTACAATCAAGTCTTTCACAGTTTCCAAACTAGCTTGTGCATCTGTTGTCCACACCAAGGTTGAACTTTTTAGTAATTCTTGTAACGGTTCAATAACAGAAGCATAACTGGGAATGAATTTTGCATACCAGGAGGTAAGACCCAAAAAGGAATGTAAGGTTTGCAAATCTGTTGGAGGAGGAGCATTTGAAATTGCTAGGATATGTTCTGGATCAGGTTTTAGTCCAACCGGTGAAATTGTACGCCCCAGAAAGGAGAGTTCAGTTTGTCTAAATTTGCATTTAGACCTATTGAGTTTGAGGCCTGCTGTGCTGATGCATTTTAGGACAGACTGCAGGTTATTGTCAGGCTCCTCAAAAGTATTTCCAAACACGATATCATCCAGATAGCACTGAACTCCCTGTTGATTCTTCAGAATCACTGACATTGTTTTTTGGAAGGCATTTGGGGCAGATGCAAGACCGTATAGAACACGTTTAAAACAAAATAGTCCCTCATGTGTAATAAATGCTGTGAGGTCTCTGCTATCTTCATGAAACATAACTTGATGGTATGCACTCTGCAAATCAAGAGTAGAAAACATCTTTGCTCCACGGAGTTCTGCAAATACTTCTTCTATGTGAAGAAGAAGGTGGCTGTCAATCACAATAGCTTTGTTTGGCTCCCTTAAGCCCACACAAAGGCAAATGCCTCCATCCTTCTTCTGTGTCACTACTATAGGTGAAACCCATTCCGAGGAGTCAATCTCTTCAATAATGTCCTTTTGAACAAGTTTTTTAAGTTCCTCTGAAACAGCTTCCCTGACTGAAAATGGTAAGCGCCGTAACTTCTGTCGTAGAGGCATCACATTATTTCGCATTTTAACTTTATGCAGAAACTCATAAGCACAGCCGAGTTTCTCCTCAACCTGATGTTGGGTCCCAGCTGAAGCTGGTGTGTGTACTGCAAGAGTGCTTTGCTGAGGAAGATCAATTTGTCCATTAACTACCCTGAGGTTTAAAGCAGCCAATAAATCTCTGCCAAGGATAGGAGTGCCTATGTGGACAATGTAGAACTCTGCAGTTACACAGCAATCACCAAAAGTCACTGTTGCTGGCAGGCAGCCCAGTACTGGAATTTGGTTTTTCAATAGCACACCAAACGAAGTTTAGGTTCAGTAAGAGGCACATCTTTATAGTAATGCAAATAGATGGAATCAGGTAGTATGGATACTGCTGAGCCAGTGTCCAACATTAGCTGAATAGAATGTGGTTTTCCTGAGGGTATAGAAGAAACATTTACAGTGCACTTTAACTGTTCTGGAATATGTGCAGTGGTGATTTTGTCCACGCTCAGCACAGTAACATCTGGTATTATAACTGCATGCACCTGTTGATTGGACTGGCTACTATGGCATACTTTAGCAAAATGCCCAATCTTTCTGCAGTGATTGCACTGAGCTACTTTTGCAGGACATCTTGTGTAGCTTGCAAGGTGTTGTGGGGATCCACAGCGAAAGCATGCCTTTGCTGTACTTTGCATTTGCTGATTCTGTGGGTTTTCATTAGTTTTCCTCTTATAATTGTTTGTCTGCAACAATAGTGAACTACTCTGCAAAGGAGTCACAGCCTGGACTGTGCCTCCTGTATCCATGCTCATTATTTTCGCTTCTGCTATAGATGACTCAATCTGGGTAGCAATGGTTATTGCTTTTTCTAGTGTAAGTTGCGCTTCTAGAAGTAAGCGTTCTCTTACACGAAGCATGGTTGTTTTCTCAATGAGCTGGTCTATAATCATCTCATCTGCCATATTCCCACAGTCACAAGTTACAATCAGACTCCTCAGAGAAGCAATATATTTCATTATAGTCTCCCCTGGTTTCTGCTCTCGCTGGCGAAATCTGTAGCGATTAGCTACTACATTCACTTTTGGCACAAAAAGGTTCTTTAATGCAGTGAGTTCAGTCTCATATTTATCATCTGCAAGGGGAAAAGTGTAAAATATATGCTGCCCTTCAGCTCCAAGGCAGTGGATTAGCAGAACACACTTTCTTACCTCAGAAATCTCTGTAGCACTGATTTCAAGCAGTTAAGTTTCAAACATATGGATCCAGACAGTAAAAGCAATTGGAGGCTCACCTGGGCTTTGCAGAAAGGGTGCAGGTGGGTTCAGAGGCAGAAGGTCCATCCTCATCGCCAAAATGATGTATCAAGCAGGCAAGGTATTAACAAACTTTAACAGACTTTATTGGACGACTGTGAAACCTCTTATAAAGCTGCTGCTGTACCCCTCCGTAGCTCTAACTCATCTTGGCTCAACTCCTCCCCCCTCCTTCCTGTTTCCTGTCCTACAGACTCCCAGTTCTAATAATTACAAGCAGTATCTAAAACACCACACTGAGTATCTGTAGGTCCGGCTGCTCGCAGCTCGCAGTGGCTGCAGTACACTGTTCCCAGCCAAAGGGAGCTTCAGGAAGGGGTGTCTTGGCCCATGCCGCTTCCCGCAGCTTCCATTGGCTGGGAACGACGAACCACAGCCAGTGGGAGCTACGAGCAGCCGTACCTGCGGACACTCAGGTAAAGAAAGTGTCTCACAGCCCACCAGGGTTTACCCTGAACAAGCCACGAACCAAATTTGGGAATCCCTACGCTAGAGGAAACTAAACAGAAGTTTTGAGAGTCAGCTGAAGCAACTCTGATACTCCACAAAACTCATTCTATACTGCCCCACACCTGCAAAGATTCACCATATGGGTTCAGATTATCACTGTGGGCTGAGTATGCACAAAATCAGCTCAGGCTCTATACCAACAGCATGAAAACATAATAAATGAATATCAATCCAGCATCTCAATCTGGTGGAGATCTGGCTGCAGATTCGGTGGCAGTTTCCAAAGCAAGCCTGCTGGTAAGAAAGCTCTTGTTTTCTCTATATTTTTAAACAGGGCAAGAGCACACCATCTGCTATATAAATGACTAAAGTGGGTCTAGTGTTTGGTGGTAGTGGTGGTCCCCAGTGGTTTGTTTGCTCCTCATTTTAATTCTGTCCTAAACAGGCAGAGATTATGTTAGATTATGCTGCTTCATTATTGTGGTAGTAGCCCTTTTTTGTGCATGTTGCTGTACAAGAGGACTAAAGGACCTTATTTGCTTTATTTTTTTTCTCTGTTTTGTTGCTAAATGAGATTCCAGATGTTTTTTTTTTTTAAATGCAGATACAGATGTACATGCATCTTTTGCAAGTTTATAAGGAAACTCTTTGCACGGAGAGAGCTTAACAGGTTACTCCTCACTTACTTTCAGGTCTTGTGTCAAGCACAAGCCTTTTCCACTATGTAATGAGTACGGCACTGGAATAAATTACACACTGAGAAACCACAAGTCAACTGTTGAAAGATCTGAATTTTCCTATGGATTTAATTTTTCAAGATCTGACATCAGGAAATATTTATATGTAGGGATCTTTCTGTGTGCACACATTCATGCACAAGCAAATGAAAGGGATGTTTTGTAGCTGCTGCTTCCTGTCATATGTGTTGTGTGGTGAAGAATCACAAGAGACCCTTTGGGATATCTTATCCAAACTCTGTAACTTCTATTTAAGCAAACAAACAAAAAATAATTCTGATGTGCCAGAGTTCAGTGCAATGGTGTGACCAGCTCAGAAGTCTGCAGTCTTCTGAACATCTTATCAGGACCACTCCATGTCCACAATGGCTAAACACAAGTGCAGGCTGGAACACGTTGCAGCATTGCATTCTTGCCAGAACTTTCTAGACAGTAGGGATGGAACAGGTTCACCAGATATTTTAACTAGCATATAATATATGCCAGGGATTGGCAACGCTGGCACGCGGGACCGCAGGGTAAGCACCCTTAGCAGGCCCCGCCACTTTGTTTACCTGCTGTTTTGCCGACTGTGGCTCCTACTGGCCCCAGTTCGCCGTCCCGGTCCAATGGGGGCTGCTGAAAGCAGCACAGTGCTGGCTGCTGCTTCCCGCAGCCCCCATTGGACTGGGACGGTGAACCAGGGTCACTAGGAAACGCGGTCGGTGAACCGGCCAGTAAACAAACCAGCAGGGCCTGCTAAGGGTGCTTACTCTGTGGTCCCGCGAGCCAAGGATGCCGATCCCCAATATATACAATAGATTTGGATAATCAAGAGATTCATTTCTGCATTCAAATATTACATAAAGCATATATTTTATATTAAAGCACATTACGTACTTAGTTAACCAAAATATCTATGATGGTCATGTCCACTTTTGGCTTTTCCACAGGGATCCATTTGTTTAACATGACAGATATGATGTCCATTGTGTCAATAGATGTGTGGTTGCTTCTGAGAATCGTGGCATGTAAAAGGGTTTATCCTCAAAGGGCAATCCTGCTGTTTTTGCCACTTCCCATGCTCGCAGGAGAAGACATGACTGATGACTCAGAATTAAATGTAACCCAGTGAGCTGTCAGTGATAGATATCCATTACATGCACTAGTACTAGTTCAAGAGGCAATGTTCTAATGTACTATTCCCCCTTTAGCAGCCTTAAATTGAGATTCTATGTTTTGCACTTTTAAATATCCTGAGAGCCATTGTGAGGATTAATGTTTTAGTACAGATTAGTGTTTGTTTTATCTAGGAATAATGCAGTATTTTCTGAAGTTCTGTTTATTCACAAATTGCTAAAATGTGAAGATTGATACTAAATCGCTGAGGTTTATACTGACAATTTAAGTCCTGCTGATCATTTGATATAGTGAATCAATTAAATAGTCAACCTTTTAAAAAAATGTTTCCTTTTAAAAACGTATTAACCTGACTTACTTTAATGTCTAGTGTCACAGAGGTTCTTACTGGTTAAATGATTTTGTATTGTTGAAGCAGCACATTTCAAAAGTTTAAAGCACATTTTTTCCTCTCTTCAAGTTAACAGTTTTGTAAGTCAAGTGTTCAAGACCTGAGGTTAATCATAATATATAGTGAAGGCCACATCCCTTCAGACACAAGCTTGCTACCTTTACACAAGAGCCATGGCCTGCATGATTTCCAAGGTCATATGCTGTGTTAAAGAAAGCTAGCAGAACAGAATACTAAAGGGATTTTCATCAGCTGTCTTTTTCCTGAAGATCTCTGGGAAGTTTCCTGCTTTCTGGCACTACATGAATCTGCATTTGTACTTCAGTGACTGACAGTGTTGAAACCATAAACAGAGAGAGCATTTGTACAGCAAATGAAGTAGCAACTAGGCCAAGAAGATGCCGCATCAGGAATAGTTATTGACATTAGATCATGTAATATATTAGTGTACTCAGTATAATTAGTAAGCCTTAGTTGATGACACTGATAATTTGCATGTGTAATTAATGAAACAGGTATAACATTAATTTATGTTGATATTATAAATATAATTACAAATATCATATCAGTTAACATTTTTACTATTTCATGTCCTGGAGATGGGACTATAATCGATTTGTTGATATATTACAGGGATTGGCAACCTTTGGAACGCGGCCCACCAGGGTAAGCCCCCTGGAGGGCCGGACCGGTTTGTTTACCTGCAGCCTCTCCAGATTCGGCCAATCGTGACTCGCACTGGCCGCGGTTCGCCACTCCAGGCCAATGCTTCCTCGCTTTGCAGGAGATTAAATTTATGTCCATCTTCTAAGTTACAATATAACTGTCAGGATTGCCTCCCCACTCTGAACTCTAGGGTACAGATGTGGAGACCCGCATGAAAAAAGAAATAACCCCCCCAAGCTTATTTTACCAGCTTGGGTTAAAATGTTTTTCCCCAGAACACAACTTCTTCTGTATCTGAACCTGGTACACTGCCACCACCAAACTAGGTCTAGGGTAGTTTGGGACTCTTCTATCCCTTTCCACTAACCCCCCAAACTTCTTCCTTCCCTGGGAAGCTTGAGAGAAAAAAAACAAACCTCGCCTGCTCCTGCGAGACGTGCCCGATCCAAAACCAGGATCTTACATAATGAAAAACAAGCAGTCAGCTTCTTAAAAGAAAGATTTTAATAAAAGAAAAAAAGAAAGGAATAAATCCCTTATAACCATCAATAGAACAGCATCTACCATAATCAACAAAAGGATTCAGAAACCAAACCTCTCCCCCGAGGCAACTTTCTCCCACTGTTGATATCTCTGCTGAAGCTTACAATATCAAGAAGCACCCAGCCAACACTCACCACTGAGAACCCTCCAAGTGATAAAAAGAAGGTAAACTTACTGACTACAGTACTTGATAGAATCTTATAGTGAAAGACATAGCTGTGTTCATCCTATAGCCGAGGTGAACAGAGAGAGACCCAGAGAGAAACTGAAACTTAAAATCCTTTGTCTCCTGAGGAATTTCTCATTGGTCAGTTGTCCACCTCTCAGGTTACCTTTAGCTTAACCCCTTACAGGTAAGCACTAATTCTAGGCTACTTCACACTTATGACAATAACATTCAGAAATATGTGGAAAACCAAATGAGATTCTGCATTAACCTGAACAGTAAAGAAACCTAGGGTTAGTTGGCATAACAACAGTGATGCATGCTCCAGTTCTACACCGATATCATAGTCTGAGGAAAAGGGCTGAATGCTTTTCTTAAGCTCCTGCCGCAGCATGTGGGTGAGAGGGAAAACACTGCTGCAGCAGGAGAGAATGAATGACCATTTGCTTATCCCTTAGCTCAGTCTTAAAGAAGAGGTAGGCACCACGCCCCTACTCTTACAAATAAGAGGGCACCATAGACCAACCTATGCCTTGATCGAACACAAATCTGATCCACAGTTGCTTGGGTGAAGCAAGAAGCCCTTCATTCTTGGAAATTCCTAGCAAACTCTGCCCAGCCTGACACTGCCCTATAATTCTGTTTGAAAGGGTGTGGGGGAAGGGGTATTTCTGGATGATAACTGATCTAAATTATATAAATCTTTGTGCTGAGGATTTTTCAGTCTGCCCATAGAAGTATATTCTAGGCTTGGAGAGAAGGCCAAGGTATAGGAGTAATTTCTTTAAAGGAAGTTTAAGCACAAAAATCTAGTCTTCTGAGTTGTAAGCTATATTTGTTTACAACTTAATATGTTTTTTAAAGCCAGGGAAAATCCATACATAGAAATGAACTTTTGGAGACTTTTAATCCTTTAGTGAGTTACTTTATGTTATTGAAGAGAACCTGCCTCCTGGAAGTATCTGGTCCATTTCCACCCTGAGGGAAATATTATTTCAGTCTTAAAATAATGTAGATATTTCTGTGGATTTACTGGTCTCTTTTGGCATTAATTAAAATAAATAAATAGGGTGTCCCCCACCACACAACTCCATGATCAAATTAGAATTCATACTCTAAATATCTCTAGTCCTGAGAAGAATTTGGCTAGCAGAGACAAGGAGGTAACCATGTATTGCCTGTGTTCTATTACATTATTTACTTAAAAGTAATGGTACTTTGGAAACCTGTCTGTCATTTCTGACTAAAATGGTCAGCCCATTTTTTCTGGATGCATGTATTTATTTGTTTTATTATTTCAATACATCTGACCTTCACCTCTTCTGCTCCAGTTACAGGCCCAGTCCTATCAAGCAAATTATATGAGAGTAAACGGTGCTGCAATGCATTAAATGCCAATGTCTGATGTAACCCAAAGAGGGCCAATCTACAGAAAGCAGCCGCCCCCTGCGTCTCAGTAGAAACATAGCCTTTCCACACATATATTTGTTACCTAACATTTTCCTCTGACAATGTGCACATACAACTTTTTCTCTTCTCCATTTTCCCATGTCCTTCTGGAGTATATTTTCCTCTTTCTGTTGATCTAACTTTATTGTTTACTGTTGTTCTTGTGTGGGTTTTAGAATCAGTAGAAGACATGGCTTACAGATATTTCCCTCATTGTTCTTATTCAGAATATATTGTTTTCAGGCTGTTTTCTGAGCTTCTGTAGATTAAGCAATTCTGTCATGGCATCAGAAAAAATATCAGATTGGCTTTGCTTTCTTTTTCTCCTCCTTTGTTTCTCTTTTTAAATCTTATTTTCTCCCTTATTTTCGCGAAGCATGGCCAAATGCAAAAGTGGGAATGCAAGGGATGGGGGCAGGGGTGGATTGTTTGCAAATATATTCCAAATATATTCCAAATTTGACTTCAGTACCTTTATGTCAGTTTGTATCAAATGAGGCTCTATTCGTTTGTTGCATATAATAGGTGGCATTGGTTGGCCATTCTGCATTGCTTAATTCAACTTGATATGAACAAGAAGTTCTGGTGACTCTCATTTGTCTGGAGAAACAGTAATCAGGGTCCTTAACATACAGTTGTGTTGAGAATAAAATCAGGCCCATTATATAGGCTTTTGGTTTATAACTAACGAGGACAACACTATCATTTCATATGTGGTTTTCATTCAGCGTGTTAACTTTGCAACGATACAGGCTAGAGGGGTTTCTTTTTAAAAGTTTAGATTCTATTGTGCAGACACATTCTAAGGCAAAGAATGAATTTTTGGGCAGTACTGTAGCTCTGCAAAGCGGAGAAATTTTGTCTTTGGTGCTTTATTAATAAACATACTATAGTAATGATACAAAACACCGTGGATCAGATTTTCAAAAGAACTCTGCATCCAAAACCTACCATTTTGGCACCTATATAAAGGGGCCAGATTTCAGAAAGTGCTTATTGAGAACAATGGAAGCTGTTGGTTGCTGAGTTTTTTGTTTTTTTAAAAAAAAAACTAAGCTAAGCTCTTGAAAAGTCTGGCCCAGTGGGGAGGGGGCACTGACCACTTCTGAAAATCAGTCTTTGAAGCTCACCACATTGTTAAAGGGGTTTCAAAAATTCTTCCTCAGGCAAAATTACCCATTAAAGTCAAAATTCACTTTAAAGACAATTGTTTTGCTTCGGTAAGGGCTTTAAGTTTGTTCTGTGCCATTTACTGAGCAGGGGCAGCTCTAAGGTTTTTGCTGCTCCAAGCATGGAAGTTCCGCTGCATGCCTGCAGCTGGCTCAGCAGTGTACTGAGGAATCAGCAGTGTTTCAGTGGGAGGGCCATGGGTCCCGCAGCCTCACCATCCTTGGCGCCGAAATGCTGTCAAATCTGCACCAGCCGCACTCCCCCATTGCCACCCCAGGCACACACTTGGAGCGCTGGTGTCTGGAGCCGGCCCTGTTACTGAGGAATACTGTAGTAAATCCCAAATGTAAATCTAGTATCAACCTATATCAGGGGTCGGCAACCTTTCAGAAGTGGTGTGCCAAGTCTTCATTTATTCACTCTAATTTAAAGTTTTGCATGCCAGTAATACATTTTAACATTTTTAGAAGGTCTCTTTCTATAAGTCTATAATATATAACTAAACTATTGTTGTATGTAAGGTAAATAAAATGTTTAAGAAACTTCATTTAAAATTAAATTAAAATTAAATTAAAATACAAAGCTCTCCAGATCGGTGGCCAGGATCCTGGCAGTGTGAGTGCCGCTGAAAATCAGCTCGTGTGCTGCCTTTGGCACCCATGCCATATGTTGCCTACCCCTGACCTATATTTAAAAGACCTGTCTGCTGAAAATACAGTACTTAGGCACAATACATTTAACATTGTATTTACAGCATTTGGAAAGCAGCCAAATAGTTCCAGATTTTTGACTCTACTTTTTTTGAAAAAATGTGTTTGTTTATTTTTAATTACAACTCATGACACCCAGGCAACAAAAGTGCAAAAAACTGTGACAACAGAATATATGGGGGGAAAAAAGATAAGCTATGACTAAACTGTATTTTCAAATAGGTTTTAATGCTTTGAAATAAAAACAAGATTGCCATGAAAATTTAATACGCTGTGGCAAACACACCATTATTGTTCTGTACCTGAACAATAAGATTAGGAATATTTTCAAAAAAAGGCATTTTGTTGTTGTTGCTGTTGACATTCACAAAATACTGTAGCTATTATTTATATCAGTATTTAAGCAAGCTGAAATTCATATTCTTGGAAAGCTCGATCAGCTCTCATTTTTTGCAATGAGCAACAGGCAACTAAATCAGTTTAACGCAGGGCTGCTTTGCTGTTGTGTGCTTCAATTTTGTTTGTTGTTATGATGAAAGGCATCAGCTGGCTGGCCAACTAGTCTCAAATACCTTCTCCATAATCCTTAACTGTTGATAAACACTGATGGTACTTGTCATGCTCTCTGGAGTGGCTCACAACCGTGAATATTTACCTCAGGGCAGACTGTCAGACGACTCTCAGGGCAGACACCTCAACTGGTGGGTTGTTCTATAACTATTTTACCAAGCCAGTAACAAATGTGAGCTCCTGGATCTCTGAGAGTATGGTTACACTTACAAGATTATAGCGCTATTGGTTATAGCGGTCCCCTTATACAGTAATATGTATAGCGCTATTGTATGTCCACACTCAGACGCGCCAGCGGTATAGCATGGCCACATTTGGGGCACTTAATGCGGCATTAAGAGCAGCGCGTTAGGGCAGGTATCCCAGCATTCAGCTGGGTGCAACGTGCTTTTTAAACGAGGGGGGTGGGGGGGAATGTGTTGTGTGTATGCGGAGGGAGAGAGCCAGTGATTTTTCCGTTCTTCTGAAAGCCTATCAGCGAGCCTCTGTTCAGAGGGCTTTGTTTTCACACAGGCTCCCTCCTTAAACATTTGCATTGCTTATCTGCTGAGTTAAGAGAGAAACTCTAAAGAGGTACTTCCGCATTCCTCCAGCCGAGTTCAAAACAAAGGGAAGAGACGTCAATTGCCTTAAATGGCTCTTGGCATTTCAAGAGATCACTTGTAGTGCAGTGGGTGTCCACATTCTTGCTGTAGCGCTACAGCAGCTGCGCTACAGCCCTTATTCCCCATGCGGAGGTGGATTACCAGGAGCGCTATAATTCCGTGGTTATAGCGCTCTACATGCCTTGCCAGTGTGGACGGGGAGGAGGTTATAGTGCTTGTGGGGGCTTTATAGCACTATAAAGTGCCAGTGTAACCAGGCCCTCAATCAGTCTTACCATGGAGTCACAGACGTTCCCCTTGGACTCTCCAATCTCTCTTTCCACCCAGACAAACTGAACTTTGTGATAAAGTTTATTAAAACCAAAAATCACACCACCAGGCTGCTTCCAGTCCAAGAGACCAGACACTTACCCCAGATCAGTTGGTACTCCAGATCTTACACCAAAGACAATACTAGCAGCCAATTTTGTAGTAAATTAACTATGGATTAATTAACTTAGAAAAGAGCTAAGAGTTTAAAGCTGGTAAAATATAACAACAAGTAAATCACAGTTAATAACTCCAAAGGGTGGCAGTAATGTGCTAAACTACCAGTCTCCCAAAAGTCTTTCAGCGCTACTTGTAATAACTCTGGGGATCTGTCTTCTCATTCAGTTATTCTGTCCTGTTTGAATCCAAACAGTTCAGAGACACAGGATCTTTCCTTGAACACATATTTATAGTATCTTCACAAAGAAAGAAGTATCTCTATCCACGTAGGCTTTTTCTTTGATGAGGCTGAGTGAGGATTACACTTAGATGTTTGACCTCTAACCCTATATGTGATGACTAACTGCTCTGAAATTAGCATTTTCTGTTAAAGTCCTTAAGTCCTTTATTATCATTTCACAAGATTTCTCTGGGTAATTTAACAAGGGTATTTACTATACAAGTGTTTGCTGTTGCATTACGACAGAAACAGATAAGCAAAAGCAATACCACTAAAATTCCACTTGTTTTCATGAAGTTGAAACATCTGAATACATTACACAAGTGAACTGACCTGAATACACTCTGGCAACACCTGGTCAGCCAGTGTCACCATACTATAACACCATCAAAGGCATGAAAAATTTTCTGTATCATTCTCATATGTGAAATGATCCTTTAGCAGGGTGAGCTGTATAGAATCTCCTGCACCAGGTGACTAAATGGGACTGTGTTTCAATGACACTTTAAACAGCACAAAATATGTTGGATTTTGTTAAAACTAAAACTCACCCCAGATTCAAAAAAAAAAGAGTTGGGGGAATCTGGCCTGCTTCATAGATTTATATAGGTGGTTTCAGTTGAATTTCGAGTTTTGTGTCCATCTGAAACTCAAATACATGCAGTGCAAATACATGTACATAAGGAATGAGATAAATTGAAAGGAATTCTGTGAACTACAGAGTTTTGCACAGTTCTAATGATAATCTAGGATTGAATATATGAAGAAAAGTTTAGATTTCAGTTCTAACCAAAAAGGCAGCTAAACTAATACAATCGTAGGACTGGAAGGGACCTCACAGCAGGACTATTATTAGCTAGACCATACTGACATGTGATTTCCTAACCTGCTCTTAGAAATCTCCAATGATGGAAATTCCACAGCCTCCCTAGGCAATTTATTCCCATGCTTAACCACCCTGACAGGAAGTTTTTCCTAATGTCCAATCTAAACTGCCCTTGCAGCAATTTAAGCTCATTGCTTTTTGTCCTATCCTCAAAGGTTAAGGAGAACAATTTTTCACTCTCCTCCTTGTAACAACATTTTATGTACTTGAAAACTGTTATCATGTCCCCTCTCAGGTTTCTCTTCACCAGACTAAACAATACCCTTTTTTTTTCAATCTTCCATCATAG
Source organism: Dermatemys mawii (assembly GCA_007922305.1). Lineage (NCBI taxonomy): Eukaryota > Metazoa > Chordata > Testudines > Dermatemydidae > Dermatemys > Dermatemys mawii. The sequence continues at coordinate 32,379,321 of ML677348.1, read as the reverse complement.
GTCATTTTTGTTTTTCTTCTCTGGACTGTCTCCAATTTGTCCACCTCTTTACTGAAATGTGGGGCCAAAATTGAACACAATACTTCTGTTGAGGCCCAATTAGTGTGGAGTAGAGCAGAATAATTACTTCCCTGTTTCTTGCTTATAAGACTCCTGCTAATACATCTCAGAGTGATAGGGTTTTTTTTGTTTTTTTTTTCAACAGTGTTACACTAATGACTCATATTTAGCTTGTGATCCACTATGACCCCCAGATTCCTTTCTGCAGTACTCCTTCCTAGACAGTCTTTTCCCATTTTATACGTGTACAACTGATTGTTCCTTCCTAAGAGCGTTTGTCCTTATCAAATTTCATTCTGTTTACTTCAGACAATTTCTTTGGTTTGTCCAGATCATTTTGAATTTTAATCCTGTTTTCCAAAGTGTTTGCCATGCCTCCCATCTTGGTATAATCCGCAAACTTTAGAAGTGTTCTCTGTATGCTATTACCTAAATCATTGATGAAGATATTGAACAAAACCGGACCTAGAGCTGATACTTGCTGTATCCCCACTCATTATGCCCTTCCAGGACTACTGTGAACCACTGAGAACTACTCTCTGGGAATGGTTTTCTAACCAATTTTGCAACCAACTTATAGTAGCTCCATCTAAATTGTATTTCCCTAAACCATGCTAAAAATGTGATATGACATAAGCAAGTCTGCATCAATGTTGTGACACAAACAACCTGCACATTCTTTTGGTGTATACTGAATCTTCACTTGCAATATTTGGATTTGGTTCAGCAAAATCTTACAGGGCAGAAAGGTTTTCAAATGGCTTGTCCAGCCTTAGTGATTTGTAAGCTCATTTGATGCCTTAATTATATGTAGATTGTTGCATGCTTGCCCTCAAATGGGTCTGAAATCCATGATGTCAAGATCTAATGGATTTGTGAAATGATAGAAAGTTGTTCACACAATGATACATGATTGTATATTATGCAGACCTTTAAGATTTGCTGTAGCCACTGCAAAAATTTGGTTGCTGATTAATTTCTGAAACTTGTGCATTCCTGACCTGCTTTCTTTTTGGACCATTTCTCACTGCTTCAAAGTGGCTATGGTATCTGCTAAAAATGTCTATTTAGAATAATTTCAGTTATTAATAAAGTCTCCATGGAAAAAGTCCCTCATTTTAAAATACATATATTTTAAAAAGTGAATTTGGTGCTGACAATTTGTGATATAAGTTGTGTAACCTTCTCTATTCTCAAACTGGGAACAGCATAAGTAGCAGCCAGTATTCTGTTTTAGAGAGACTTCTTCTCAGGCTTGTCTACCATAGGAATTTTTTGCTAAAATCTCCTGCTGTTTTTACCACTGTGTTGGATTTATCATCATTTTAGGCACCTGTGATTTATACACTTCTTCTGAGCATAGTTAGATGATATTACCTAAAATATCAGTGGCTGCCTGGAACCCTGTTTACACTGAACCTGCAGTAGTAACAGTGGGAAAATATTTAGCAGAAATGTCTAGTGAAGATACCACCTAAGTTGGAAAAAATAGTTTAGCCTCCATGATGAGACTGTCATCACATGGACTAATTAGCATCCTTTGGGATACTCGTTGTTGTAACCTAAACACCTATTGTTTAGTTACTTCGGTGGGAAAACTTTTGATCAATATTGACCTGAGATAGATTTGAGCTAGAGCCCTAGAGATGAGTGTTTGGATCCCAGGCTGGAGCCCATCCCTTGAGCCATTGAAACAGCTGCTAGATGAGTGGAGTATCAGTTTTTCAGAACTCCATACTTTGACATCTATACTTTCCTTTTTTTGCTTATTTGTTTGTTAACATCTCTAGGGTTTAGAACACACCATGGAGTAACTTATTTCAAATGTGCATTGTAAGGGTGTTTGCATTACATGCAAAGTGAGAATTTCAAGCTGTGATTTTTAACTCTTCCTCTCTTCTAAAGATATATGTGGTTTAAAAAAAGAACCCAAAAAATAACTAAACCCAAAGGAAAACCCTTAGTCTGTCACTCCTAAATTTCTGAGCATTATGTCCTAAGATATATTTAGGAACACATACTTAAAGCTTCTGAGGAAGACGACATGGTTTATATTGGGAAATATTGCTCAGTCTTAACTATGATGGTGCTCTAAGGCTTACTCTTACAATTATGCAGACAGGTTTTGCAATTAGAAAAGTGGAAAGTGCTAACAAGCTAGTAAAGTGTGTGTGTATGCATGAAATACAGCTAAAAACGTGCACTGAGATCATAAGGGCTCACCATCCATGACCAGGATGTTTTAGGTGTGCTGTACACTGATCATAAAGCTTATTCAGCGTAGACTGATCCCATCTGGAGGGAAACTGCATTGAAATACTGTAGTTAGTGACTATACAGATGAGATGGAACAATGATAGCGAGAGCTCCTTGGCTGCCGATAGTTAGACTTAATGAGGAAAAGAAATATGGGCAGCTTTTCCAAAACAAAAGCATAGTGGCCCTTGATGTTATTCAGCAAGGAAAGTTCAGTATGGTTTGGATGGTCAACAAGATTGACAAAGAGAGGGGAAGACTGCATGGGGAGGTGCTTGGAATGTTGCATGCTCACAATCGTTTCTTATTTTGGGTGCCTGATGTGTTAGGGTGGATCACATTTTGCGCTGTGGGGAAAGGAAAGATGGTGTTGAGACTAATGCACCAGAATGGGACTTGAGAGATCTTGTGTTACATTCATGGCTCTATTGTAAGTTTCCTGATTGATCTTTCACAAGTCATATATGTCCATATGCCTTGGTTCCCCATCACTGAAATGGAGATAATGCTTGCTGACCTCAGAGTTGTTAGAATAATTCCATTGATGTTTGTGAGGTGCTCCAAAACTACAGTGATGAATTCTATAGAAAATCCTGTAGCTGAAACCTTTCTTCTTTCACTGAGCAACTTCAAAAACTAAGCTGTTGGCTAAGTAGCTACCACTCTCATTCTTGAGGCTGTGAAATGTATCTTCAGCTGACCAATCAGCTAGGAAAAACCTGTCCCATATCTATCTAGGTACTTTTATAACACCCTGACATGACAGTGGAGTGGAAGCAGCCATAACGGATTGTGTATGCCCGTTAGTATGAGGAATCGTTATTTTAACTACCATCAGGATTCTTTGCTTTATAACCCTACAGGCCTTTGGAATGTTCTTGAAATTGCAGATGCTTCTGTTTAGCTGAGTCAGACCTTAATGTTTCTTAACTACTTTATATGGTCTTGAAGAGAAGGATTTTTATTGACTCCCTAATTTAGAGATCTGTTTTCCTCAACCATTGATATTGCCTTATGCTGTCCTTTTAATTCACAAATATTAAAAGAAAATGCTTTCTTGTGTTGCTGAAAGTCCTTCTAGTGTCATCATCTCTTGTTTTGGAAATACAGAACTTTGAATGTGGTTGTTTGGAGAGAAATGGAAGATATAACCAGATTTGCTTGCTACTTTAGGATACACTCATTTATTAGGAGCGACAAAGAGTCCTGTGGCACCTTAAAGACTTAAAAAAAAGTATTGAAGCATAAGCTTTTGTGGGCTAATACCCACTTGTCAGATGCATCCAACGAAGTGGGTATTAGCCCACGAAAGCTTATGCTTCAATACTTTTTTTAGTCTTTAAGGTGCCACAGGACTCTTTGTTGCTTCTGCAGATTCAGACTAACACGGCTACCTCTCTGATTCATTTATTAGGGTTACTCTTCTGGGGTAAGGGGGTGTTCTGTAATTCTATCTATGTATTGCTTGTGTCACTTGTGTTCTTATATGAAGCTCTACTTCTTCCTGCTGCAAGTTCCCACCCAGTGGAGCTATCCTGCAGGACCTAGGTGTCCCAGGGCTGGATTCTTCCAGCCCCAGAATCAGATGAACACACACACACACACACACACACACACACACACACACACACACACTAACAGACCACATCTGAGATGACAGGGTTAATCAGCACATCCAAGCTGACTCTTTATATATCCTTGGACTCAGTAAGCTGGGCCGAGCAGCACTTCCTAGTTGTCACCTTCATATGCCATAGACCTAGCACCAGAATAGAGAATGCCTGAGCAGGCTGGATTGAGCAGCACTTTCAATCTTCCACCCTCACCACTCTGTGAAGCTTGAATTGGCCGGGATTACCAGGTGGTGGTAGTAGCGGAGTATCCGGAGTGCTGGAGACGGGCAGAGCTCCTAGCTTGATCAATAAGGAGAAGATGAATTCCCATTGGAATTGATGCAGATTTTGGATCCAGGCATCATAGCACTTACTTGAGAGTGGGTAGCGGTTTTTGTAGGGAAAAAACAATAGTTCAAGGGAGAACGTTATATTTGTTTATGGGTAAACTGGTGGCTCAAGGGAATACACCAAAGTTGCTTTGTTCAGGCTAGACCAGGGATCGGCAGTGTTGGCACGCAGCACCGCAGGGTAAGCACCCTTAGTGGGCCCCGCCAGTTTGTTTACTTGCCGGTTCGCTAATCGCAGCTCCCACTGGCCACGGTTTGCCATCCTGGTCCAATGGGGGCTGCGGAAAGCAGCGGCCAGCACCACGTTGCTTCCTGCAGCTCCCATTGGACCGGAGCAGTGAAGCACAGCCACTGGGAGCCGTGATCGGCGAACCGGCAAGGAAACAAACCAGCAGGGCCTGCTAAGGGTTCTTACCCTGCAGTGCTGCGTGCCAAGGTTGCCGATCTCTCGGCTAGACAATAGGAACTGACCATTCCTGGCTATGGGTGGTGGTCCTTCAAGGAACCTCACAATGCAATTAGGCACCTTCAGTATTTTGGATACCAATAAAAGATTTATTACTAGAAAATTGGTCTGCTAACTAGTGAGCTGGGTGTGTGCAGGCGTGGGTTCATTAACATCTGGAGGAGAACCCCCCCACCCCCCGCATCATGCAATGCTTTCCTACTTTTCTGATCCCAGAGTTCAGTGCAGTTCTTGCCTTGAAATCTCTGTTCTCCATTCTCTGTGCTAATGGAGACACCTCCCTCTCTCATCTTTGATGCAGATGAGTCTAGGGGATTTTCCTTAATCCTGTCACCCTTGTCCAGAGGGGTTAAGGTGGCTCTCTCCATTCCTTTTCATTGCTTTTTGTAACTCTTTCTTCTGATCAGCTTTAGTTCAAGCAGAGGCTTGGGGCGAGTCTTTCGTTAGACAGGCTGGGTACTGTGCCCTGGTTCCCCAAGAACACAAGGCTTATAGGTAACAAGGAAAAGATATTAAGTTATATTTGTTTACAATTGAAATGTATCCTGTTCATCTTTAAGGGAAAAAAAAGACTCTGCTAGCTATACCGATTACACAGTATGTTCAAAGAATCAACTACAGAGTGAAAGAAGTCATAAAATAAACCAAATGGTATATTTTGATGTAAAAGTTGACCTAGTCATAAAATACTGAGAGCTAAATCCTCTGATGGTATAAATTGGCAAAGGTCATTGACTTCAATGGAACTACACCACTTTGCACCAGCTGCAAAGCTGGCATTACAGCATGAGGAACATCTTAAAAGATGAGGAATCAAGCTTATTTGAATCCAAATTAAGCAGTAATCCAACAATATGGGTTCAATCAAGCATCTGGGTTTGATCAAGTATGATGAATAAAAAAGGAGCCCAGAGGAGGATATTGATTATCTTGTACAAGTGTTTTCAAATGGCTAATATGAGCAAACACACAATTAATAGTGTTTTCTCTAGATTTTCTCCACATCATAATGAATATGGGACCAGTGCTGCTCCTAATGACTTCAGTCAGACCACGGCTGGGGGCATTAGAATGTAAAGGCTTCCAAAGCTCTGCACTAAGATTGTGAATCTACCCTGGATCCCATACTATCTCACCTAACCAAATCACTCAAACAGCCCACTACTATAATTCAGATTTTGAGGGAAGATGTCCTTATTTTAAGTTATTTCCTCTCTTGGGTTGTTCTAGTTGTCCCCAGTGTCTGAGAATGTAGTGTTATCTCATTATACACTCAATATTATGATCATATTGCTTTTATGAAAAACCTCACTTTATTCCATAGTCACTAGTTGGTAAAAGGGGGAGTTTGCATCTTGCAATATTGTGTGACTCATGAGGAATTACTATATCATTTTCTGGTCACAGTTCACAAATTCAGCTTACTTCCTTAGTCGAGAATTATTTAAAAATTGAGATTATTTGTTAACCATTTTAAGTGTGTCCTGTGCAAATATTTTGGTCAGATTCTTTAGTCTAGTCCTGTAATTTGAGATAACATCTAATCCTGGCTCTGACTCACTTTGTTCCATTGAGCAAGGCGTCTAACCTTAGTCTTCCCTTCTATAAAATTGTTGTAGTAATCAGCTACTCCACAGATGTGTTCTGTGAATCCTAGTTAATCACTGTAATTTCAAACCCATGTTCTAAATGCTAAGTGTTAGTATAATTAAATAGAGAGACAAGGTGGGTGAGGTAATATCGTTTATTGGACCAGCTTCTTTTAGTGAGAGAGACAAGCTTGTGAGCCACACAGAGCTCTTCCTCATTATGCGTAGCTTGAAAGCTTGCTTCTCTCACCAGCAGAAGTTAGTCCAGTAAAATATATTACCTCACCCACCTTGTCTTTCTAGTATCCTTGGATCAACATAGCTACAACAACACGAACACAACAATGGATAGTACAATTAAATAGACTTTTATTATTCTGGTTCTGGAAAGAGCGGGGAAAAGTTTTAAGATACACACACTGATTGTGTAGGTCACACTGTTTGCTTCAATGAATGATTCAATTGTCAGTGTTCTGTTGCCTGCTTTTCTTAGCATAGTTCCCAAAGGTTTCTGTTGTTCAAGACAAAATTTGTATGTCATTCCTTTAACATGGCAAGAAACACAAAAGCGCTTTCTATTGGGAGGCTTACTTCACAGATGAGCTCATGGAAACTTCTGAACCTCCACTCTCCTGCATGCCTTCTTCCCTGGGTTGCTGTACGGGGTTAGAAAAAAATGCTGCAGGAGTCTATTTTTTAAAGATAGAGAACAGGAAAAAAAGAGCACTAATCAGCATGTCCTGTGCTCTTCTTTGTAGTCCCAGCGCCGTGTTACGTTTCACCTCCCTGATGGCTCCCAAGAAAGCTGCAGTGACAGTGGTCTAGGAGACCATGAGCCTGTTGGTAGTGGAACCCTGATCTCACACCCTCTCCCTCTGGTTCAGCCACAGGACGAATTCTACGACCAGGCCTCACCGGACAAGAGGACTGAAGCTGATGGCAACTCTGACCCCAACTCTGGTGAGCTGACTGTCAAGGCTTTGGTAGTCTTAGAGGTTTTTGTTTGTTTTGTTTTCACTTTTTTAAAAACTTCTAAGCTTCAGAGATGTGGAGCATGTGCATGGATATTTAGTCACAGGGCAGTTCAGAGGATTTTATAGCATGTTTAATTAGTTGCCTGAAATACCATATAGCAATGCTGATTGTTAAACAGAAACACAAGTTAAAAAAAATTGTGCTCATTTGGGAAATGTAGAGACAGACTACCTGATGAGTCAAAAAAACCCAAACAAACAAGAAAGAAGGAAGTTCTTCAAGGTAGCTTGCTGGTCTTTGTTGTCATTTGCAGTTGTGTATAGTATTTACCTACGCACTTTCTTCTTACAGTGATGCTTCTGTCTTTACTGTGGGATGGGGTATGAAATCATCCTAAATACTTATTGGAGATCAAAGGAACAATGAGTTGTGGGTCATATATTTTCATTGAACTACGTTAAAAAATGGAGCATATTAGGGTACATATAGTTTTCTGGCTAGTTTTCATATATGTACTACCTTTTTCTAGTAACTGTTGCACTGAGCCCTTCTGCTTGCAAAAGTAAATGGAAATTCTCCATTAGCTTGAGATAGCGGGGAAGCTCATGTTTGGCTCTAATGGATATGAGTTTCATCTATGATGTTCCAGTGCGCAGTTTGGTTGGCAACCACCACATCTATATATATGGGAAACCATTTTTTCCTTTTAATTTTAATTAATGTTTACAGTATATTGGAATTACAATGCTTGCATCCTGCACTATAGATGCAGCTCAGCAAGTGATAATGGGCGAATCATGCATCTGAAGTGAGGACTCTACAGGTAATGTGACTAGAGTTCATTGGGAATTTTTTGACAAAGTGTTTTGTCCCTGGAAAATTCTGATTCATCAGAACCTAAACTTTTCACAGAAGCATATTGGTTTGACAAAACTTTTGCTGGAAACATTTCGCAGGGGTAGAGAAACAGACAGACACTCCCTATAATAACCAATACTTTAATTTAAAGCTGAGATTTGAAACTGGGCCTCAGATTTCATAGGCAAGCACAATAACCCCTGGGCTATTGGCTATTCAGGGGTTTATGAAATCTCTGTCTCTGTCACATACATGTTTGTTGTTGTTGTTTTTCTTCATTAAAACTGTTGAAAGGTCTTGGTCTTGTTCAGCAAAAACAAATTCCCAGAGTTTGAAATTTTTCACAAAATTGAAGTGTTGTTTTCTGGCCAGCTCAAACTGTGACCTTAAGTCCACAAAAACACAAGGGCCTATAGTATTACAGCAGCTTAGAGCGAAAAATGTATATTCTATATGTAACTGATTAGTTTAAGTGGAATTACCCTGTTAATTTTCTGTCCATTCAAGAGAATAGTGACATATTTAACTAGAGTAGAGGGCTGTCTTAAGTCTTCATTTATTACCTGTAGGCACTGTAGCATGGGCTTTGCTGATACTTAGTTGTCTATCTCTATATCGCATATAGCATAAAAAGTCCATCAAACAAAGCTGGCAAAGAGCAGGATCAGTAAACTCTGTACAAAGGTCTTACATGGGAGTTTTTTTGGCATTAGCAAATAGGTGTCAACTTCACCATACAATCATGCAATATTAATTACAAATGATCTGACTCACTGAAGTGGGCAGATGTGTTTAAAGCTCATATGAATATTTCTGTTTCAGTGATATCTGTAACTGATGCGATTATATACAATTTAGCCTTTGGGGACACTAAATTCATGGTAAATCTATGAGAAACTAATGGTCAAGCTGTACTGAAGGTTAGTGAGCCATGGAAATATAGCTTCTTATACTAATTATTTTATCAGACTGAATTAAAACATTCATTTAAATAGTGTCTTGTATATCTCATCCGATCTTACAAGCTATACAGAGTGTAATAATTTGCACAGCTGTCACCCCAGGAAACCTAGGTGCATGAGGAAATGACAGTGATGATTATGTAGGTTTCACTCTTAACTCTTGAGTCCTTACTGAGTTAATTGCCCAAACAACCAATGAAGTGGTCACTGTGTGGCTGGAGATGCTTTTTATTATTATTATTATTATTTTTATTATTATTATTATTATTATTATTATGAGATGTGAAACAGAGTTTGTAACAGTTTATGGGCCTGAAAGATCACACAACATCTTTACATGAATAGAAGTTCTACCCAACATTAGGGCAAAATTAGAATGTGGGTAATTACATTCTGCCTACCTAAATTACTGATGTTGTGTCAATAGGATATGGTAATCTGTGATACTTCCTGTCTTAATATGTAATGTATTATTGCTGTGCAATGTTAAAGAGTTACTTCATTCAATCCTAGAGGTACTTTGATTTGAGTGGCTGTTGAAGTGATTCCTATTGTACTGTACATGGTTAAAAGCATTGTGAATACTTTGGGATGACATGTGCAGTTATGCAGTGGAGGAAGGGTGGGAGTCCTTACATTACATTACGTTACGTTACATTAATGAAACATATGCATTGGATTAAATCTTTAAAAATACAGAGAAACAGTTAGACAAGTTTTGTCATTTCTTTGTAATCCTAATACTTAATGATATTTGTGTTAAAAAAAAAAAAAAAAAAAGTGAACCCATTAAGACTATGCGGGGCTTTATGTTCCTCTTTCATTCACCACACCCATGATTTACACTGGGACAAAGTGCTCAATAAGAGGGTGTAAAATGTTTCCATATCAGAATGGTCATATTTATATCCACTTTTGACAGAAGATACAAGGAGGTGATAAATGAGGGATTTTAAAAAGAAATTTGTGACTTTGATGTTAGTCTGGAGGTGTTATAAATAAAGACCCTCAAAAAACAAAACTGTGTAATAATAGTTACAAGTTAGTTTTATTTTTGAGAGCTTGTCTTACATATATAGATAGATAGATATATATAAGGGGTTGGACTAGATCAGGGATTGGCAACCTAGGCAAGCGGCCCCCCAGGGTAGGCACCCTTGGTGGGCCCGGCTGGTTTGTTCACCTGCCGTGTTCGCAGGTTCGGCCAGTCGCAGCTCCCACTGGCCGTGGTTTGCCGCTCCGGTCCAATGGGGGCTGCGGGAAGTGGCGCAGAGCTCCCTTCCAACCTTGATATTCTACGATGATATGATTCTATGATCAAAATTCAATATTTCTTTAATAAAAAGCCTCATTCTCCATTGCCCTTTCTCGTGTGTAATCATAACAGTAAATAACACTATTGTGTATTTATATATAATATAATGGTGTAATAATGTCACTAACAATGGTTAATGAGTAATAAGAATTGTAGATAGGTTGGTTAGTTTTATAGTTTTTTTGAGAGACTGCCTGAATATTATATTTTTTTCAAAGTTCCTTATTTGTGTTATAAATAACACATTTGATTTTGAAACTCCAATTAACTTTTCTCTATTTACACTGTGTATTTGTTTATTTATGTATTCATTTATTATTTCTCTTCAGGTGGCAATGAGAACAGACTAGGCAATTTCATAATTTTTTTAAGTCAGTATCTAGTATCTAATTTCATGTTAGTGTTTCCATGCACAAGTACTGCTGCAAATGTAGTGTTGTAAATATTATAGAGCAAATGTAGTGTTGTAAATATTGTTGTGCTCTTAAACTGATTCAACAAAAATGAAAAGAAGAGTAATCCTGGGATTATTTGTACTGATTGTCTAATAATGTATCTGTACCAAAACTTACACCTGGGGCCAAACTTGTCCTTCACTGTCCCTCTCAAAGCTATTCAAATGCAAGGTGTGTTCTGCTTGTTGAAGCAGGATGCTATTTCTGCCTGGATAAACCTGTTAATTGGTGAGAACCATTTTGGTGAATTACTTTAATATTCTTGTGAATGGTGTGTTTTTATTGTTGTACACCATAAATGTATGTAAATAAAGATGTAGCTGTTGTTTCCTGATAGTGGTATGTCGCTGCTTTAATTAAGTTTGGACGGGGGGGTGGGGGAGATGGGGGAAGGGCCAGGTTTGGACAGCCTGCAATGTTAAAGAATGAGTTAAATATTCTCATAGCCAAATGATCTACTGCATGAGAAACTCACTGTTATGTTTTGTAAGTGTTGCCAGCCTATGAAGAGACAAGGGAGTTACAATTACACTTGTCTAATGAAAAGGACATACACAGCCAGAGAAAATTCTCCCAGCTAATATTAAAGACAGCAATCTCTCATGCTGGGAGAGACTGAAAGGAAGAGAGATTACAAACACTAGTTCTGTTAACTAAATATTGTCGTCATGTTTCCTAGGGGAGGGCAGATAGGAGAGGCAGGACAAATAGAAAATAAATAAATCAGCACTTTAATCAGGATCTGTATACTCCAAGATTGGTTTAGGACACATAACCTGTCTACTTTTGTAGGGTCACATTGTCCAGTCATGGAAGAAGAAAAAACAGAGACAATGGATTTAGTTTAATTAGTCTGCAATTTAATTCACTTAAGATATCTGGGTGTTACCAGCCACAAATTGTACAGTGCAGGTCATCATACTTTCCTTAATCATTTCCACATAATCCCCAGCCTGATCCCAGCCATCCCATAGCTGGGACCCTGCCACCCTCTCCTTGTCAGAGGGTTAAGGGGGCTAAAAAAGGAGGGGTCTTCCTTTGCTTTACATCGGGGTGGGCAAACTTTTTGGCCCAAGGGCCACATTGGGGTTGCAAAATTGTATGGAGGACTGGCTAGGGAAGGCTGTGCCTCCCTAAACAACCTGGCCTCATCCCCTACCCAACCCCCGCCCCCCTCCTGCCCCCTGACGTTGCCCCGCCGAAGCCCCGCCACATCTAACCCCCCTGTTCTTTGTCCCCTGACCATCCACTACTACCCCCCCCACCAACCCTACCCCCCCCCCCCAGGACCTCACCCTCTACCCAACTCCCACTGCTCCCTATTCACATCCTTGCCCCCTGACAGGTGCCCGGGACTCCCACACCTATCCAATCCCCACTTCCTCATCCCCTGACCACCCCCGCAGAACGTCCGCCCCGTCCAACCGCCCCGTGCTCCCTGTCGCCTAACTCCCCCCAGCACTTCCTACTTCTTAACCAACCCCCTGGTCCCAGCCTCCCAGCCTCAGCCCCCTTACCATGCAGCTCAGAGCAGCGTGCCTGTCAACCACATAGCCTGCCAGAGCTAGACTTGCAGCCCCGCAGGAGCTCATACCCCCACCTCCTTACCTTGCTGCTCACAGCTGGTTTATATATTTTTGACCCAATCTGTTTCTAAATGAAGAATATTTTTGAATCTAAAAGACTATTCATTTCATTTCTCACTCTTCCTAAGAAAGCTGTTAAAAGGGAAAATAGTTCCAAAGGTTTCAATTGTTGCCAGATTTTATCTGTCAATATGTCTGATATGAACCTGCAAAACCACCAAATTGCCCTAAAGTCTAGTAGACATTGCATATTACCAACATGACTTTTTTGCATCTGTTCTGCTTGCTTTGTGGCTTTTTGATGTGTTTACTACAAAGTGTAATGTTAACAGAAACATCCTGTTTTATGACCTGTTGACATTAAGAGAAGAATTTGATGCATTTTAATCTGGATTGTTTCTTCTGTAGTTCAGCAATCAAGTGCTCAGTGGTGTTTTCTTGCTAGTACAGTTTTGATTTTCATCAGCATTAAATGAGCCCTAATTTGTTAAGAATCCTGCTTTCAGTGATCTTTTAGTAAAGGCTGCAAAGCACTATCATTTAAACTGGAAATGTTAACCCATCTAATGGTTACATTCAATATAGCTAACAGCATGATAGAATTGTATGAGGTAAAAATGTGCCTCCTAGTGTAAAGAAGGTGAAATGTGTACTTTCATGAATTTGCTTGATGAAATTACATTTTGATAGCTGCAAGCTGTGGATGTGATTCATTTTCCCTCAAAGAGATAAAGAGAAATAGCATATATCTAACAGAGTGTGGGAACTGCTCTGGGGAGGAAGCCTATTCTACATTTCAGATGTGCATGTGTGATAATTCCAGTAATGAGGAAATAAGTAAGAATCAGAAAGAAAAAAATATGTATGTCCTTCATATGTTTGTCTATTTTTTGCTAATAATTAATAAGCAATATAAATAAATGTTACATCCAAAATTATGCCATTTTAAAGGTTTCACTTTTAAACATAAAAAGAAGAAAATTGTTTTATAATGCTGGAGGGTGTTCAAAATAAACATACAGATTTAGAAGCAATTCCATGTTCTTGGAAGCAAATTCTAAAATAGCCCAGATCTGCCATTAATGCTATATATACAATTCTTTCTATTTCCAGTATATTAAACAATATTTTGATCAATGTGGCTGACAAAATGCAAGCTCCCGCATTTGAAAAAATCTATCGTTACAGTTATTTAGTGAAATGATGTCAGGAGAATTAAATCATAATATAATCCCAGTAATAAGAAGGAATATTTCTGTGGCATGGTTTAATTATTATTACAGTTCAGAGTTATGGCAAGAGTGTCTTGTATTAAAGTTGGTCACATGACATGGTCCCCTGTGGAGAAGCTAATCCTTTCATGCAAAGAACTCTGGTTTATAGTGTTATTATTCCAAGGCCAGTGGGTGATGGTGTTTTAACCTTATAGTCTGTTCCCACTGTATAATTTCTTTACTGCTCCAAAGTTGCTTGTTCCACTTGGCTAGACTGAAGTTCATAGTGGAGAATTTACAGTTTAACGTGTAGCTAGGGATGCTTCTGTGTTAACCTTTTCTCTCCAGATAAATCACTGTCCATAGCTATTTTTGTGTTTCATATTCTGAGATCTAGAAGAAGAACATTTGCCTTTGAGACATTTCCTTCATTTCATTAAACACAAGTTCATACCTCACACAGAATCTTACACTGTCACATTTAGCTACAGGCAAATAGTAGCAAGAGGAACTGGAGTCAAGATGGGTGAATTAGCCTACTGAACAGCTATAAAATAGACTGAAGACGGGATTCAATCTTAGCACCATATATTTTTTCCTTTAAAAAAACCCCAAGAGGCATGAAATGTATCAACATTTCATTAAGATTTCTACAGCATTCTTGGTTTAGAAAGAAGAGACAGAGCCAAATTTTATCCTGGAAGTGACAAAGAGTCCTGTGGCATCTTAAAGACTAACTAAAGTATAGAGCATAAGCTTTCGTGGGCTAATACCCACAAAAGCTTATGCTCTATACTTTAGTTAGTCTTTAAGGTGCCACAGGGCTCTTTGTCACTTCTGCAATTCCAGACTAACACGGCTACCCCTCTGAAATTTTATCCTGTTTTCCTTTCCCTTCTCCCCATTCACCAATTCAGGATGTGTGGAATCAGGGTTGAATCTGATCTGTTCAACTCATTACATTACATAAGTGTGAGGCGAATATCCAGTCCAGATACTCCATAGGGAAGGGATACAGAGACCAGATAAATGATTAAAGGACTTAAAGAAATTGTTTGGTAAAGGAGAGGAATGAGGAGGGTAGCCTACGGGCTTCTATAACTCACATGGCAGGGAGCCAAGCTTGTTTCCTTGATAGCCTACCTTAAACCTTATTTGAGAGTGGGGATGCTAAGGTCTCAGCAATGGGCTGACTTAGGATCAGGATGGAAAAAGAGCGGGGGCTGGCAGAAGCCATGGGATAGATGTTGAATGAAATGGAATTACCTGCACTGTACACTTTTATCTGCTACATAGTCCCAGAAATCTAATAATAATGTTGTGATTAACCCTTATACAATGTCTCCTGTCCTCCTGTCAGTATATCCATCTACGCTCAGAAATCTTTTCATTATATAGATTCATAGAGTCTTAAGGCCAAAAGTGACCATTTTGACCATCTAATCTGGTCTCCTGCATAACACAGGCCAACGAATCTTATACGATAATTTCTGCATCAAGCTCATAATTTCTGTAATAGCCACAGCATATTTTCAAAATATATCCATTGTTGATTTAAAGACTTCAAGTGATGAAGAATCTGTCCAATACTCAGATACTTATATAGTGATCAAGTTACTAAGTTATCAAGCACAGTGATAAACTAAGAAGACTGTGCTTCTTAACCTGACTGTAAGCCAAGCTTTCTAAACATGGACTCATATTGATAGTTCTTTTCTGATTTTTTTTTTGGTTTTTCAACATCCTTTTTAAGTGTGGATTCCAAAGCTGGACACTATGAAAGAGGAAGGTGACAAATGCCACATGCTTAACCACTTAATCATCCAGACCTTTTATAACAGTCTCAAGGTTAAAATGACATAACCACAATTTCAACATAGATGCCCACAATAGGGAAAATAAAACCTCCTCATAAAACCCCTAAAACACAAGCAATGCTTTTATTGATTTCCTTCTGTACAGATTTTTGTGTTTTGATGTCAGCAGGTATTTCTTTATGCCTCAGCAGCTAAACAAAAATGTCCCTTTACATTAGTATTAAAATAGAGAAACTCAAGCCAATTTTATAGCCATAACAGTAACTGTTAAAAATTAGAGCAATGAAAGAAAATCAGAGTTTCAGTATCAGTTACATTTCTTATGCTACACGCCATGCTGGAAATCATTTGTAAATAAGGCTAACATTTTGTCATGGATATTTTTAATAAAGGTCAGGTCACCGGCAATAAAGAAAAGATCATGGAAGCCATGACCTGCCTGGGACTTTTACTAAAAATATCCATGACAAAATGGCAATCTTTGGGTCCCCACACCACCTGCAGCAGGGCAGCTATGCAGCAGCTAGGAGCTCCAGGGTTCCCGCTGTGGGTTGGGAGTCAGAGCTCCAGGGTCCCCTTGCTATGGCTGGGAGCTGTGGGGCCTCCTGCTGCATGCAGCAGATGGTAGATGTGGGGTACCTCTGCCACCTGCAGCTACTGGGGTCCCCCCCACCACCTGCAGAGTACAGGAGCTGTGGGGTGCCCCCACGGCAGCCAGGAGCTGTGGGGTACCCCTGTTGCCATGGCAGATAGGAACTGGAGCTGTGGGGATTATTTATCCTTCAAATAATCTCTCTGACATGTACGTTACACTAACATACATCCTTTAGACTCACATTTGTTTACCAACACATTATTTACCTCCCTTACACATTACCTCTGAATATGGTCCACTGAATGTGAATTTTAATAATCTATATTCGGTGTATCTTACACACTCAAAGCTAGACTCTGCTCTTAGTTATGTTGCTGTAAACCCAGAATAGTTCTGCTGGCTTCAGTGATGGAAGAATCTGACTCTGAAAAGAGAGAACAACAACTAACTTTGGGGCGTTTGTTAAAGTCATCTCCTATGCTAACTTACATCTTCTGACACCTTTCTCAGGCTCCTCAGCCTGTAAGTTACTTCAGCTTAGACTCCCTTTCACTTAGCAGCAGTCAATGACCGAATGGATAATGAACGTAAGGGAATCTAACGGAATGTAAGATTTATACCAGCTTGCACATCATTAGGGTTATCTGAAATATTTATATAAGCATTTTAAAAAAATGGAAGAAAATTTGCCAACTGTGTTTCTCATCTATTGACCATCTATTACACATTATAAATTTAACCACAGCATTAAATCCAGGTCTGGCGCAAGCAGGTGAAAAGTCTTTTGAAGTCATTGGAGTTTGCATCTGGTTCAGTGGGCTGATCTTAATCTTAGAGCTGTGTGAAAGTCAGAGGTTTCAGTTCATTGGAAGTCAGGGGATCTTTTCTCTGTTCTCTCTCCTTCTGCACATATATGTGTATGTCTTGGCACACTTTTTGCTTCTTGTTGATTTTCAAGATTGAATGAAGCCAAAATATAAGGGGAAAGAAGCAAACAAGCAAGCTCAGCTTGAAGTGGTTATAGTTTTCCTGAATTCATGTCAAAACTACTGAAGATTTTCATTTGAAACCACTGAATTTCAAAATATGATTTTTTACTAACCACTCTTACTTGAAACTTGCCTCAGTTTCATTGCAAGTGCTATGAATCTCAGATAAATGTCTGGTCCACATGACAGCTTTGTAACAAAAAAAATTTTTTTGGCTTCATTGTAGAAATTTTAAATTGCATGATTGTTGTTTAAAGCAGGAAGCCACTGTATTTTCAGTGGGACGCTCTGTCAGTTAGCATGATTTCTCCAGTTGGCCAGATTTGTCTTATTTTCTCATTTATTATTCCATAAAAATAGAAATAAGATGAACAACTGAATAAAATCTAATTTTTCAGGCATAACTGAATGGATCTGGAGAGCTGTGTGTGAATTCTGGGGTACTCCAGAAGGCAAACTAGTTCTAATCGTGTGATACAAGATCAGTTAATGATAGTGGTGATTTTTACATAATCCTAAAGCAGTGAAGAAGCAATATAATCTGTCACATACAGTTTGTTATTAATTTGTTTGTTTTTGAGACTCTTTCAGAAAACTCTGGGGAAATGTAGTAAACTTATGTATTTTAGGGTTTCTGTTAAATATCTAGGCTTGTTACATTAGTACTGAGATTGATTATCTAATTTGTCAAATTTGGTTTCCAGCAGTGGGCTTGACTGTGCAACCTCTGTTTTCTTTGGTAAGCATTTCCTCGTTCAATAGGATTACTCTGGTGAAATAGGATTGCACTGCTGAGTCTTTGGAAATCTCACCTACAACATTTGAACGAGAACAAATAACCAACAGAGTGGTAGAATTTTTGAGCACCAGTTAATGCTGTTTTGACACTCCTGCTAGCTTTCCTTAGTCTTTGTCATACCCTAAACCCCAGGGGTGGCCAATCTGTGGCTCCAAAGCTGCATGCGGCTCTTCAGAGGTTAATATATGGCTCCTTGCATAGGCGCTGACTGTGAGGCTGAAGCTACAGATGCTAACTTTCCCATGTGCCGGGGGTGTTCCCTGCTCAATCCCTTGCTTTGACACCACTCCATCTCATCCTCCAAGGATCCTCCCCCTTCTTCTGAACCTGCCATGCCCTCACTCCTTCCTCACAGAGCCTACGGCACATGCAAAACAGCTGATTGTGGCAGGCGGGAGGTGCTGACTGGCTGGGCTGCTGGCGGGTCGGAGGCACTGGGAGCTGGGGGCCAGGAGCTGCTGACGTATTACTGTGGTTCTTTGGCAATGTAAATACTGGTAAATACTGGGTCCTTCTCAGGCTCAGGTTGGCCATCTTTGCCTTAGACAGACTTGACAGCATGCATATTCAGTTCTTATTTCTGCTGCTGTAATTTTTCTTACATTTAGTTATTCCTCCCTTGATATATTTATTTGTGATGCTTATTATATTCATGGTCAGCTTTGTCTGGCAGAGACTGATCACAAGATATGCTAACTCTTGAACTAAGAGCGGCAATGCCTTTTTTAGGGTCTTTCACTCACTGTTTTATGGATACAGAGTTTGACAATGAATTTTGTTCTGTAGATGTAAATTTCCACAAAATCATTCCAGCTTCTGGTTTTGAGAAATAATGCCAATGCAACTCCAATTCCATCTACTTATAAAGTAATCTTGTTCCTTTAGAGAATAAACAATATTTGTTACTTTTAAATGGTATTGAATGAACAAGGTTGTTGTCTAATTTCCAGTCTTATTTGTTCTATTACCATGCTAATCACATACACTAATTAATGACATTCATTTTCAGTGCCCTGTAAAGTGTACCTCTTTTTAAAGGCAACAACTGTGTTTGTTTTGTCCTTTTGCACCTCTTTGATAATAGTTTCTGTTTGATTCCTACTTTTCTGAGTACTTATGCACCACACAAGGTTGTTGCTTTTTTCCAGATGTACTAGTTTGTGAGCATATCTTATTGAGTGCCATGACATTGGAGGAGTAGAAGGTAATTTATCTTGGTGCTCAGAAATTCTATAGTGTTATTGAATGCTGATGACTTTACACTTGTGCCATAAATGGAAAACCATCTTGTCAGAAGCTGAAATTCTTCATCAAAAAAATTGCAAAATGAGGTTTTGCCTCCCAAATTGTGAATTATCCCCTTCCATAGACAATGTAGTGGTATCATATGATAGCTTGGAAGGCTGTTTTCAGACATTTGAAAAAACTTTTAATTTCAAGTACTTTTTTTTTTTCTTTGAATTGCACTTCTGTTGAAGTGTTATCCACTTGCCTGAAGACTGATTTGGTTCTTCATTTGTAGAATGAAATAGAGAAAACTCTATTAACTTGTTTCCATTTACTGTTTGGTTTAATCCTAAAATAATTATATATTACTCAAAGATGAAGGCTTCCTCTTTGTACCAAGACACAGACATTTTTACCACATGATTTAAACTCAGCAGTAGGGATGGAAAACCTATTTCTAATATCTTCTTTTACCCTCACACTCTTGCTACTGTCATTGTGATATAATATTAATAAAGAACCTGCAAAATTCATTGTAAAGCAGTAAGCTAATCTCATTCTTAGCTATAGTACAGCTACCCATTCACTATTGGTCTCCTTTGAATTCACATGTATACGATAGGTATCTGACCAACCCCTGTCCAGATAAGAGAAAATCAATGCTTGATTTCTTATTGTTTGCTTTTTATTGTGTGTTTTGTTATTGTTTCTTTCTTTTGGGGGAAGAGAGGTTTTATTTTATATACCAGTATGCTGATATAACCATGCTTCCTAATGGAAGTTCCTTGGAGTAGAGAAATGCATTATTAATTCATAACATTAAATTGACAACAAGCCTTAATCTAACCCATAACACCCAGTACTTATTTTGTTTCTCTAACATATGTAAAATAAATATTGCATGTATTTTTCCTTAGAAATGCGTGTTTTCCACAAAGAGTTGTGCCTGTGAATACACACTTAGTCTGTTATCCTTACCCAAAAAAGAAAAAGACAAAACGAATCCATTTTTTAATACAAAGGACAATTTATTAACATTTTAAAACATGAATGAATAAAGTCTCTAGAAGCAGAAATTATATTTTGATCAACTCTTAGACTGTGGCTTTAGATCCTCTCATATGGATCCAGAGAAATACAGGGTTAACAAAAAGTAGGTAAGCAGATTGAAAATAATCATAGAATGTTTGCAATGTACAGTACATTACACTGTGATTCTACCACCACCACAAAATAATCATTACCTCTGTCAATCATAGTGAGGAGAGATGCCTTGCTACTCAGATGTGATAATATCTTAGTCTATCATAGTTAGCACTTAGTTACCGTGTGTGGGGGGAAGAGTACACACATCTTCACATTTACCACAGCCTGAAATGCATATGTTTTTTTCTTCTGCAATCATGATAACAAAATCTAATGTTTTGGCTTGTGCATTATTCTTAAAAATGTTTGCAGTTTGAAGAAGAGATTGTTTTGCTGTGTCTATATGCATTTTGCAGACATGCAAGCAATCAGCAACTATAGCCACAGTCAATGGCATTCAGATACCACAGTGATAAGTGTGTGATATAACAACCTAAAAGATATATTCTAGACCACAGGTAGGCAACCTATGGCACGGGTGCCGAAGGTGGCACCACAAGCTGATTATCAGTGGCACTCAGCCTTCCCGGGTCTGGCCACTGGTCATAGGGGCTCTGCATTTTAATTTAATTTTAAATGAAGCTTCTTAAACATTTTAAAAATCTTATTTACTTTACATACAACAATAGTTTAGTTATGTATTATAGACTTATAGAAAGAGACCTTCTAAAAACATTAAAATGTATTACTGGCACACGAAACCTTAAATTAGAGTGGATAAATGAAGACTCGGCACACCACTTCTGAAAGGTTTCCAACCCCCGTTCTAGATAGTACTTACTGGAGTCATGTACAAAATGGTAGAATCTCCCTGGAGAATGTGCCACAGGTAATTTTACTAGCGTTGGTTCACGCAGTTAGGTTGCTTGTTACCGTCAAGGCTACCTTATTAATTTTTCCTCTGACGATATATCTCCTTGTTTAAAGAAAATTAATCTTCATAGAGTATAGAAGTTGCTACTTGTATTAAAATAGGAGAAATATTATCTTTACCTTTATACATATATATTATTAGATTTATATCTAGACTGTTGTAATCTCCCAAGTACACATTTGTGTTTCTCCAAGGGACAGCTTACCATTTAAAAGTGATTTTCATTGCTTCTCATCAAAAATCAAATTGTACTGGTGCCTAAAAATTCCTGGTATTAACAGTTGAAAGCATCCCTCAAAATTCCTCGACGTGACAAATCAGAAGTTTCATTTTCAAGATGTGCTTTGAAATGTAATTTCTTTGAAGGTAACCAAATTTCTGAAAAAAAAGACCTCTTCTGTCATCTTGCTTATATGCCTGATTCCTCTTTTGAGAGTCACTCTCTGGTGACCTATGGATCTGAAGTCAGTGATTAAGCACTAGACAGCAACAAAAAGGATGAACATTTTTTTTCCCTTTTGCGGGTTTCCCAACTAATCAGGATTAAAAGTGCTGTACTGTACTTACAGGATCTAGGTGTGCTTAGGTAAAAAGTGTCAGTGGGATTGCTATTGGAGATATGGCTTTGGCTGTTAAACATAGCATATTTGTTATCAATTTTCCTTTAATTTAAAATGTTTCATTTTTTAAACAAAATATATAAGTAAGAGCATTCTCGTATCCATGATTCATTAGCATAGATTGTACACAGATAGTTATTGCCTGGCATGATTATCACATTAAACAGGCCTTATTTTTTCTACATGTAGAAAATATACATGGATGGGATTATACTGCCTTGGAATAACTGACTAGTTTTGACATTATAATAATAAGTAATAAGTCCACTGTCGGTATCCTCTTAATTTAATTTTATCTTAAACAAATTCTTAGTTAATTGAGTCACCGAAGTTAACACACACAATTTTTAAGAGAGCTTTATGTGCACTCATACACTTGAGCAACACCGAATAAATTTATACTGACAAAGTAATGGTATAGAATATAAGCCTCCATAGAGAAGCCAATACAATTCAAGTGTTATTTTAAGCATATTGGTTTTGCAAAAAAGCAACAAAAGAGGCTGGTTTGATCGTTACTGTTATTGCAAGGCCCTTGAAACCCAGCCACTTCCTAATTCTGAATGAATGTGATCTGGCAAGCAGAGCTTAGTCATTAACTAATGAATTGTAGCTGCAGTCTTTCAATAAAAATGTGTAGGTGGCTAGTAGTGCTTTAGTGTTACCAGCAATTTTAATGTCATTTGTAGGTTAGCTTGTGAAATTAAAAGTTGAAACTGATTTTTTTTCCCTCTTGCCTTTTGAAAGGAGGCTTAACTGCAGATAATTAGGATCTTTCAGAAAAGGAACTAAATGGTGCTACAAAGGTGTTCGAACATAACATGATGGATTAACTCTGGATGATGCAATGTCATTGATCGTTTTTTCCCGTATGATGTACAAAACAGCCTAAGCTGAGAAATTGTATGAACTCAATATTTTTGATAGTATTACACCAAGAATAATCATGAGACTCTTTTGTTTGTTTCTTTTCCCAAAACTGGTGAAGCATAATTATGCCCTTAAATTGTGTATATGATTCCTTTGATGTGCATGCAATTAAAAATATAACTATTTGCTCTTTGTATGCACACTTACACAGTTTGCGTACGCATTTATGAAAATTATGTGTAATTGTGCATACATTTTTGCACATCTGAATCATAATCTACACATAACAGATGAAGAAACATCAACGTGCAAGTTGCAAAAGGAAAATGTATACACTGACATCTTTAGACTTAATGCGCATCTCTGAATAAAAGGCATTTAGCGTCTACATTTTTACTAGTGATGGTATTGACCTTTAGCTATCCAGCTTCTCTTCAGCAATAATGGAGACTTGCATAACTGAGACCATAAACATTTACTCAAGAATATATCATCTATTTTTTCCATAGTAGCCTATGTTACAGGGGGACATGTTTAAAAAAAATAATAATCTGAAGTCTCAGTTAATGTGATTTGGGTGACACTTTGTGCAGTCCAATCAAACTGTTATGGTTGCATTTTCAAACTGGTGTCTAGGAACCTAGGCTCATAAGTCCTGTTACAGAAAACTTCTCATGCTTCCCTGATTTTGTTTTGCTTCACTGAGAGGGTTTGTGTATGGGTTGGGTCCATGGTTTCTGTGCAGTTCAACTTGAGAACCATAAAGCAGGGGGTCTCTGTTGGCCTTATTACATATACTAAAGTCCCATAGACATTAATACAAGCTATACATGAAAGGAACATAGATCTCCTTAGGGCTCAAAAGCTCTATTCATATCTTCCTTTCTAAAAGGAAGCCAGCACATCAGTAAGTGGGTGAAGAAGATGTCATGACCCAATGGCAGGGATGAATGAAAAATCTTAGAAATGTTGGAGATTATTTTGAATTTATCCATGCCAGTTTATGAACAGAAGCTTTGCATGATGACTAGAAACCATTTTTATATGGAAAACTGTGTAGTTAAGTAATGAAACTCTTTAATAAATAACAAGAGGTACTGTAACTGCCAAAGTAACATACCATTTAGATATTTTATTTACATGTTGGCTGAAGGGTGAGCAGCTGGAGCCATGGTAACTTACATAAATAAATGAAACATCTTTATAAAAGCACAGTAGAAGTTAGTATTTCTAAAAGGCTGTTAAAAATGCATTTTGCCCCTTTGGAAAATATTTTAGTAATGCAATTCAGCCTTCTGCTCAACACTTCTATCTCATTTTTGGAGGAGCATCGTTTATAGCCAGTGTCCTTCTGCACTGAATCTCAAACTGAGGTCCTTAGTACCTTATTTTTTTTTGCCCTTGGAAATACTCAACATAATTGTGTCTCGTTACAGTACACTGAAAGTTCACAGGTGACTGTTGTGGCTTAACAAGCAATAAAACAAAATGAAAACTCACTTGACTTGCACAAAGATCTTCACATCATTTATAAACTCAGATTTGTATTTCATAATAGTTATGAATTAAAATAAACTTTTCTGATCCCTCTGTGAGCAGCTGTTACCTTGCCAGAGTGTGACCATCTTTGTGCAGCTAACACTGTGGGGTCTTAATATATGAACCTGGCAGCTGGTATCTATCCTGCTTTAATGTCAGAAAAGTAAGTGTGTTTGGTAGTGGAAATATATGATATAGAAGTATGAGGGTTTTTTTCCCAAACTTGTATTAAAGGCGAGTGAAACATGCTTTGTAATCTGGCACTGGGTCCTACTGCTGGTGTCACAAATCTTGACACTTTTTGGTTTTAGAAAGGGTGGTAGCAGAAATCCTAGAAAGACTGGACCAAATTATTGACTATTCAGTACTAATCAGTATATTAACACCAGCAGAGAATTTGGTCTGCTAATTTTGAAAGAAAAAAGACTTCAGTTTCAAATATGTCAGTTTTGCCAGTAAAAATTAAGGACCACTCAGGAGGTATTTTTATCTTAAGTAAATAATTTGGTTGGCATCTTTCTTGATGCTCCTGCCTCTCTAGCCAACAATCAACCCCTTCCACACTCCAGGTTCTCTTTTTCTTACCTCCCATAACACTCTTTCATTCTCCATCTCTCATCTTTCTTTTTCTTACGTTTTAGGGATATTGTCTCCAGGATGGACTTTCCCCACAGCTTCTGCTCACAGAGATGCCATCTAGGAGCACAGTCTTTGGCTGGATGGCTTCTGAAATGTAAAGCTCCACTTGTGGTCTATCCAGCCTAAGCCTTAAGCTAACTCTAAGAGAAATGTTTCTAACCATTAGAGCAGTGTTTCCCAAACTTTTTTGGCCACGGAACACTTTTTAGCCTGGTATATATTTACAGAACACTTATTACTTTGTAGTCATTTGGTTTTCAAATAAAAAATTGCATTATTTATGTGCAAATATACTTTATTTTATAAAACAAAGCAAAATACAAATTTAAAATAACTTGTGTGTGACATACTCAGCATGCAGTCTGGACTGATGAACAGCAGTGTCCCCTCAGCTCTCTGTCCTGAGATGCCTTTTACACTGCATGGCTGTGAGAGCTACCACTCCTGGCCTTCTTGCATATAGCTTCCAGCTTGTAAGTTACTCCCACTTATATGAGTGCTGCAAACAGCCACTTTTGAATTACACTACAGAGCCAAAAGAGAGAACTCCTGGTCCCAGCCTTTCCCCAGAAATTTATGTCTTGTGCTGCCCAGCTCCTTCCTGGACAATGAAAGCTCATATGAAGTAATTTTATTAATAAAAAATGGTAAATACAAATCTTGCTATCCCAAATGGAGTTTCCCAAACACTTCAATTCAAACAATAAAACATGTTTATTAATCACAAAATGTTAGATTTTAAGTGAATATAAGTAATGAGATATAAAAGTCAGAATTGGTTACAAGAAAAATAACAATAAAACAGAACCAATGCCTAACTTAACAAATTAGAATGAGTTCAAAGCAAGGTCTCTCACACCATGTTTCAGCAGTCTTACTGGTTGAACTTCTTTCATACAGGATTCCACTCCTTGTCCAGTGCTGCTTCCTTTGTTCTTCAGGTAGGGTGGATGCATGGGCAGAGGGAAAGGGAGAAATGATTTGGGGCATCTGTCCTTGCTTCTTATAGTTCTTTCCCTTCTTCAATAAGGTCTGTGTGGACAGGAACCCCACACTGTTTATTTTTAAGATGTAGATTTCTAACTTATGTCTCTTTTTCTGCCAGTGAATAGCCACTTAAACAGGTGTTGTCCCATTTGGTTTGTTTATACCTGGCTGAGGTGTGATCTTGTCTTTTGTCTTTGCGGAACTGGTTTGGCCATTCTACAGTCTTGGAATATGTCTTAGTAACATCATACAGTGGAATCTTATAACTTTACATACAACATTGCTACAGATATTTTATCAGAACAAAATTGACCAGCGAGTTATGAGTTTTCAAAGGATACCTCACCAGGAATTACAAAAAGTATCATAAAGGTGTGCAAGGGGTGAACACCGGTACAGACCATCACAAGAGGATCAGATGCCAAGATGATGAGATGGGAGGCATCTTTGTGTGAGATAGACCCAAGAAGAGTATGGACATTGTTTGGTGTGTTCTGGAACTGAATGTGGATATTTTTGTGTGGATTTGGAACAGAATAAGAGAAAGAAGGTGGAAGATTTTGTGTGTGTTTTTGGTACTTGGATGGATAATGGTGTAGGAGTAGGGTATGAGAGATTTTGTGCACGGGATCTGGCACCTTTCTAGGAAATTCTTGTACTGATAGTCCAGAAGGCAGACAGTTATTTTATTTATGGCTCATAAGATGTCCATGAATCATTCTGCTTGCTGTATAGCAGGGGTCAGCAATCTGCAAAGGTGACATGCAAGCTGATTTTTAATAGCACGCTGCTGCCTGCCCTGTAGTACCGGATTTCCCATGGTGCCCCCGGCCTCCGCTCTCTCCTGCGGGGCAGGGAGCAGAAGTTTGGTCCTGCCGACATCTGCTGCAGGGCAGGCTCTACTGGCAGCCAAGCTTTCCCCCTCCCACAGCCTGCTGTGTTCCTCTGCCTGAGAGGGGAGGAGCTGCAGCACTTTCGCAACTCCAGGGAGGAGGCGGGGACGGGGCTGTGGGGAAAGGAGGTGGAATCCGGCATATCCCCTCCAGCCCTTTGCTGTGCGCCTCTCAGAGCAGGGGGCTGAGAGCACCCCCATGACCCCAGCCCATACCCCCAGCCCTCTGCCCTGACCCTGCATCCCCCACACATACCCAGCCATCCCATACCCTGACTCCTGCACCCCTTCACACATACCCAGCTCCTGTCCTGACTCCTGCACCCCCCACATATACCAAGCCCTCCACATCCCATGCCCTGACCCCTGAACGCCCCACACATACCCAGGCACCCCATACCCTGACTCCTGTACCCCCTCACATGCGCCCAGCCTCAATCCTGACTCCTGCACCCCCCACATATACCC
>ML677348.1:32294547-32351760 GCA_007922305.1 Dermatemys mawii | reverse complement strand
CTCAGTGCACCCCCACCCTCAGTCTGCAGCCGGTCTGGGGTCCCAGCCGTCGGCTCCTGCCAGCCAGGGTCCCAGCCACAGGCTCTGCTCAGCCTGCTGCCAGCCTAGGTGAATGGAAACCCGGGCCGGCAGCAGGCTGAGTGGGCCGATGGCATAAGATCAGCATTTTAATTTAATTTTCAATGAAGTTTCTTAAACATTTTGATAACCTTGTTTACTTTATGTATAACAATAGTTTATAAATTGTTAATAAATAATAAAAATGTTAAAATATATTACTGGCACATGAAACCTTAAATTAAAGTGAATTAATGAAGACTCAGCACACTACTTCTGAAAGGTTGCCAACCCCTGCTATATATGCTTGAAGGGAATAGTTGTCCCCAGAAGGCTTCAGAATCTCAGAGCCTGGGCCAAAGAAGAGTTGAACTTAATGTGATTTAAAATAAGAGAGCTCAGATGAAGGAAGGATGAGTGCCATATTTCTTATTCAACACCTTTTTTTTTGGTCTTTCAGCTGTTCACCTGTCAAAAGATGTTGTCAGCCTGTTTAATGAAGCATTCTGCTGTGTGTAATATTAATTGCATCACCTAAGTTTGGCAGTTTGCTGACAATCATAGTACTACTCTGTTTTAATGTGAGAATGTGGTCCTCTCTTCAGTTGACCAGTAAAGTCTATACAGGTGTGTCGCATCTTACGTGAGGGTTCCATTCCATGGTCTCCATGTATAGGCAAAATCGTGTATAGCCAAAATAGCGCTTTAAAGTCCCTTAAATTGTCCATAAGGTATACTTTTGTGTATATATTATGTACTATGTGTATAGCAAGGTACAGCGCAGGATATAACAAAGAGAACATATGCAAAATATAGTAACAATTTTAATAACATTAATAACATTACAGAGAGAGATGGAAGAATAAAACATGAAAACAGTACAGTACTGTACTGTACACTACTGTAAACCTGAACAGTCACCAGTTATCCGATGCACACACAGTCCAATGATTAGTCTTCCTCTTCCCCTGACAACACTATTAGGGAGTTGTCAGAGCTTGACGTCGATCCAGGAGACAATGGGCCAGGCGTGGGTGACAGAGAGCGAGCTGTAGATGATGTGTCTGGCTCTGGTTTGGCTCAAGAAGTTAATTGTGTAGGCTCATCTGCTGCTGGTTGTTTTTTTTATTGAAAAACATGGTGATTGGCAACTGTTACTGTTGTCTCTTAAGCTCCTCAAACATTTCTTGGTATGGTCTCAAAGCATCTGTAATGCTACGTGAAATTTTGAGGCTTCATTCCATGGAGGGATCATAATCAGAAATTAAATCATTCAAGTGTTTCGCTGCTTGGAACACTTCTGAAAACTTATGAAGATTCCAACTTGTTGGCTCTTCCTGTTCGCTGTCATTATCTTCATCTTCTGTAGAGGATTTTATCTGTTCCTTTAGCTCTTCATTAGTCAATGTCTCTCTATGGACCTCAATTAATTCCTCAGTTTCTTCCTTGTGGATGTCAACAAAGCCATCACCACTGACTTGCCTGGCCACGTGAACAATGCTTTCCACTTTTTGGTCAGTGGTCGGGAAATCCTTAAAATCCTTCACACATTCTTCCCATAGATTTTGCCAACATGCACTGACAGTTTCTGGCTTGATTGCATCCATTGCCTGTTTAATGTAAGTGATGCAATCAGCAATGTTGACGGACTTCTAACACTGTATCACATCAACACTGGGATCAGCATCCATAGTGCTAAGGATCCACGAGAATGTAAGCCTCGTGTATGTGGCCTTGAAACAGCTAACGATACCTTGGTCCAGAGGTTGGAGTATGGAGGTGATATTGGGCGGGGGAGGGAGAAAGAAGACTTCAACGTCTCTGTGCACAAACTGGAGTGCCTCAGGGTGGCCAGGAGCATTGTCTTCAATCAGCAGCACTTTAAAGTGAAGTCCTTTCTCCTCAAGGTGGTACTCGACTTCCACAATGAAACACTTGTGGAACCAATCCAGAAACAATGTTGCCATCACTCAAACCTTTTTATTAGACTGCCAGAACACAGGCAGGAGTTTCTTGCTCTTGCCTTTTAGAGCACGGGGATTTGCAGCCCTGTAGATAAATAAATAAATAAAGCCTGGCTTTATTAAATACCCAGCCAAATTGCCACAAAGCAACACAGTCACACAGTCTTCAGCTGCTTTGAAGCCAGGGGCTTGTCTTTCTGCTTTTCAAATGTAAGTGCGGGTGGGCATTTTTTTCCAGAAGAGCCCAGTCTCATCTGTATTAAAAACTTGTTCTGGAAGATAGCCCCTGTCCTCAATGATTTTCTTAAATTTTTCAGGTAGGCTTGGGCTGCTTCCTCATTGGCAGATGCTACTTAACTAGTAGTCCGGATGTTTTTGAGGTTGAAGCAGTTCTTAAAACTATTAAGCCAACCTTGGCTGGCTTTGAATTCCTTCTCATCAGAAGGCTGTCCCTCTTCGGCGGGATGTTTTAACAGCACATAAATGCTAAGAGCCTTTTCTCACAACATGCCGCCATTGATAGGCAAACACTTACGATTCTTCCAGCCATAAGTTTAATGCCTTTTCATCTTCACTAAAGTCTTATCACGCACCTGACTCGTAACCTTAGCAGTTACCGGAGCACTTGATGCCATGGCTTGACTAATTTCTCTCTCTCGAATCTTGATGGCACGGATGCTAGATTCGTTGCAGCCGTATTTACGTGCCATGCTGGAAACCGACATACCATCTCTCAATAAGTCCAATACAGCCAGTTTTTCCTCCAGCGTTAGAACAGATCACTGCTCTTTGGTGGAGCACCAGACGAAGTAGCTGCCTTGCGTTTAGGGGCCATCCTTATACAATACAAAAAATCTGGACTGGACTGTATCTTTAGATCACTGAGAGTACAGTACAGGTATCACACTCAGCACGGCAAGATGCACACAGTATGAGAGGCACAGTACTGTAGTGGGAACAGCATTACAGTACAGTAGGGGGAACAGCAGATTCACGTCTACAGTTTCATGCCATGTGCTCATTGAGTGGAATGGCGAGTGGAATTGCCCGCACTATTTAAACTCGTTTTTATTTAAGTTTTATTTTTATTTATTTATTTTGTTGTGGGAACACTAGTGCAGTTCTGTGGTGGGAACAGCTGATTCGTGTCTCCTGTCATGTGCTGATTGCATCGACTGGCAGGCGGAATCGGAAGCAGCAGAGATTTTTTTTCTTTTTCTTCCCAGTTGCCAACCACATAAAGCTGAAATCACGTAAGTTAAAACAGCGTAAGATGCGACATGCCTGTATGATTAATTTCAGCTTTGGGAAATATGTATTTACTATCTTGAGGGACTAAACTTTGTTGATGTGAAGCTTGATGTTAAAAGGGGGCTGGCACTCTCCAGAGACATGTACTGAAGCAAATATTAAAGGTTCCAATGTGCAAATAACATTAAAATTCAAAACACTTATATTTGTGAATATTATTTTTCTTATTTTATATAAAATCCAAATGATACTACTCCTAATATGTAAATTCTGTGCAGATTCTGTTCAATGAACCTGAAAATAATTTAGTCCATATATACCCATGCTGAATTAACTGAAGTCTCATTAATCTGCAAAGTAACCTGCTAAATCTGGTGGGCAGAGATTTTTTTTTCTTTTTTAATATTATTTAAGCATTATCAAGTGAATTAGTCAGTCCAGGTTAATTTAGGGAGTGATCTAAATTATCTTTTCCTGTAGCATTTCAAGTCTGTGGGTGGTTCAGTAGGAGATAACTGTCAAATGCAAATTTGGCTTTTGCACTGTCTATAAATAATTCAAAGTGAATTTTTGTTTTCTGCAGTTATTCCATAGTTATGAACATTTGAATCAGTCATCCACAATTGACAATAGTTAATTCTTGTAGCTAATTGCATGTCTCTGGATAATACTACAGTAAAAAAATCCAGGTTAAAATAAGTGCCTGGGAGTTTAAAATAAAAAAAAGTAGTTGAAAAGATTATTGAACTTTGTTATGTAGTTAAGGATCAGCTTTTCAGACAACCAGTTCTCCAGGATGTTTCTGAATTCTCTTTAAGAATGGCCCATTGATCTGTGTACTAAAGT
Source organism: Dermatemys mawii (assembly GCA_007922305.1). Classification (NCBI taxonomy): domain Eukaryota; kingdom Metazoa; phylum Chordata; order Testudines; family Dermatemydidae; genus Dermatemys; species Dermatemys mawii. The sequence continues at coordinate 32,347,642 of ML677348.1, read as the reverse complement.
GCTGGGCTTGAAGTGTCTTGGAAATATTGCATTTCCACCTTTTTAATCAATTCTGTCCTTCATTTTATATTGAAGATATTACAGGAGAAAACACATTGGTTTATTTTATTACCAAGATGTTTCTTTGTCAACACATGTGAAGAAAAGCTCCCCAAGTTGTCACAATTAACACATTAATTTGATGGACAGGATACAAAATTAATTAGCATAGTATTAAAGATATGAACCCCTAACCAAGTGTGCATGAGCATACCTCATTCTTTAACAAATGTAGCTATAAGGAATGCCAGCATAATGTGCTAATTATAAAGTATTTTGATTATCAGTAGGTCTGTCTTGCATAGCAGTTTCATAGATATATTGTCGTATTCAATTTCTACTCTACCATGTAAGGTGAATTATTACCTGACCAATTACTGGATCTTGTTTTCTCAAGTTCCTCCATGAGGAATTTATAAAATTTCTGGCAACTGTGTCTTTCCCCTCATCCCAAAATCACCCTTTTAATTTATTCATTGGACAGGGAGAAGGAGGAGAAGGAAGGAGCCCTAGCAGTTTTGTCTCCATTAATATGTCATACACTAAACAAATTTTAACAAGCACAAATTTCTGAATGTTTAGATTAATTAAATCATTAAGCTATGCTGCAAATATCCATTTCACTGTATTGAGTTTATCTAATATCTGTGGGCACTGATTAGTAGATTTGCTCATTATTGAACTGAACTTGTTGCATAAATCAAGGCCTTAAAGCATTATTTAGTGTGGTTGTTCCCTGAGCCATTTTTAAACTTTCTGTCTCAAGTACTTCAATTTATTAACCAAAAAAAAAAAAAAAAAAAAAAAGATAAATATCTACTATTTCATTTCTCAGGCTTAATATTGACTGTAAAGCATAACAATGCACAAAAAGTTCTCTCTAAACCACCAAAGAAAGCTCTCCCTATGCAGTCATTTAACCAGAGTTTCTCACATATATATGTATTTTTATTTTACCACTAAATATTTAAAATCTTTAACTTGTTCATTTGACATGTCTTTCCTTTCATCTAATTTTTCTCTTGGTGATTTCATTTTTTCCAATCGTGTGTGTACATCCCAAGAACTATATGCTTTTAGATTTTATTTTATTTATTTACTGATTTGTAGAAAATAGTTTCATATTTGGAAGAGATACTAATAGTCATTATCCTGAAATTCCAAACTGAGTAATGAAGGGCCCAGCTGAAAAAAGAAGCTCAATGTTAAAGCTGTTATGTAGACCATTTCTTGATTTTTTTTAAAAAAACATATTCAATTTAAGCTATCTCTGCTTCATCCTGTTTTACATCTCTGAGAATACCCGTAGTGGATTAATAAACAGAATCATATGTAAAATACCTATCAGAGAACTGGTGGATGTTAACTTGGCAGCATTATTCTATATGAGCATGTGATGAATCATGGCAGAAAATGTTTCTACCCATGTGTAAAGGGATCTGCGCGAAAAATATTTTATACATATTTTCTTCATTTCAGGAGTCCTTATGTAAGCAAATAGTGTGACTTTAGTGTAGCTACTCCCATGAGTAAGAATTTGCAGGACTGGGTATATAAAGGATGAAATGCTGTTTGTGCCAGGAGGTTTACAGTCTAATTCAAACACCTACACTTCTTTCACCACATCACACCAAGTGCAACAACAAATCTGCTAAAAACAGGTACACTGTTGTTTCCCCCCGCCCCCTACAGTATAATTTTTCAGTCTGCCACTTTATTGTGCCCGCCCAGAAGCACTATAATCATAATGAGTAGAAGATTAAATACTTACATCTTGTTGGGTTTTCCTTTTCCTTTTTTATTAAAAAAGAAACACAAAATACTTTTGTTCTGTTCTTCTCACGTGCTCTCTGCTGCTGAATTATCTCTACTGTGATGCTATTACTACTCCTTTTCAGGATCCTGTTTAAACTTTCCACATTCTTCCACCCATTTCCAGAAAATTCCATTACCACACTTACCCATCAGACCAGATCCTTCTCACACTGCATAAACAAACTAAGAATCCCCCCTTTTTCAAACTACCTTTAAGCAATAGCTCCCTGCTCCTCAGCTGACTCATTCAGGTACAGCCTGCAGGATCTGGTCAGATTGGTCAGAGCAGCCTCTGTCAGAATATTTGGGTGCCCGTCTTTCCTCCTTGTATATCTGAGCACCTGGAGGGAGAAACCACTCTGATTTCCCATCAAAAACAAAAAGAGAGCTTGGAGCAAAGCTCTGACATTTACTAGAATGCAATCAAGTTAGGCCTGAACAGTTTTCTTTCTTCTGCTGTTTCTCGGGGTTTTCAGAACTCAAAGTAGTGGAAACTTAACTGTTTCTCTCCAGGCAGTGTCAGGAATAAATCAATGGGGATGCTGGTCTTCCTTCTGATATATGATTTATAAAAACTAAAGTACTTTTACCTAAAAATACTTTTTATTAGGTCTCAAGCGCAGGTGCACATGTGCGACACACACACACACAATAACAGTAGGTTCAGAGCACCTTAAACCTTTATATTTACCAAAGTTAAGATGGTTTCAAGGAATCAGGAGCCAGGCTGTCCTCTTTTGCTCTAGCTACTGGAGAAGTTAGATATCTGATCCATGCTCAAGGAAAATTTATTTGGACTCTCCAAAGCACACCTTCTAACTATATTTATAAATTTTATTCGAACAAAGCACATTGCTCATAATAGCCCCTAGTAGGCTAACAATTTCCCTAGCAACAGCCTATAACAGTTCACTATTCTCCTTATCAGCAAAGCATTTCTAGTTCATAAAACTTACATGTCAGAAGCATCTAAAACAAGGCTGTCCAAACATTCCTTCTGTTTTCATGTAACCTTACTCCCAGTCCCAACCTCCCATTCTGTCAGCAAAACTGCAAACATGCAGTTGAACATCCTTTCCTCTCAGGGTCCTAAAGCTCTTTGTAGCTATGTGATGTTTCAGCTGGCCATGGTTGAACATAAAATATGGTTGAATGTGGTACTATCAAATTCTGGGATACACACAGGAATGTCAAATTCGGGGACTACACTGCAAACGAGTAGATGATTTAGTACTATATAATCCTGTGCAATGGCCCCGAGATTGTGAATGATTTTCTTCCTTATCACTAGCTCTACCACTCTTCCAGAATGATGACCTCCCACTTGTAGAATGGGGCTTTATACTTAGATTATAAGCTGTTTGAGGCAGGCACCATCTTTTTGTTCTGTGTTTGTACAGTGCCTAGCACAATGAGCTCCTGGTCCAAGACTAGTGCTCCCAGAGGCTATGGTAATCCAACATACAATAATCATACAAAATGAGGGCTCCCTCTCCACCACTGCCCCCTCCCTTTCCTTCTTTTCCGTGCCTCCGTGTTGACCACAGGGAGATCATTACCATCGTAAGGGCCTGTTGGAATGATTCCTTTTATTTATTTATGTATTACAGCTGATCACAAAACTTTTGATGAAATAATTTGTATGAAAAAAATCCAGTTTTGTTGAAATCTTCTGCAGGAACATGTTAATTTTGACAAGCTTTAATGGGAAGACATTCAAACATTTTGTTATGACAATGTTGAAACATTTTGATTCATTTGTTTTTACTTTTAGATTAAATATGTTAGTATTATAACTAATATTAGGTGTGTATATACATTATAATGTTTTAGTATATTAAAAAAGTTAAAACAAAATGAGTCAAAGTAATAAAGCTTACAATAAATCAGATTTTTTAGATTATTTCTTTTATAGGTAAAAAATTCAAAATTTCAGCTTTTTATTCAGATTCAGAATCTCTCTCCCCCACAAACTCCCACAGAACAGAAATTCTGGTTCTTGATGATCACTAATAAATACCTTAAATTTAGATCCCAGCGAACAATTCTGACCCTCTAAGGTTAGGAGAGAGTGACATGCACAGAAGAAAAGAAGAGTTTTGCATATTATGTGTAGCTCTCTGAAACAACTCAAATAAGTATGACTTCACATCTTGTCATAAACCCCAACATCAGGCCAGGCGCACCAGGGTTTCTAAGCCTTTTGACAATCGTGGGGTGTTTTTTGAATATTTTTGGACTATCTCTCAGGTATATGCGAGGGCTATTTGGGTGAAAGTTAGACAAAATTCTATGGCTTTGGCTGAATTTTTTCATATTGTGTGTTTCTTCACATCTGAAACCTAAACAGTGCAAATCCCTGAAAAATGAAACAAACTACTGAGGTTAGCAGGAAACTTTTGTAAAGTGAAATGTCCAGTTTTGTACAGCACTAGACTGTACCATTGCTTTAAACAGTCCCTCCACATTTATTTTTCTAGGATGGATTTTTCCAGTTCTTGTAAAATAATAAGAATAAAAAAATAAATAAAAATCCTGCTTTGCAAATATAACATGAAATTAAAATATTAGAAGGCCAAAAGCTACATGAAGTGTATCCTGATTGGCTGATGTGTATATCACAGAGGCATTACTTTAAGTGCATAACTACAGGAGAAATCTTTCATTAACTTCAGAGAGGACAACAAATAGGTTAAAATAATACAGTTTTTTAGGGGATGGAGAGCGAAGGGAAGAAGCATCATAGATATTTTTTCCCCTGTCTAAACTAAATTATAATTCTGAAGAGTTTATCTGGAAACTACTTAAATTCATTCTGAATATTAATATTTAAAAATTCATTCTGAATATGAAGTAGTTTATTTCTAAACGTGCAAAATATATTTCAGAAAATCGCAAGGTAAGATTTAATTAAGTTATATTGGAATGCACTTTTCTAAACAAAACAATTACTTACGATAGAATTCTAATCTGTTTCCAATTGAGCATGTTTTTCTTGTATACCTATGTGAAAAAAAGACTTATGCGGAGAGACCTACCACACTGAAATACAGCTCTGCTCAGTTTAAAAGGATGAGCTGCGAACAGCTGTCACTGAATACTTTAATGTTTCACTAGGCTTGGCTTGCAATCACTTTCCAAAATACCATAAGACATGCTGCTTATGTGTCGTTTATAGAGAGACTCATTCTTTGCTAAATAGTGTGTGGATCTATTGTTCCTGGTGCATTATTTCATCCTTTTGGATCTGTTTTTCACTTGGTAGAATAGTCAACTATTTAACATAAATTCAGATACCCTTTTAAAATGTCTTTTCCTGGTATTTATTAAGCAAGCACCATTCCCCAAATGCAAGCCGCAGCACCCTAATGTTGTTTTTTGTTTTCCTTGTGTGACATAAGCATTATTCAGGAGAATGCTCTGCTGAGGGCCAAATTCTTTATATCACTTGTACCTAGCATTTTGGCCCAAGAAAATCCACAAATTAATCCTTCATGTAAGTACATTAAAGTCCGTGGAGTTACACTAAGAATCTTTTCAAATGGATTCTTGTTTCACCTAGTGACACTGGAAGGTGCCTTTCTACTCTCTGAAGCTTATGGAATGTATACCTCCCCCGTCATGTACCACCTCCAAAAAGACCCTGCTCAGGAATCTCTGCTTTCCAGGCTGCTTGTGAGCTATAAGGATCTTTGTAATAGACATGCCAATCTCTTTAGACACCCATCCCTCCCCCCAGTTGAAGCTTTGCATTCCTTTAAAGAACTTATTATGCTGACTTTGGGCATTGCCTAGCCAAAGCTTAGTGTAAGCCCTTTCCATATATCAATCTGCTAAGCAGGCATGAATAGTACAGAATTCACATGTGGTTGTCATGATTTGTCATTTTTGCTTAGGATCTTTTTTAGGGGAGTGAGAAATGGGGGAAGGGAATGCAAAAAGGAAAGTTAAAATAGTATTAAATCATGCCTAGAACTTAGAAGTAGAAAGAGAAGTAGCCTAGCTGTTTCTTTTAAAATATCCCTTTTGTGTTCTGTTATGTGGAAGCTGGTTATCTAGTGTCTTTTTTGTTTTGTTTCATTTTTTCTTCTAACAAATACTGCTCCTTATCCTATTACAATAGTCAAATACCTGCAGTCTCAAAATCAGGATTTATTTTCTTTTTTCAATAAAAAACTTACAATAAAATGTACTTAACCTTGGTTCAACCAGACAGTCTGTTTGTCTTTGGAATAGAAACAAATTTGCTGTATAGCTGACATAAGGTGAACTGCACTGTGTGTTAATTGTAAGCAGTATTCCAGAACAGATTTATTCAGTATGATTGGTCACTTGATGCACAAAGAGAACAAAAGATGTCAATATTTAATTTTTGTGGCTGTCAAGGGGAGAGAATAAATGGGCATAATGACAGTATAAAAAGATAATCTAAAGTCTTACATGAACCTAATATGGACCAGAAGAGCAACCCACATTTGGATAACTAAAAGGAGCGGTTACCTGTGTTCACATCCAAGACTTTCAACAGAACAGCAACAATAAAAAATCTTGTGGGTTTTTTTGTTTGTTTTTTGTTTTATTTTGGTTCTTGAGGCCCTGGCAATAGTTGTATGGCTGCAGATATCTGAGGCATAAAACTCAATGTCAAGAAGCATAAATTGATCTTGTGTGCAGACCATGTTCTTTTGCATATATCCAAGCCAGAAACATGATTCTAGCTAGTCACTAATTCAAAAATCCTGATCAATGTCTGGGTGCAAAATAAATCTTGGAAGTAAGAACTATTGGAAATCTCCCAGTCATCATCCAGAAGGACTTTCTCTCAGTGGAATTTCGTAGGTAAACTGGTGCAATTTAAGTACCTAGGTATAAAAGTACCAAGAAATATTGACAAACTAGTGAAGGTAAGTTTTTAGATCATGTGCTCTCAAAAATAGTTAGAGATACAAATATCCTGGCATCCTCTCTCTCTCTCTCTCTCTCTGAACGGGTAGGGAAGGATCAGCTTAATAAAAATGAATATGCTGCATAGGCTCCTCTATATTCTTAAATGTCTGTGTATGTCCCTCTGCCTTACTTTGTAAAATCTAATAGCATTATAAAAATCTTCAAGATGGGCTGTTTTCAACACCCACAAGTATGATTTAAAACATTCCAACTCCTTGTAGAAGAGAGGAGGTGTTTAGGCTCCTAGACCTACAAAATTACTATAATGCTCGTATTATGTCACAGATAACATGCTGAAACCATTTTGACAACAGTTGATGGACACTGAATGTGTATTGTGGCATCCCCCGGGCAGTTTCCTTGGTTCCCCCTTTTGTTTGATGGAGAAAAATAAAGTATCTATAGATACATTAAGGATCTGGGGAATCCTAGCTAAGAGGTACCAGTATTATTGTTGGCACAATGCACCTATATGGGGAACCCAGACTTGCAAATTGGGAACAAAAACTATTTTGCATCATATGGATTCTCCAATTAGTCCATGATAAGGGCTTTGTTCTTTTTCTAAGGCTAAAGGTACCTACTCAAGTGGCAGTACTTACAACTAAGACATTTACTAACAAATCAGTTTGGCCCCAATGCGTTAGGACTACCAGAAGAACCAGAATGACTGGGAATTTAAAGAATGCTTCATAAATTCCCCAGACCCATGTCTACTTTATATGTTTTGTTAATGAAGAAGGAACTGTGTTGTAGTTTGGAATTCTTTGTGACAGGAGTCATAGTTTTAGGATAACTGCAGTTGTATTCTGCACCTCACGCCTGTCATGGTCCCTGGAAGGCACCACTTAAGATTTCTGGCTCCCAGCCTTCAGCTTTCTGGGGTACAGATCTGTGTCTCTCTTCTGCCTGACTGCATTTTAAGGCTGCTCAACTCCCTGTCTTAGACTGTAATATGCTTAGCAAGTTAGTCTACCTAAGGCCCGTGCCTGAGTGTCTGCCTACACATCTACTTTGGTCTGTGTAGAAATCTGTGATGTAGGTTGAGTGAAGGCTTTTACGCTGGGAACTTTAATCCAGATTTCATACCTTGGAGCATTTGATAGGGTTTCATTATATGGGGTTTATCAATAGTCTTAACAACCCCGGCCGGTGTCTCTCCACCCAATGAATGTCTCCTTCCATGCCCGCTGGGGAACAGATGGATCAGCACCCAGGCTTAGTGTGATTTGGCTCGGCATGAACATTGTATGCAAGGGATCGACAACCTCAGCACGTGGGACCACAGGGTAAGCACCGCACTGCTTCCTGCAGCCCCCACTGGACTGAGATAGCGAACCGCGGCCAGTGAGAGCCGGGATCGGCGAACCACCAGATAAACAAAGCGGTGGAGCCTGCTAAGGGTGCTTACCCTGTGTTCCCGCATGCCGAGGTTGCTGATCCCTGTTGTATGTCATCATTGGACTGGTCGTGTGACTTCCTCTCCAGAAATTCAGTCACTCAGTTAACTCTGTGAGGCTGTGGTGCAGCTGGCCTTTCCAGCACTGAGGTGAGCTTTAGTGGGTAATTCTGAGCAAAGTGACCCCACTGGGCACAGGTGGAGCACCAGTTTTCCCCACCCCATCCTGGGGCATTTCAGAGGTGATTTCCCTAAGGCCAGGTTGGTCCTCATTCCCTGTCCTCTGATTCAATTCTATCTCTGTTAGGTTGCCTTTCAAAACCAGGACAGCTATGCAAAATATAGTCTGCCAGTTTCCTAGCTATCGTTACAACTACAGGATTTTTGTCTGTTAACCATGATTTTAGATCAAGATGCTACAGTTTGTAAAATTCTTCAAAACCCATTAATTTGTAGGCCTCACTGACTACAGTAACCACTTCCAGGTCAAAATTGTCTTATGAAACCCCTGATTTAGGTTGTGTGGAATGGATATTCCAATCCAGAGCCATTCTGCCCAAATTTAATTTTCCTAAAGATAGTAATGGTGGTGTGACCCTCTAGAGTTGGTCAGACAACTATGACAAATAGCTGTTTGTGATGAGTGGTTCTTGCTATCTTGGAGAATTTAGGTAAGAAATTTGTGGAAAGTGCTATGAAATTTTAGATAACTACGAGTCATTTTGAGAGCAGTATCACATCCTCTCCGAGAGAGCAGAACCTGTACCAAATGCCTCTTAAAACAATGCTGGAGGTTTGATCCCATAGTGAATCAAAGGGAAGAATACTAACCTTCTGTTTCACAAGTATCACTTCCTGTGGCACTTTATAGTTTCTTTATAATAGTTTCCTTCAAGTGTTTACTTCACTTGACCTTTCTTGGACAGCTGATGAAATCCTTGTTTGCTGCATATATGGTTTTCTAGAGGAATTGCCATTTTTACTTTCAATACACACAAGTGAAAATTTGCCATGTTAAACAAGGTAGTAAGAGAACAGTACCAATATTGATGGACTTCTTGACTCCATATACTTCCATAGGAACAACAGCAGTGTTGCCTTTCAAGATGATATCCCGACTAACAACTGCCACTTAAAAACAAGAGCAGAAATCCAATGAAATGATATGATGGAGGTTGGGTGTAACCTTGCTGAAGCTGGTGATCAACGTAAAATTCAGTTAAGCTCCTTTTTGGAGTAAGATAGCTGAAGTAATAGCAACCACCTCCCAGACCACATACAAGGCCAGTGAAAAGCAGAGATATCTCGGAAAGAGGTTGGAATTCAACAAAGAACCTGCCTCCTAGTCTTTGATTCCTAATGGGTTCAGAAGAAACAGAACTGTATATAAATATTCTTTGGAAATAAACAGGATTGCATTAAAAAAATACTATTGTCAGTTTTTCCTCCTAACAGAAATAACCCAGAAATACCCTGGATATTGGCTAACTACTCCAGTCAAAAGGGGTATCGCAAGTAAGAACCAAATACTGCATCTTTTAAAATTTTTTAGGTCCTTTAATTTTTATATTTTTATTGTTATTGTTGAAATTGTACTATTATTGTTTTAGGTTATTGGTGATACATTTAGCCCTGTTCCTCAGAGTTTTGTCCCAGCTGCCACTGATTTCCATATAAGAATAAAGGAACCATTGCATATGCAAGTATGTCCTGACCATTCATTTTTTTCCGAGAGTTCAGACTTCAGCTACTATGGAATACCAGTGAGCTGGAAGGGCATTCTATATTTTATATTACATATAAATGGACATATTTCAGTTATTTTCTCCATGATGTCAACAGGGTTAATACTGCAGCTCCCTTACATGGATAGTCCTAATGGCAGCTGAACTCATGTGGTTCAGTTTGCAGAAGTGGACAGGATTCAGTGAACTAGTGATCCTACTAGCTGTAGCAATGGAGGGACTGGTAGTCTTGCCATTCCCGCCACGGTGGGTGCTCTTGCAACCATTATGACTTCTGCAGGAGCAGTCTGGAATAGATGATTGCTTCCCTCCTATCATTTTCATGGACCTCCTTAAAACTCACTTTATTTGAGCTGCACACTGGGCACCGCATGTGGCCTCCAGTATGTAGTTTTAACTGGATGATAGTTTGCCTAGACCTGGACCACATAATTAAAGCTCATAATTAGAGATCTTCAGTCTGTTGTAGTTTAAAGTTGAATATATGTTCCCGTCAAAACTCAATTAAAATAAAATGGAATCTGAATGTGGGAAAAGACCTTCACAAGCCATGACTGGTAAAAGTTAGTCATATAAACCATTTATTTTATTGCTTGCTCTGGATGAAAATGTAGCTGAAAAGAGTGGAGGAGAGGTTTCCACAACATTAGATTTGTAGTTGGTTCAGGCAAATAAATATGCTTTCTCCGTTCCTCCCTCACTACAAGGTTTTGCAAACTGCCACATTGTCTGCATTAAACCAAAAACACGCTATCAGCTGAAGATAAATAAAGGTGTCAGCTAAATAGTGTTGCATGAATTACAGATAAGAAAAGTAATTCTTTAAGAACTTACAAGCATAATATAAAAACACAACACATGAAGCTAAGAAATAACATATTTTTTTTTGTGGTGATCTGTTGACAATCAGAACTAGGGCACTGCAGATGAAAAAGAGAGATTGTGTCTGTGTGTACATGGTATGTCAGATGTCTGCATGGAGGATATGGTGGGGGGCATGTGTCACACATTTCCTTCAGCACAGGTTTTAAGTTTGTCCTCTTGTGGTTCTCAACGGTTTGAGAAAATATATTCCTGAGGTTCTCCCCTTTGAGTGCAAAATAAAATAAAAAGTAATAACACTGAAAAGCCGATGGGCAAAAATTGATTCATAAATGAGAAGGTGGCATTCATCTCAACGTTCTTATTGGAAACCTAAATCTCAGTAAATTTGTAGCCTAAGGATACAATGGGCTTAAAGGATTTCTGTCTCTGAAGAAAAATTAGAAGGCCTTTGAGGTAAGGTAAATGGAAAAGGTTGTTTGGGCAAACGTGGAGCTCCAGCGCTATTAAATGTTAAGCACCATCAGGGGGTATCTCAGTCATTAACGAGAGTGGCATGTTGAAGATTGTTTCAAGCAGGAGAAGAATTATGGATGGCTGTGCAGAGGTGGCCCGATGCCACAGGGAAATTATGTCAAGCAAGACAAAGATTTTGTTGTATCTTATTGTGGGGGTGAAGTGCTGAAATAGTGTCCTTTTCTTTATCTATTTCAGGCATCTCTCCTCTCCTCCCCAACAAAAATTACCTTAGTGGTCCTCTAAATGCACCAAATCTGTTAATTTCTTGTCACTGTCCACTGAGAAGATTTGTGCATGTGAGGGTCAGTTTTGCCAGCATGGTGCACTCACTGTTTACTAGTAATGTAGCAATGAGCACATTGACTTTAAATTCAAGTAGTTAGCACTCTTGATTGACTTGGCAGTGTTTTATAGACCCTGTGTGTTAGTTTTATATATAATTAAAAGGATCTCAGGGTTCTGTTAGCAACCTACAAGTTAAGTTATCCTGTGTGAATTTAATGTTGCTGTCTAGGGAGGGAGAAATTTAGAAGCCAACCCAAGATCATCCCTGTTTCAAACCACTGAAGCCTAAGAACAGAGCAGACGTGAAGTGTTGTATCTCTAGGCGATAGTTACCAACTTTCTCATTACACTAGCACATCCTTCTGGCTGCTTTGCAAAATAGCCCTGGGATTGGAAACTCTGCAGGAAGCTGTGTGTTCTCTCACAGCTGGAAATATGTTGCTGCGATGACAGCAATTGCATGTAAAATGGGTATCAAAATAGTCCGGAGTGCAGAGAATACGGTGCTTTCCCAGTGTGCCTTAAGTTATTGCCTGGAGAGAATGGCAGGTAGTGTGATCTATGTTGTAATCCCATTTCAAAACAAATGCTATACATGCTGTTGAGAAATGCCATTTTTTGGCTTGTCTACTAGTACAATTCATAAGCATGTGGTAGCAGGTTATTATGTGGTCTCATGTTTGTTTGTTTTTGTCATGAGAGCCACATATTTACAAAGAGATTGTCTCATGGACTATCACCAGCCTCATTCATGGTGGCATGGATCATTTCTGCTGCCATTCACTGTCACATAATATTCCTGTTGCAGCTACAGTGAAGGAACTGAAATCCAGGAGATCTGGCAGCCTGTGACCTGCTAGTTCCCCATGTACTACCATTGAGAGCTCGGAGGCCCACCAGTGGGCCCACAGACCACAGTTTAGGAGCCACTGGTCTAATTCAGTTTGCTTTTGCTATAAGATATTAGTTTAATTGGCTTTTTATCATAATTATTTTGGGCCCAATCAAGCCATACAATCAATTTAGTCACAATCTCTGTTTAGGAATCTGCCTTGTGATGGGGATATGTAAGCTGTGCCACGGTGCAGCCTATTTCTCTAGTATGCCACACCTGATCAGCAAGCTGGCACAGAGTGAGAAAAGGGCCAAGATCCAATCTCCTTACCACCCTTCTCCCTCCCCTGAGGGGAAAATGTGTGCCTCTGGTGGTACACAATTGGAATAGGCTCATTATCATTCCTAGCTACCCCCCTTCAACCCCTGCAGTGTAGACGTTTTAAGCCCTGACACAGGATGCGGAGTAGGAAATGGGGAGATGAAGGCTCCTGGCTTCCCTTCTTCTCTGCTGTCTATAATCTTCTCCCTTAATCAACTACATGTATAGGCACAGGGACAGATTGTGTGACTCCCACTCCACCTACTCACAAAGTATGGGGCAGGAACTATCTCTCACAAATGGTTTGTATAGCAGTTAGTTCAGTGGGTTCACAATATAAATATTAATCACCATCAAATAATGTGGCTGAATTGGCAGAAGTTTGAATAGCCTCATAAAGAGCACATTACAGCAAAATAGTTCTTATTGGTAGCTATATGTGGTCTTAGTCTGTGCATTTTTGATAACTATACAAGGAACCAGAGTCCAGGTTTTTTAAAAATAAGAATAAGGGAATAAAAAGGTAGGACCATTCCACTGATGCAGTCAATTCAATTAATTTGAATAATATTGCAGGTCGGGGGGAGATCAATGCTTTGGGTAGCAACCATGAAAAAATATTGATTAACCATATCCTAGTAAAATGAAGAACTTTATTGTTTCACCTTGATAGATGTCTCCTTCAGAATTAGGATGGAAAGACCATGGAAAAGTAGGACATGCAAGTTTGAAGTACCACTTGCAGTGCAGAGGCTATTGTATGGGACTTCATTCTCCATTGCTGTCAGCACCTCACACCTTTCAGAATAAGTTCATTTTTAAATAAGGGCACATATTCTTAGAAATGCATCACTCTCTCTCTCTCTCTCATATGCACACACAATTAGATTTTGTAATATCTTGGATTTGTTAAGCTCCTTTGTGGTCTCTACAATTCTTAACCAGGTTGATCAGGGTATTTAATGTCTTTAAAATTAAAAACTTATTATTCAGTCTTCATTTCTAATACAAGCCTCAAAGTTCAAGGACTGAAGAGCTGTGGACGAAAGAGACCACTCTCAGACTAAGAGCTGTGGACGAAAGAGACCACTCTCAGACTAAGAGTTGGTAGACTTAATCCTGTACGATCCAGTGTACTTTTATACATTTTGCACTCATACAGCCATTTGGCAAGTGGAATTAAAGATAAATAAATGTATGTAAAACCCTGAAGTGCTGGGTTCATTCCTAGACTAAAAGTTTTAGGCTGTAGATTTAAGTGCAGCTTCTGAAAATGTTAAACATCATGCATACTAAAGATACTTAATTCAGATTTAGCAGTAGGAGTTTTGAAGGCCTGCCACAAACAAAGTAAAGCCAGAGAAGTATGCATTCACCTTACATTAAAAGGAACCGTCACTCAAAATAATATCTGCCTAATGTGAAACCACAGAACTGAAGTCTAAAATCCTGTAGAAGGTTTCTGCTGCTATGAGAAGTTTACATTAAAACCAGAATAAATGCTCAACTCATTATAGAATCCCATCTGTATCAACAAGGAGATTCTTGCCTTGTGTCTTCAGAGTTTGAGTAAAACTGAGATAAAACCATTTGAGGTCAAAAGCCCAGTTTTAAATTTGGTTAAGTTGCAATTACTGAATATAAAAACCAACAATATAAATACTGTATTAATAATAAAAAAGCATTGAACTTCAATCTGTTTCACCTCAGCCGTATGTGTAATATTGATTAGTAACTGATTGTTTTAAAACAGATTTTAAATTACAATATTTACTATATATGTTAATACATAAATTGTGATTAATTGTTATATTTTCCTCTTACTTATGCTACTCTTATTGAAATTCCTCAGAGTTGTGCACATGTAAACAATGGCAAAATGGAGCCTTTAATTCTAAACTATTAATAATATTTGTAAGTGGGTTTGATAAAAATATGCACATTTTGACCCTTATCTTGAAAATTCTTATAAAGACACACCCATGCACTCTTGTGTTTACAGGTTTGAATCCTTAGTCCTTGGTGCCCTCCAGGTTTTGGAAAATGGTTATTGCTGTTAATGATTTGTATACTCTAGCACCATAAAGTTGCATGGTATTTTGTTGAAATAAATTACAAGTCTCTTCCTGAAGATATTACTGAAAGTAGACAAATGCTGGAAAAGGACAAAGGAAAGGGTAAAGAGAAAGGAAGAAGGCTGAAACAAATACAAATATTGTGAGTTATAGTATAATACATATGAACCTTATAAATTCTGATATTATAAAATAATGAGCGAGATAGTAAGACGAAGGGAAGAATAGATATGACAAGAATGGAGATCAACAGCAAAAAGCAAAGTGAAAGAGGAGGGTTTTAAATAGTGAACTGAAGGAAGAAGCTTTAGAAGGCAGTAATTCCAGGTATGCAGGGCGACATGATAAAAGGCCAAAGGTGAGAGGGGGTGCAGATGTAGGGAAGGACAAAGTGAGTAGAGTTGGTTAAAGTGTAGGTTGTCAAAAAAGGGTCCTTGTCACAAAATTTGGGCACTTGTGTTACACAAGGTGAAACTCTACCCATGTAGCAAAATATTTGTTGTTGATTTTTAATAAAATAGCTTTACTTATCAACATTCTTTATGCAAAAGAAAATTAAATGGCCATAGATTATTACTTTTAAATTCCTTTCTGAAGTTCTTGAACCAGCTGAGGCAGCACGGTCCTGTGAATAGGGCATTTGACCTAGACACAAGAAACTGGGGTTCAGTTCTCATTCTGCTACTGACCTGAGGTGAGACATTGGGCAAATTGTTTCATTTCTCCATATTCTGTTTCCCATACCATCAATTATAAGTTTTGTTTATTTAGACTGGGAGCTTTTGGGGCATCAACGTTCGGTCACTGCACCACACCAGGTGTAACACCATCAACCATGGTCACTCTGGCTGGTGCAACAGTCCTTAGTAGACTATGTGTATTTGATGATGCTGACTTTCTTTCACGGTGTGTTTGTAGGCCCTAATGTAATTGTCAGGACTGCTTTCCCACTCTAAACTCTAGGGTACAGATGTGGGGACCCACATGAAAAAAGAAGTAACCGCCCAAGCTTATTTTACCAGCTTATGTTAAAACTTCCCCAAGACACAAGTTTCTTCTGTGTTTGGAACAGTATGCTGCCACCATCAAGCTATACCCCAAGAACTAGGGACAGGGCCACTTGAAGCCCCTTCTCTTTCCAAAAATCCCCCCAAGCCTATACCTCCCTTCCTGGGAAAGGCTTGAGAAAAACCCCTCACCAATTCTGCTAGGTGAGCCTGATCCAAAGCCAGGATCTACACAATGGAAAACAAAGCAGTCAAATTCTTAGAAGAAAGATTTTAATTAAAGGAAAAGGAGAGAAACTTTTTTTTTATAAGAATTAGTGGAAAACACTTTATAATTACAAAAAGAATTAAAGAAAACTTCAAACCACAGAGGAATTCCTCCCTTTGCTGAGTTTAAAGTACAGAGAAAACACAGGAATATTTCCCAAAAACCTGAGAAATTTACAAGTGAAAAAAACAGATATAAAGCTTAAACCGCCTTGCCTTGCTAATTTATTTACTGTTGCTGTTTAGAAAGGTTATAGATAGAGGGAGAGAAGAAATGAGTTTGATTCCCCTGAAAGCCCAGAGCGAATGAAAAAAACAAAGCACTTGCCCTCCTGCCAGGGTTGAAAGCATCTTTGGTCCCCATTGGGTTTTTTGGTCAGGTGGCAACCAGGTTTTTTTTAGCTTCTTAACCCCTTACTGGTAAACAGGAATTTTAGGCTACTGTATGCTTATGACAGTAATGCAATTATTATTAATAGTATTCAGTAAGCTCCTGGGTGGAGATGGACATGAAACTTGTATTTTTTTTGTAAACAGAACATGCTGAGGGGGAAAATAAACTACTTAATACTGATGATATTAATGTTACTTTAAAGTGACCAAAAGCTTAATTCCACTCTCAGTTGTGATGCAATCCCACTGACTTCAGCAGACTTTACAAACAAAAGTGGTTTTCTTCCCCCTGCTTGGAATAGAGTGGTTCATGGTCACTGCAGGGTAGAATTTTCCATTAAAATAAGTTCCACCCTACCTCTCCCCCTCTCCACATGCTCTTGTAATTAAGAACTCTGCTGGAGAATTTTCTTTATGGGAACTGTTGTTACCAGCTACAGAAATCTGGAAGCTGATGGAGAAGATTTTTTTCTTAGGGTTGCCTTTGTTTAATAAGTATATCTGCCCATGTCTAATCGCAGGAAAACTATTTCAACCAACCAGTGCAGAGATCGGCAACGTTGGCAGGCGGGACCGCAGGGTAAGCACCCTTAGCGGGCCCAGCTGCTTTATTTACCTGGCAGTTCACCGATCGTGGCTCCCACTGGCCCTGGCTCGCCGTCCCGGTCCAATGGGGGCTGCGGGAAGCGGCGGCCAGCACCATGCCACTTCCCGCCACCCCCATTGGACCGGGACGGCAAACTGCGGCCAGTGGGAGCCGCGATCGGCGAACCGCCAGGTAAATAAAGCAGCAGGGCCCACTAAGGGTGCTTACCCAGTGGTCCCACGTGCCAACGTTGCTGATCCCTGGCCCAGTGCAACCTAAGCGGGATACAGAGAAGGTTTTAGTAACTCAAAAGTCTCTGCATGAAACACATTGAGTCTTTTGTGATGGAGATTACATTTCTAGGGCCCTATCATGCCTTTCTGGTTGCACACAGAGAAGGCCTTCTATGTGAGGATCTCTTCCTGGCCAGGTGATGGACAGTTTGCACTGCTTCCAAGGATGCCTACACCCCACATGCCTCAATACACACAAATATACCAAATCCCACAGAGGGTGTTGCCCAGGTCTGAAATCCACATATGTGGAGGAAGTGCTTGGAGAGAGATGGAAAACATTAATCATTCCCTCTCCAAACCTTCCTGCTTGAAATTCAGGGAGACAGGGAGCCTCATTGTCAGTATAGAGCAGGGGTGGGCAAACTTTTTGGCCTGAGGGCCACATCAGGGTTGCAAAATTGTACAGAGGCCTGGGTAGGGAAGGCCTTGCCTCCCCAAACATCCTGTCCCCACTCTCTGTCTGACTCCCCCACTCCACTTCCCACCCCCTAACTGGCCCCCTCAGAATCCCTGACCCATCCAACCCTCCCTGCTCCTTGTTCCCTGACCACCCCCTCCCAAAACCGCCCACCCTAACTTGATAACAGTTATCCCATCTTATATTGGTTCACAAGTGAAAGTCTTCAGTGATATCTTTAATTCATCATGCATTTTTTAAAAAGTTTGATCAAATCATCACATGATTTAGAAATACTTTTTTACAAGTAATTTTGCAAGCTAATTATTTAGTGATGTTAAGCTTTTTTAAAGTGCATGAAATAACTGATTAGAAGGTAATAAGTATTCTCTAAGACCAGAAGAAACTAAACAATACAAAATCAACATGAAGAAATAAATAGGCATTTTATAGTGATAATAATGCTTTTAACTGAACATTTTCACCTATCAAGCTTATTTGTTTTTATTTTAATTACCCATAGTAATGCTTTCTGATACCCATGTTATAGCACTGAATTTGGTATTTCTATAGCTCCATCTCTCGAAGGATTTCATGCCATACAAGAATGGAAAATTGAAAATGAGTGAGATTATGGCAAAATAATTGTTATCCTTTTCCCCTTGAGAATATTAGTGGCTTTGACCAGCCTCTTTGGTGGTTTCATAGTCCCTATTACATGCAACTCATTTGCTTTGTAAAAACCATTCAATGAGGAATTCAGGCCCTCTGTCTTGCCTATCAAACAAAGTTAAAATATTGGTGGGTCTTGAACACAGATTATAATATTTTTCACTATTGATAGGCATTAATGGGTAGATTCTGCCACATTTATGTGGATTGTGCGCTTTATTCGTTGAATATCCCCATTGAAAGTATTGCAGTTATTTATGAAGTATAATGTTTCTCAATATGGATAAGGGTTTCAGAATCTAAGCCAAAGTGCTTCTAATAGTCTAATTAAGAATGCTACGCAAACTATTAGTTTCTGCTGAATGTTGCTATGTTTTTTTTTATTCTGCTTGAATAGAAATGTTTTCTCTTTTTGATATTCCATAAGCATTCCCCCCTTTTTACAGTATATTTAAATCTCTGCTTTTTCTTCATATAAACCCTCTTGCATTTATACAATCTAGGGCAAAGTGCTGGTGAGAGACAAAGGGAAAAATACATTTTCCCTTTAAAATGTAGTCTAATAATAGGTTGGTAAGTGAGAGATTTTTTTAGTAAATACTTAAGTTTAATAGCTGAAATATAGCAAACACACATTTTGATGTGGTTGCCTTGGTAATAACTTGTTTCCTATAGAATACCAGAACATACAAAGCAGTTGTTCAGATTCTACATAACTTGCTAGGTGGTGAATGGTGGTGCCTCTGGGTGGCCATTTACGTGTTCATTTCTATGCAAAATGGTGATGTATTTTTTCCCCTAGGTGCTTTTAAAAATTGTTATATTTATGCAAGTTATGGTCTTTTGTCACCATTTTTTCAATTAGCTGGCATATTCTTGCAGTTTTAAAGTTTTGTGGGTTTGTTTGCTTATGTATATAAAAATATTTTTTTGTTACAACCCAAAGCTTTATATTGGATGGGAAAGTGATTGAGAGAGCTGGAGTGTATATATTCTGTCAACTGTCACCACACCAAACTTTGTTACTCTGGGGCCATGCTTGCCAAAACACGTAATACCACACTCTGTGGCTAGTCCTACTAAAAGCAATGCAATATTAATGATAATACAGAAATACAGAAATAAGTACAAGATTCTGATACTCTTATTCATGTTGAATAGCACCTTAATTCCTTACACAGTCCCATTATTCTCAGTGAAGCTGATTATGGAGTAACGTGCTACTCAACATGAGTAAAGGTTTTGGCATCTGGACCTAAAATATCACTTATAGAGTTTTTCATCCTTAGTTCTCAAACTGCTTTATAAAGGTAGGATATCATTTATTCAGAGAACATAGCGAAGTTCTGATAGTTTGTTAAACAGAAAATAGCATTAGGGCTTACATCACCTTGTTATGGAAATTATTCTGCTATATAACAAAACTCACTTGTGGGCAATGTTTTCATATATTCTGCCAACATTTTCTTTTGCTCAGTTTCATCCTCTATACTTATACTTCTCCAAGCCACTCTAAAAATTCCTCTCCCTCCTGAGGTTCAGAATGTGCTATCACTACTGATGTTGAGCAAGTATCTTATTTCTCAAATAGTTCCTTTGACTTTAGTGAAACTATCTGTAGAGTAAAGGGTGTACTCTGTATGAATAAGGGTATTGGAATCTGGCCCTTGAAGTTTACACTCTTTTTGAATATTTGTATTCCTTCCCCTTGATCTCCTTCGTAGTCATCGTTTAGACAAACTAGGCATATTTGGGCAACATTCTACTCTTTTCAAACATTTAACATTTCTAAGTGAATGAGACTACACTGCTGCAACTGGGTGACAAAATTTGGCTTCTTGGGGAGTTTCTTATTTTATGGCAGAACTCCCGCTTCTGAGCTACCCAGATTATCTAGACTCCAATAGTCTGCTCCTCCTGCATCTGTGGAGCTGCCATGTATGTAGTCAGAACACATTATCAGAGCTGAAGTACTCCTGGGTACTTGGAAAGGAAGAATTTACAATTAAATCTTTTCCATGATTCAGTTTCTCAGGCCCTATTTATTTTTATTCCCCCTCTCTGAGCTACTCACAGTATAACAATGTTCCATGATTGAAGTATGTACAGCAACTACTAAGTTCAGTGCCTGACTGAAAAGCAGCAGTTCAAGTGTAACTGAGATAAAACTGAAGTGATATTGTTAGAAATAGGGAAACATTTCAAGACCCTTCTTTCCATTGGTAATATCTCTAGTTGTCTAGGAGATAATCAGGGTCTTTTAGTTGTTCCTGGCTTCTACCATCCATAATAGTTGCAGTGTCCAGAAATTCATTTTTTTCCTTCTTTGGCTTGTGATGGGTTGCCACGCTTCTTATCAGATGCTGACCTAGCCACTCTGTTTCAGGTCATTGTCACTTCCAAGGTTTTTGCTGCAACAAAGTGCAAAAACATGTCTGTCCACAACAATTAGGCAGTGTAGACAGAAGACACTCCATTGGCTCTCCATCCAGTACCAGATAATTTTCAAGGTCCTGATGCTAATATTTCAAGCCATAGATAGACTAGAACCTAGATTTCTCAAAGATAACTTTTTTAGCTGAACAATAGAGACAGTGAAGTTGAAAGAAGCCAGAATGAAGCTTAAAGGAGCCAAGATCAAGCTTTCTCAGTGGTAGCTCCTTAAGTGTAGAATTCTCTACCGTATGGACAAAAGTGTCACTGCTTTAGGATGTGATTCAAGACTTGGTGGGTTTTTTTGGCAGAAGATTTCCTTCATTAACTCTAACTACAGAATGTCCAACAATGCTTTCCATTAACAATCAGACAAGTGACAGCAGTTATCCTTTTAGAAAGCAGAAAAATCAATGGAGGGATGAAAAATATCCTTTCGGAAGAATGTTGCTTAGTAAATATGTGTGTACATATGTGCTACCATGATATCATGGTGATAATACATTGCAAATACATACAATAAATAGATGTAGGCTCAGTATCTACCACCTTTGTCAATTCTTTCATATGCAGACCAAAACAACGATGACTTGTTTGTATTGAATATTGTCAATACAAAGTGCAAATGGTAGGAAGTTAGAGTACCTATTACTAATGTGAGTCTCACATTGTTTTTTGCCAATATTTCAGACTCACAATAGGAGTGAGCATCTTCTAATTTAGCCTAATTTGTAACTTAATCAATGTGATGTTGGCAAATCATCACTAATAAACATATTAGAACTGAGTTAAGCATTATTCCCTTTGGCACTTAGAATAGTTTTATGTCTGTGACAGTGTTCATATCCAGACCAATCTGAATTCATGTTACAAGTAATATTTCATTTGACATTACATTAAATGCTTTACTCTGTTCTAGTTCTAATAAACCTATTGGGTATTAAAACACTGGTGATGTCATGGTAGATATCAGACCACCAAACTAGGAAAAAGAAGTGGATGAGGCTTTTTTAAACAACTAACAAAAACATCCAAAGCTCAGGATGAGGTGAGTGACTACCCAGGCATCCGTTGGGAAAATAACACAGTAGGGCACAGATTATCCAACAAGTTCTTGCAATGTATTGTAGACTTTTGGTTTTTTTTTTTAATTTCAGAAGGTGGAGAAAAGCTAGTAGGGGAGAGGATGTTCTAGATTTGATTTTGTCACATAGGGAAGAACTGGTTGAGAATTTGAAAGTGGAAGGCAGCTTAGGTGAAAGTGATCATGAAGTTGTAGAGTTCATGATTCTAATAAATGGAAGGAAAGAAAACAGGACAATAAAGATAATGGATTTCTTATCTGAAGCTAACTCATGGGCAAGATCCCATGGGAAGCAAGTCTGAGGGGAAAACAATTGAAGACAGTTGGCAGTTTTTCAAAGAGACACGATTAAGGGCACAAGAGCAAACTATCCCACTGCATAGGAAAGATAGGAAGTATGGCAAGAGACTACCCTGGCTTCACCAGATCTTCAGTGATCTGAAACTCAAAAAAGACCTACAAAAAATGGAAATTAGGTCAAATGACAAAGAATGATTACAAACAAATAACACAAGTGTATAGGAACAAAATTAGAAAGACCAAGACACAAAACAAGAATAAACTTGCTAGACATAAAAGGGTGAGAAGAAAACAGTCTATAAATGCATTAGAAGCAAGAGGAAGACCAAGGACAAGGAGTAGGCATGTTACTCAGTGAGTGTGTGTGGGAGACAATAACAGAAAATGTGGAAATTGCAGAACTGATAACTGACTTTTTTGTTTCAGTTTTCACCAAAAAGTTTAGTAGTGATTGGACGTCTAACAGAATGAATTTCAGTGAAAATGAGGTAGGATCAGAAGCTAAAATAGGGAAAGAACAAGCTAAAAATTACTTACACATTAGATGTCTTCAACTCACAAGGGCCTGATGAAATACACTGTAGAATACTCTCAAGGAGATGACCGAGGAAATGTCTGAGCATTAGCAATTATCTTCAAAAGATCATGGAAGACTGGAGAGATTCCAGAGGACTGGAAAAGGGCAATTATAGTGCCTGTCTATAAAAAGGCACAATTACAGACCAGTCAGCTTAACTTCAGTACCTGGAAAGATAATGGAGCAAATAATATAGCAATCAATTTGTAAATACCTTGTATATAATATGGTGATAAGTATGAGTCAGCATGAATTTGTCAAGAACAAATCTTGTTAAAAAAAACCTACTAGCTTTCTTTGACAGTGTATCATTTGTGGATGGGGGCAAGTGATAGATGTGATATATCTTGGCTTTAGTAAGGCTTCTGATATTCTCACATGACCTTCTCATAACAAGCAAGAGAAATAAAAAATAGATGGAGCTACTACAAGGTGGGTGCATAACCGGTTGGAAAACCCTTCCCAGAGAGTAGTTATTAGTGGTTCACAGTCAAACTGGAAGGGCATATTGAGTGGGATCTCACAGGAATCAATTCTGGGTCTGGGTCTGAGTCTGATCAGTATCTTCATCAATAGTTTAGATAATGGCATAGAGAGTATACTTATAAAGTCTGCAGATGATATCAAGTGAAGCGGTTGCAAGTGCTTTGGAGGCTAGGATTAAAATTCAAAATGATCTGGACAAACTGGATAATGATCTCAAGTAAATAGGATGAAATTCAATAAGGACACATGCCAAGTATCACTTAGGAGGTAACAATCAGTTGCACACATACAAAGTGGGAAATCACTGCTTAGGAAGAAGTAAAGCCAAAAGGGATCTGTGGATCATAGTGAATCACAAACTAAATGACAGTCAACTCTGGAACACTGTTGTTAAAAAAAAAAAAAAAACCGCAAAAAGCAAACTGCACTGATTCAGCCTCAACTGGAGTATTGTGGACATTTCAGGAACCATGTGGACAAATTGGAGAAATTCCAGAGAAGAAGAACAAAAAGCATGAAGGGGCATATGAATGTTTAGCATACCTGGCACATAAATACCTAGAAATGCCAGATACACCAGTGCCATTTTCTCATTTCAGGTGACATTGTAAATAAGAAGTGGGCAGCACTATCTCCCTAAATGTAAACAAACATTTTTTGTCTTGGTGATTGGCTGAACAAAACGTAGGACTCTGAAGTGTTACATTGTTTTGTTCTTGAATGCAGTTATGTAACTAAAAAAAATCTACATTTGTTTCACTTTCACAATAAAAAGATTGCACTACAGTACTTGTATGAGGTGATTTGAAAAAAAATATTTCTTTTGTGTATCATTTTTACAGTGCAAATATTTGTACTAAAATAATATAAAATGAGCACTATACACTTTATATTCTGTGTTGTAAATTGAAATAAAATATTTGAAAATGTAGAAAAAAGTCCAAAATATTGAATACATTTAAATTGGTATTCTATTGTTTAACAATGTGATTAAAACTGTGATTGATCATGATTATTTTTTCTTATTGCAACAAAGTTATTTTGAGCTAATCATGTGACTTAACTGTGATTAACTGACAGCCCTAGTAGTATTGTATCTTGCCTAGAATGGAACACAGGCGTTCTCTGTGCAGGTAAATCACTGCGCTTTAAACATTTTGTAAATAGCCTAATGAATGTTAATGTCTAAGTTTTGTTTTTTGGGGAGGAGGAAAAACATAAAGGAGGAAACAGGCATAAGGGGGAATAAGGCATAAGGAGGAAAGGAGGAAACATGCATAAGGGGGAATAAGGCATAAGGAGGAAAGGAGGAAACAGGCATAAGCATTAAAGTAAATAGTATTAATAACTGATTTAATCAGATTTTTCATTTTCTGTGCTTTGTTGCGCCTTTGATATGAAAAGCCTTATTTGTTTAAGAAATCCAGAAGTGTTTGCTGTCATTAACTTAGTTTGGAACACTTACTGAGACTTAACAGACAACATGACTCCTGTCCTCTTGCTGGGGGCAGGTAAAAGAGGTGTGAGTGACAGCGTGCATACTGGCGGTGAGCAGCTGTAGCCTGTGCTCTGCAGTGACACCCTGGAAACCCAGGGGGTAGAGAAAGGGCACAAAGCAGCAGACAACTGTCAAATAACTGTTTCTGTCACAGTGATGTAATGGAAATGTCTTATGACTGCAGCTTCAATGAGTGCAATTTCAAAGTAATAAACATAACTGGCAGATGTAAGTGGCTAGTTTATCAGCTTCTGTGAGATCTACAAAATTTTGTTGGCACTTTTTAAAAGGAAAACTGTAGAGCACCTAAGGAATGAGTTTCTGCAATAAATATTTTTCACCATAATAACGTGCCTTCTCCCCACTCACTTGACTGTCATATAATTCTAGGATCATTTTTGTTTCTCTTTTCCTATTATAAGATTATATTTGTTGTTTGAGTTTTTGATTGAAATGAGAACTGGATGTCTATGGTAGGAGGGAAAACCTCAATATTTTGCATGGCTTAGATAATTTTTTTAAAATTTTTCATTGTTAGAATTTGCATTGAGGCTTTAAATTAAATAATAAGAGTTTTTTGTCTACTGCCTTCAGGTGTTTTCTGTACCATTGTCTTATTGATGGATTTCTCTGTAATCTGTAATACTAAATTAAAATCAACCTGTAAACTGAAACAAAAGTGTTAAGTACTCAATTCTCCATTTACTAACAGCATTTCCCTACCACACCTTTGTGTTAATACAAAAAGTCCTCCCTAAGTACTTCATTGAAATTATAAAACTCCTACGTTGAGCCATCAGAAATAACCATATAATTTGTTTACAATCTGACATCCTTCCTAGGTAGCCACTTTACTGTTACTTAACACTGAGTGTGTGTATTTGCACATATGTCTAGTTGTGGAGTGTAGAAACGGGTTTCTACATCAGCAATAAAATAGTCATAGATTGACAGGCTAGAAGGGAACACTATCGTCATTTAGTCTGACCTGCACAATATAGGTCATAGAATTTGACCTAATAATGTCTGCATCAAGGCCACATCTTCTATTCATGGTAAAGCATGTCTTTTGGAGTTTTATCCGGTCTTGATTTAAACACTTTAAGTGATAGATTATCCAACCCATCACTGTGGAACTAGTTATAATGATTAATATTCCTTACTGTTAAAATTTTGCCTTATTTCCTGTCTTAATTTGCTTAGCTTCAGCTTCCAGCTGTTGAATCTTGCTATGCCTTTTTCTGATAGATTGCAGAACTGTGTCCTGTCAGAAATCTCTTCATGTAAGGTACATGTTAGACCAGAATCAAGTCACTTTTTAATCTTCTCATGGATAAACTAAATAGACCGAGCTTCTTAAATCTCTCACTGGAAGGCAGGTTTTCCAGACCTCAGATCACTTTAGTAGTTCTTTGCCAAACCCTTTCCAATTTGTCAACATCCTTTTTAAAGGGTGTACATCAAAATAGGACACAATAT
Source organism: Dermatemys mawii (assembly GCA_007922305.1). Classification (NCBI taxonomy): domain Eukaryota; kingdom Metazoa; phylum Chordata; order Testudines; family Dermatemydidae; genus Dermatemys; species Dermatemys mawii. The sequence goes on along the minus strand of ML677348.1, from coordinate 32,321,365 downwards.
TATAGTAACAGACTCACTAGTGCTTCCAACTCCTACTTGATATTCCTCTACTAATTCATCTAAGGATTGTGTTTGCTCATTTAGCATCACACTGTGAACTCATATTCATCTGGTTACCTGATATGACCCTAAATCATTTTCAGTATTGCTCCTTACCAGGATACAGTCTCCCATCTTATACATTTGGCCTACCTCTTTTGTTTCTGAATGTAGGACCTTGCATTTGGCTGTATTAAAATGCATATATGACGGATATGGACCTGCTCCGTAATATATTTTTCTGTATAGTGGCTGTTGATCTGGTTGTTGGGATATTTATTATATGAATGTGTTCTTTTCATTTAATAGGGGATAGGAAAAACAAGGAGAAAAGAAAAGAATGGTTCAGAATAATCCACCTTTCTGCAAACACTTAAAAGTGTGTGAAGAGACAAAGCCAGGAAGGAATAAGGCAATATAGGAGTCAATATAATTGTTGCAGGTTTAAAAAGAGCACTCTCTCAAGAGAGGAGTGTAGGGAATTGTTTGAGAGAACCAGACTGAGACACAGTACCCTGTTGGGGGTGTCTGGAGAAGTTAAGCCCTCCTCGTTTATCAGGGGGTGGTAAACCTTTAGGTAAAATAGTTGTGGGTAAACTGTGGTTTAAAATCTCTTTTCTCTAAGTGCTTTGTTCCTGCTGCAAAATAAACAATACTTTTGGAATGACAAAAGTTGCCTTCACCTCTTAACCAGTTTTTGTTTGTTTTTTTGTTTTTTTTTTTATTTTTTAAGCCAAAGTAGTTTTCTTTCATGACTGTGGATTTGTGTTTTTTCATAGCTTCTAATAAAACATTCTTAAAAAATTCTTATACTCCATTCATGCCTTTATATTTAAATATTAACCTCCACTCCATTTTGTTCATAATTGTTTTCAGTTTTTGGAAACTGTGCTATATTTAAAGCACCAAGTACATATAGATTAATGGTCAGGACCATATTCTGCTTGAACGTAGCAAATGAAAGAAGATTGTGATCCTTGCACCTAGATAGCCTTCAATATTTAGTTCAGTAATCAATTCATATTGAGTGAAATTGTAACATAGACCTAGGGCAAAACACCATTAATGAGCAAAGTGTTAGGTTTAATCTCACTATTGATTTTTTTAAAAAACTAAATAATTAATTTATGCAATACAAGCTCAGACAATGATTAGCAAGTCAAATGCTTGTGTAATAACCAATTCCTGTGTCATCCATGAGCAGTCTCATGATGTAATAATACATTAAATGGTTGATGTAATTTAAAATGACAGGCTAAATAATGGGGTTATTGCTGCTTAATAAGAAGCTAATTAGCTTTTTTTAGGGATTTTCCCTCTGTTCATGTTACTCCACCAAACCATCCTAACAATGTCAACTCACTGAAGGAGTTGTTGAGAATAATTCAATGGATGTAATTCAGTAAACAAGCCTATAAGAACTGTGGAAGAAAAATCTTTTACAGAACTCATCTAATCCAGAGGGAAAGAACGGCGTGTCTTTATAATTTATTCAATCAACCTTTCAGAAAAAGTTAAGTTTTGAAACGTGTTTGAACATTTTTAAAGAAGTTGTATAAAGTTCCAAATCATTATTTTTCCTAGTCTAATATCCTACACCTTTTTTTTGGGGGGGGGGGGGGGACGGGGGAAAAGACATAGGGCTTTTGTTCAATCTCCGTTGCTGAATATAAATAGAAACATAATAATATGCTGAACAGATCAAGTGTAAGAAGTACCCGTAAGGGTTTTCATTGAATTGCATGTAATTTGTATCCCATTATCTCTCAGCCTCAAATTTTAGATTAAAAATCTTCTCCTTGAAATCCACTGAAGGATGTTCTTGCTATTTTTGTATTCACTTTTTCATTCAAAAGAAGGATTGAGAATAGGGATACAAGAGGTGCTAAAGTCCTGTACAGAATATTTGCTAGCATTTCAGTGCTAGTCTCTGAAAAGAGAAGCATTGCTATTTTGGGTTATTAGATGATAATTCCAAGATAATAATTGAATCCCATATTGCTGTAAAAGTTACAATGGCTAAAGATCATTCAGTCTAGGGTACAAAAAGGAACACTTTAGTGGAGAAATGAAACCTGATGTAGTTACCTTTATGGGAATAGGAGCTGAAGGAAGAGTGGAAAAAGTAATGGACAAACTTGTCAGTTCTACTGACAGCTCTTGGTTTTCTTCCAACTCTGGGTGCAGATTCACATTAGAGCTCTGGTGGCTGGCCCCTTTAAATGAAACAGGTCCAGGGCTTCTGTGCTAGAACAGATATTCCCAGTGTGCCCAAGTAAGAGGGCAGGACAGCACCTGGGATATAAAGAACTAGAGTGTCAGGATGGAAGGAAGGAGGAGGAAGAGTTGTCCTTGTTGTCTCCTGAGAGGTGAGATAGGGGCAATCTGCTAGAGCAGAGGTCTCCAAACTATGGCCCGGGGGCCAGATCTGGCCTGCGGCTGTGATTTGTCCGGCCCTCCAGCTGAGCAGGCACACCAAGCAGGCACATGGAGAAGCCGCAGGTGCCCTCCCACCGCTCCCCGCAAGCCTCTGCTGATGGCCCCATGTACAGAGGGGTGGGTGCTCCCGCGGTAGCGGCCAGAGGAGCAAGGTGGGGAGGTGGGGCGCAGCAGTGGCCGGAGGAGCAAAGAGGGGGATTTTGCATATATTTGCATACATTGAATTTTTTCACAGTTGCTTCAGCCTGCGAAGCCCCTTCAGAAATCTAATATGGCCCTCGTCTCATAAAGTTTGGAGACCCCTGTGCTAGAGAAAAAGGGCCGTCAGGGAGAAAGCCCTGAGAGGCAGTGCTCAGTTAACAAAGCACAGAAGATTCCTGTCATAGGCCTTGAAGCTGGAGGGACTAGGAGAGGCAAAAGGGAAAATCCCTGAGAGATGGAGATCAGGGTGGGCTGAGGAACTGTTTTATTGTTTATTTGCCTATGTCTGGGAAATCAAACCGTGCCTACAAAGAGACTCTGGGTACGGCAGTGAGTCCTTTGCGAGCTGGGGACACACCAGCATCGTACAAGCACCTGTTGGTGCAACTTTTTTTTGCCATAACATCCAAATTAGGGGCACTGGGACTATAGTACAGAGAAACTATAAAGAAGTTTTGTTCTGTCTTCTCTTTAGCACTGGTTGGAAAATGGAAAACACAAATGCAAGCATTTTAAAAAAATTCTCTATGAACATCAATTCAGTGGAAATTTCCCAACTAGTTTCACTTCTCTCTAGCTCCATTTCAGTCAGACATTTCTACTGTGCAAAGTATGTGACTGCAAGATTTAAATTAAGTAAGGTAGAGGGGTTCATTGGATAGAATATTGCATGGGCACTGAGGAAGCTGGGGTTCTATTCCCAGCTCTGACATTGCCTGCTGTGGGCAAGACACTGCACCTCTCTGTATGTGAGTATCCCTCTCTCTATAATGGGGACAATGAGTCTCATACCTCTTTTATGAAGGGCTTTGAGATCTGTGGATGAGAAATTCTACGTAAAAGCCATTAAGGGCTATTAATTTTAATAGCACTGAAGCATATGTTTAAACACTTTGCTAAACAGGATTAGATTGAAGCATGTACTTAAGTGCTTTACTGAATTGAGGCCTTGCCAATGTGTGCCTGTATAGAGTTAGATTGTTCCTTTTTAGAGAAATAAAGTTTAAATAAATAAATGTTCATTGATAACAGGTGCTCTCAGGTGTTCCAGTGTCCACTAAGCTGCACTTACTGGGCCATGTCAAAAATCTTCGGTGGGCATAGTTAATTGTAGAACTTCTCCAGAACAGTGTAAGAATGGGGGACAGTTTCAAACAGCTGTAGAAAGTACTCCCTTGTAGCAGGTATGGGTTCCAATGAATCAGAGGTGTCATGAGTGAGGATGGTAGTAATAGTGATGGGCTTATTTGTTATGAAAGCCAGAAAAGGGTAATGGTGCAATGAACACTTTGGCAGAACTGTTCGTGAATGGACAGGGGACAGAGGTCTGTTCTCACCACTATTTCTTTGCTTTTGATTAAACTGTTTGGAGTAAGCTGCTTTAGACTCTCCCGTGAGGGTTTTGCACTGAGTTAAAGAATATGACGCTGACCTGGTAATTTCCACAATACTGATAATGTAATGTGATTGTTTATGTAGTCATGGTTTAACTCATGGTTACACAGAATAGGTTTTCCAGAACAACTATTTAAGTGGTATGTCACCACTTTTGGGAAAAGCAATGTAAAGCAATTTCTTATATATTATTAACAAACCTATTGTAGGAAGAGTATATATTTTCACTTTTTTCATTATGTGAGTTCTCTAATTCTAAACTCTTTGAAACATGGCATCTTTGTGAAATATTATACATTGTTTTCTTCTATAAAAATAATAATCTTGTACTCTACGTTATATCTCTATAATGGCATTTTGCTATCTATGAATATTTAAATCCTGTGCTAATCTTAGAAGTGTTAATTTAAAAATATAGGGTGAAATCTTGGTTCTAGTGAAGTCAGTGTGGGTTTTGCCATTAACTTCAACTAGACCAGGATTTCACCCATTATTTTTAACATTTATTATTGAATGTAATAGTAATGGGAGAGGACTGAATGTAACAGCTATAAAACAGACATTCCGAGTACCTAAAGACTAGTTTGGATTAGATACATTTCCATTTTTGCCTTGAAATGAATTACTCCAAAATGTTTATCATTTACTTTAGCGCCTGAATCATAGTAACTATGCTTATTAATTATTATTGCTATACATTTAGTTATACCAAAAAGTGCAAAAATAGTTCTTTTCAATCAATGTGCAGTAGTCATTTGGTCTGAAACACTGAGCTGAAGCAACTAACTATCGGACAATGTATTTGCATTGGTAAATGTCTAGATTGTTACCCTAAAAATGTAAGGGAATTCTGCAAAGTCCATTTAGGCTGTGTGTGTGTGTTTGTGTTTAAAAACTTGCAGTAAAATGTTATCTCCTTTTAAATAACCTCTTGGCATATTTGCAATCTGAAAATTATTGTAGGAAAGAAGCAGGCAGTAACACTAACTAGAATTGTGTTTGCAGTGTGAAAAAGAGCTCTGTGTAAGCTAGAAAGCTTGTCTCTTTCATCAACAGAATTGTTCCAATAAAAGATATTACCTCAGCCACCTTGTCTCTCTAATTAGAAACATGTCAGTTTAGATTCACTGTCCTAGCTGAATGCAGTATGAAAGTAAATAGTAAAAAGCATCCCCATTTTTTTAAAAAAATATTTTCTGCTTTGGTAGACAAAGTCCCTCGTCCTGTTGTCAAATCTGCATAGAGAGACCCAGAGAGGTGCTAGGAGCACTGTTGAAACCAATAGGGCTCTCCATGAGTGCTCAGCTATCACTGGTCCAACTGTAGGTTTGGGAATTAGGGTGTTAGTAACAGCTAAAGTTTGTTGACATACATATTTTTTAACTTGACAGTGTTCTTTTCATTTACGGAATTTGTGAATAGCTATTTGAGTCCCTTGAATCATCCAACATATGGAAAGGGAGGACGCCAGAGGGGAAGGAGGTGCATGGTTTGTTACTGCCTGAATACTCTACCTATGGTGGGTATACCATTTTTTTCATTTGTGTAAAAAGTGTATCATCGATGCATCAGGAGAAGGCACTCAAGGGATTGTTTAAACCTTGTCTCTATAGTGGGGAAAATAATTGCTATTGATTAGCAGTTGGTATAACATTGCTGGAAGGGTTATTAAGGCCTTAAAGTGCAGCACAAAGTGATACCGAACACATCATGTACTCCCTCATATGTCCAAGAGTAACCATTCCTTTGTTGGAAATGTCCTCCTGACTTTGCTTATGATCCTCAGGAGTTTTGTTATACTCAGTGATTTGAAAGACTAAAAATCATTTTGCTAGTTAAAGCGTATGTTGGCGGAGGGGGTGGGGGGGGAGGGGGAGAATTGCCCAGAAGGAGAGACTGTTGGCTGAGTCCTCAAATAAAACTTCAAAGCTGTTTCATTTACAAAGTAATGATTAAAGAGTCAGATCATACAGCCATATTTATCCTTTACAGAGCTTCATCATCTGTGATAACAAAGTGACAGCAAGGGACTGGAGCGTACATGTTCCTTTCTTTCTTTGTGTTCTCAGTCAAAGAATCCTCGCAGTGAGCTAAGAATATACTGGACTCAGCAAAAATGATATCCCCGCTAATCCACTCGTATTTGTCACTTCAGTTTCTTAACAGGAAATGATTTGTCAAGGAATGTTTCATAAACATATACAACTTATAGAGAAAGGACTTTGATGAAAACCTGGATTGAAATGGCAGTGAAATTTTCATATCATGGGACTAATTCTGCTCTCACTTCACTGATGCAATCCCATTGTGTCTAAGTATGTACTGGAAAGGTACCCATCACTGTCATATCTGAGAACTTCAACAAATATTGGTGTGAATTTGGGTAAAATTTTCAAAAGGGCCTAAACTCCGTGTTGAAAAGCATCTTGGGGACTTAAAAGCCTAATTCTCACTAAAATCAGAGTTAAATTTTAGTGGCACTCTTTGTCTGAACCATCTTGTGCCTAGGCATCATAACAGGTGATCTGCTAGAAAAAGATACTCAAAGCATTGAATGATCAAACTGAATGGTTTAATTAATCATTTACTAACTGAGGCACTCTGCTTGGTACAGGAGAAACAGCCATTCTCAGGACCAGCCCCAGTTCCAATGATAGGTTATTTTTTTCAAGCCAACTTTAAGATCCACCTTTGCAAGAGAGCCCTTTAATGGACGTAAACCAGTGGAGAATTGCCCTGGCAGAGCTCTACATTTCTTCCTAGCTCTTTCTTTCTAGGACACCCTATACGCTTGGAGGGAGGTGAGGACAGAGGCACAGAGTTCAGATCTGACCCAGATGTGCCAACAAGGAACATCCCTTGGCCAGGTGAACTCCCTGCTAACAATTTGTGGTCAGAGTCCACCCCCTTTACACCTTCTGAGTTGTGTTAAAGGACTGGAAAGCGAAAGAGTATCTGGCCCAAAATCTTAATTTTTACAAGTAGATTTTTGTTTGTCAGTAAAATCTGTGCATATAATATTTATATCCACATTTCTACTTTGCTACAATTTGCAAAAAATGTATCTTTTTTTGAAGAGTGTGTAATAACTGTTCAACTATATGATCACTATTAATACCACTAAGAAACCTTTCCGGTTTTTTTCGGTGGAAGAGGAAATGAAGCATCTATAAATGCTTTATACTAAATGATTGCAATGTTGTTGTAGCCTTATTGGTCCCAGGATATGAGAGAGAGACAAGGTGGGTAATATTACCTCACCCATCTTGTCTTTTTTATGTTATAGAAATAGTTTTTGGTAAATGAACTGTAAATAAGATTAGAACTTATAAATGTGTTGTTTAGGAATTACACATTGTCATTTTAATTTTCCTGGCAATCAGATATCCTTGCATGGCACACATTACATCAGAGGATCATGAACGTTAGTGTAAAGAAATTATTCTTTTTTTTTTCCATTTGTTCAGATGTAGTTGGAAGTCTTGACTAATTATAGCAGAATCCTTTTAGGGCATTATGATTCGGCTGCAAAAAAGTTTGCAATGGGCTGAAACGCAAATCTGCAAATCTGCAAATTTGCAAAAGCAAATCTAAATGCATTATTTTTAATCAGTCTGTTCAAAGGTAACAACATAGCAGGTAGTGGGAACAGACATCATATGGTACTTCTGTAGCTGAAAAACAGCAAACAAAATTTGTGAGGCCATTGTCCATAATATTTTAAAAGTAACAAAATAGATGAGGTAATTCTTGCAAAACTGCTTTGTATGGTGTAGTAAAAGAGGAAGAGCATACAGAGTGAAATTAGATATTGAACAATTCCTTGTTCACAGGTACTAAAAAGTTAACAAGGGAGGACAGATTTGCAGCTCCCCTTGGAGACAGGACCAGTGATCTGATACATAAAGGAGCCTGCAGAAATTAGGGGTGCTGTGTTGCACAGATAGCATCTCTTCAGAGGTCTGGCTCTTTGTATAGTGGGACTTGTACTCTGTCTCGGCTAGTGCATGTCTACACTACACCTGGGATGTGTGATTCCCAGATAGACTTGTGCTAGTTCACCTCAAGCAAGCACCTTAAATGGCTCAAGCTAGCTGCCTGAGCTTTGACCAGGGTGTTAGGCCAACTTGGACTAGCCTGAGCTGCCATCTGTGCCACAATGTCCATGCTGCTATTTTTAGCATGCTAACTCAAGCTGAGTTAGTGTGAGTCTATCTACCCATGCTGGGAATCATACCTCCATGCTTCAGTGTAGACATACCCCTAGCACAGACTGATTATATTAACAATGCAGAGTAATGGAATTAGCTGCTGTTGAGTCATGTTGGCTCAAGCACTAGCCAGTCCCCTCTGATGGGCCAATCAACTCAAGTTGAAAGCACCATAACACTCATGTTAAGGTTTTATGTATATGGATGGGACTTGGGTCTGGAGCAACACTTGAGTTATATCTTGAGTTAATTGCAGTGAAGACAAGCCCTGTCTCTGACACAGGGCCTCCACGACATGTCCCTTGGTAAGCTACCTGGGAAGGGAGAGGGTAACTGCATCAGTGATATTTGCACAGTAGTCTTTCTGAGGATAAGACAGCAGTTTTCAGCAGCTTTCTCCAGCATTTTGGCACTTTTCCAGTAAGCTTACTTATTGTAAAATATCTTTAAAGACTCTTTTAACTAGATACAATTGTTTTTCAAATACTTCTCTAGATATATTGATCATCATGGATTCCTGTTCTTTAGGCGATATGATATACTGTGGCATAAATTATCTGTCCTGGCCTTTGAAGTTGTTGTTGTTGATTGTGTGGCTTTTCCCCACACACATAGTGGCAAACTACTAAACCCTATGGTTTCACAATTGGGAAAGTAGTTTGCCTTATTCTTATGCATTATAACACCATCTAAGGAGTGCTGTAATTGCCCTGAAATGCACTGCATGTTGTGGCTGATGTATAATTAATGCACATATGGATTCTTTAGATAGATTTTATTTTATGCTGTCTGCACACCCTCTCCCTGCTTATGCCTAAGCACTTTAGTTATTGCAAATGACCTTTCCAGCAAACTTTACAGATGAGTGTCTGTATCTCAGCTTAAAAATTTGACATAGCCAAACCAGTTTACTTCATAGATTTTTCTCATTGTATCTCCACTACTAAGAAAAATGGTGCAAAATATGGAAAGAACTAAGTAATAGCTTATAACAACAGAAGTTTCCCACTTCACATTATATGGTGACAAATTAAGCAGAGTACTATGGCAGAGTACTTGGAAAACATCTGCTAAACAAAGACATAGTTAATGATAAACTAATCAAACTCTTTTGTGGCTGATTGTCATTCAGCCTTACCGAACAATAGAAGGACTGTCAAATAAAACTACTCATTATTAGCGGCTTGTCAGGAAAGACTTAAGAAAGAAGTTCAGTACAATCTGTTCAAAGTGTAACATTTTTTTAACACTCATCTGTTCTCACCCAGATATGGGTAGATAGGCATTAAATCAGTCAGGTATCAATCCTGGTTTCCCCTCGTCTCATGAAACAGAGGTGCACACAATATATAAATCTCATGGGGGGAAACATTCTCAGGTTCATTGTGGGGCCACTGAAATTGATGGGATTTTGCCATGGATTTCAAGGACAGCAGAACTATCTATGACCTTGTCTATACTTGTGGCAGAGTGTAGGATATATGGAATGACACGCTGCAGTGAAAATCATGCTCATTGTGGTTTGTGGCTACAAGCGGTTCCAGGAGTGGGAAAGCAGCAAGAAAAGGTTCTGGCAGTGGGGAGTTGCCAAAGCCTTTCCCTGCTGCCTTTCCTGCTGCCCCTCCTGCCCCAAGTCCCCCAAAACCTTTCCTTGCTGCCACCATTTTTTTACTGCAGCATGGAAAGGCTCTGACAGCCAGGAGGTAGTGGCTAGTTGCACTGCTGTACATGTGAGTGTAGAGAGAAGGGTCACTGCTTGAGAGCCATGGAAGGTATAAGCCCTAGGGTTCAGGCATATAGGGCACTCTTCTCTTCTCTACATGCCTAAGCAGTGCTGCACTGTCTACACTTCTATTTATGCTTGTGCTAGTTGGCTGTCTGTACTCTACACAATCACTGTAAGTTCAGACGTCCCCTATCTATATCATTGTTTCCATTATTTTGAGGGCAACAGCATAGAGGGCTAAAATCCTTCAAGTTCCTGAGTGCTGCTTGAAGACACCCAGAGCAGTAAAGCACTAGCATTCAGCACTCAGCATTTCCTCAGCACATCTTCAGAGATATATACACAAATGACCATGACTGCACTGAATTGAGCCTTGGTCATTGTGAGGGAATATGCACATACTGGAGTTGCTGATGAGGTGTTAGATACCAAAGTGAAAATTTTGAGCATAACTGCCACGTGACAGTGTGCATGGTATACTGTTGGGCCCTTTAAATATGAGAGCTCTAGTCACAGGGCATAAGATTAGTAGCAAGCACATATAGGAAACCAGGACTATAGTTTTCTGTGGGGAAAGCAGAGAAAAAAGATGCAGAGTCAAAAAAAGTCCTAGTCTGGGTCTCTCCACATTAGCCAGACAAGGCTAGCAAACAGGTAGGATATTTCCTCTCCTTCTGATTGAAAGAATAGGAGAAAGTCTGGGGTGGCTAGTAGCCAGTATTTTGAATTAAGTTGATTGATTTTGTTTCAGGACGTTGATTGAGGCCAGGGACTTTAAATTCCTTACAGATGGGACTTTATTTTCCTACCTTTGCTGGTGAATTCACACACCAGCTTACAGACCATTTTTAGGATTTTCTTTTATTAAAGCTAGAACTTGTGACTTCGTGGAGTGTGTTTAAGAGCTGTACTTAGAAGAAATTAATGTCAGGGGCAGCCATGAGGCCAGGCAGTGACACAGCAATGTGTCTATAAGGTCTCAAGAAGCAATATATCTCACTGTCAGCCTCTCATTGCTCCATGCTATACTCTGGGCATAGTTTTTGTTGTTGTTGTTTGTTTCTTTTCCCCAGCACACCAGTCTGCAGAACCCTCTCTGCTTAGGTTACTGCCCTTGATTGAATTGTGGGTAACAAAGCACTTACGCTCAGCACATCTTCTTGTATCTCTCACAACCTTCATTGGTCAGAGAAGTTTACTAAATATGACACTTCAGTGAAAAACAGAGATTTTTTTTTTTTGTACAAATGTGGGGGTGAGGGATTGCTCAGTTTTTGGTTTTTCTAAGCCTCTGGAATCTTTATCCACCAGGTAATGCTATCTGAGTGTCTGATTTGTCAGGCCTGCCTCTCTCACAGCTCGCATTGACTTCGGTAGGACTTCTGTGCCCCCTTATGTATTAGAGAAGAATATAAACCGCCAAAAATATATTAGCTCTTTGAATGGCTAAGTTAAGCCAAGCAATTAGAGAGCCAGTGTGACCTCATGAAGAGAAAAATGAATTCAGAATTTAGCACATTGGCTTCTATTCCTGGATCTGCTGCTAACTTGCTGGGTGGCCGTGGGCCTGTCTCTGTGCCTCTGTTTCTCCTTTGTCTCTTTTGCTTATATTATAAACTTGCTGGGGCAGAGCTGCCTCTTACCATGTGTTTGTACAGTGCCTAGCATTATGAAACCTCAATATCGTTTGAGGCCTGTAGAAACTATTGTAATAATAATAAATGACAACTATAATTAGAATAAACATTATCCTCCTTTTCTAATTCCATTTAGGATGGGGCACAGTGAGGTCTAAAATGGACCAAATAATTTCTGATATACCACTTACTCCAGTAGTGTCACTTCTGGGATGAAACTGGATTACTGTGTCTTCTTTATCTTAAGCACTTGACTGGCTAAGTCTACTTTTATAATATGTCTGGTCTTCATAGATGTTATGCCTTTGTCTCTCTGGCTGAACTATTTTTTTCTAACTTTGGATTTCTGCAAGATGTGAAAAGATTTGATCAGATAGAAAGAAAGAAAGATAGTGAAAAATTGTGAGAAGCATGAAATCCAATGTAAGATGTAATTTTCCACCAATTTGGTTTCTGCCTTCAAAATATATAGTTGGATAAGGGTTGTGGTAGAAAGTAATTAGTTTTGTTGTCTGTGTTGCAAGGTGATTGGGGCACAACCTGAGCAAATTATGTTTCTTGTAAAACTGTACTAAAGCAATTTCTAGAAGAAAATTGTAGAAACAGCATAACACTTTAAACTATTGGGGCAGAGGTCTCAGAAGTTTACAGCTCAAAATATTAATGAAGTTTGCACAAACACTCTGGAAGTGTCAGTCCTTTTGGACTGAGGGGTGAAATAGTATACTATGACAAAGAGTCTTGTAACACCTTATAGACTAACAGATTTTAGGGATCATGAGCTTTCGTGGGCTAAGACCCACTTCATCAGATGAATGTTGTGGAAATCTCCAGAGGCAGGTATAAATAGCAGGCAAGAAAGCAAGGTAAATTCAATCAGGGGAGTGAAGCCCACTTCCAGCAGACGATCTGGAGGATCAGATCACCTCCAGATCACCTGCTGGAAGTGGTTGAATTTACCCCTGATTGAATTTATCTTGCTTTCTTGCCTGCTATTTATACCTGCCTCTGGAGATTTCCACAACATTCATCTGATGAAGTGGGTCTTAGCCCACGAAAGCTCATGATCCCTAAAATCTGTTAGTCTATAAGGTGCTACAAGACTCTGTCGCTTTTGCAGATCCAGACTAACACGGCTACCCCTCTGATACTAGTATATTATGTTTTCTTAAACAATGGAAAAGGAGAGATTTCAATATATTTTCTTTTATATTCAACTTTAATTTTTACTCTTTACTCTTTACTTTCATTGGTGCATTTTTGTACTGTTACAGCGAGGTTACTGATTTTGTATGGTGTCCAGGGTGATGTTAATGGTTATACTGACCACAACAAAACAATTAAGAGCTCTGTGACCCTGTAGGGCAAGTACAAGCAAGTTATATACTTTAGTGGCGAACACAAATGGGTGGTAGTGCCCCACTTTTACTAAAAGGAAATCACATTCCCTCCTTCAATCATTTATAATTGTAGCAGCATGAACAGGTTTGGAATACGTTTCATCCTCTTTCTTATCCCTCTTCCTAAAAAGCCACCATTTCATATTAAAGATACGAATCTTTTAAATGAAAGACCACCTCCTGTTGTTGCTATCTCTTGCTGCTGTACTGAACGAAGTCCATTCAACCGCACATCTGTTTCATTGCCCAGCAAAGTTAGATGTGAATCACTGCATGTGATAGAGAGAACTCTGCTCTATAACTGGACAGGAAGAGCAGCAATGACAGAGGATCAGCAGGAGAGAGAGTAATATTATTGCTGTTTTCCTGTTTTCACATGTCTCTTTTCTGATGATTGTCTTTTGTTCTCTATAAAGAGAATGGATAGGGACAATTGAATTGGCATGATCCCACATCCATGTGTGCATTGGTGCTTCACTCCTACATCCTATAAGCCAAAATCATTCCCATTGACTTCAGTGACAGTGTAAGTATGGACAAGTAAGGGCAGAACTGGGTCTTTTGTCCATTGTGCTGTAACAATACACTATGGCTGAAGATTGTAAAGATAAACCAGAATTAGTGTGGTTCCCTTCTCCAAGCAAACACCTGTGTGAAAAGACTGACTTAAGGAACAGAAAAACTTGCTGTAATGTCATTTTCAGTTTGAAGCCCCAGCTTATATTACTGTAAAAAGAAAGGGGAATGTAGCCAAGATTTTGAAAATGTCAAGAATTCTCCCTGCTTTGTCAGAGTTCAGAGTGGTGTCATGGGGCTTAATTAGACATCAGGTAATAGAAAAATGCAGGGATGCTAGTTAGTAGTGAGTGTCTTTCACAGAGATGTAAACATTCATGCTGCTACATTATTCAACGTCTTTTCAATATGCTCGTGAATGATCTAAACTCTAATGAAAGATCATTCTACTATGAAATGTCAGCCTGGTACTGCAGTATAAATTTTCTATTCTTTGTTTCTGAGAGATTTCCCCAAATTTATTAAAGGAAAATTGGAATTTGTAATCTTTTCTTTGAATAAAATCCTGGAGAGGACTAGATGCTTAGTTATTCTTTATAAATGGTATTTTATTACTGGGTAGGTTGAAGGACCACTGAGTAATTCTTATAATATTTTTTCTACTCATTCTTCTTTTTTCCTTTGAAATGTTTTTAATTTAGAGGAGTTGAATGAGAAGTTTTCATAGTTCTTTTGCTCTCTTTCTGAAGCTGAATATGTGTGAGGCTCTTCTGGAAATCTTAAAAGCCAGGCTAGAGTTAGATACAAAACTTTTGCTGTCCGTTGAAATTTGACATGTGGCATATCTTTTGAGGAATGTCTGCTTTAGCTGTGAATCAGCACTGATAATTGTGAGAAATAATAAGCTTAACAATCAATAAATCCAAGATTAGTCCTGGCACCAGGTGTTTTCAGATCATTTCAGAATTAATTTATTTTTTTTCCTACCCCAATTATTAGAGCTGTAGATAAGGCCAGAATACTGCATTTTAAATAATTCTCGAGGGGAGACACAGAACTAATCGTACTGGATTATTTGGGTGTTGATGAAAGGTAATAATGGATGAGCCTTTGCAAAATGCCACCTAAGATTCATGGATGTAATAATATTGTTTCCCTGCTGTGATGCTTGAATAGATACAAAATCATGACAAAAATTTAGGAAAGATTACGAAAAGCTGCATAATTAATGGCCTGTTTATCCTTCTTGAGCAATAATAAAAATGATAAAAGAGGGATTTTTTCCAAAGATGGGTTTATATTTATGAAAAATATGTGTGTAAAAGTAAAAACTTCTTTTGTGGTGTTTGAAAACCAAAATCCTTTTTCTGTTGTATCAGCTTGCAGAATAGCTCTCTCTGGTGACAAGCATATCTTTTTCATGAGTTTTAAGTGCATCCGACGAAGTGGGCATTAGCCCACGAAAGTTTATGCTTTAATACTTTTGTTAGTTTTTAAGGTGCCACAGGACTCTTTGTCGCTTCTGCAAATCCAGACTAACACGGCTACCTCTCTGATTCATTAAGTATCTTGTCAGACTTCATTCAGTTTTTGAGATATTATTTTTTATGTGCTTTTGCTAAAACTTGGCTAAACTTTTTGGTTAACAGGTTGGATGTACAAAAAACATCTTTTAGATTTGTTATCATCATGGCACTTGTGTAGCTTTTACATGATCAGTTTTCTGAAATGCCGATAATTTCTTCCACTCTGTTTTCCCCACATCCTCTTATTTATCTGCTGTTTCATTTTGCATTTTATATATACCTATATGCAAACAAAAATGATTGGTTTTCAGAAACCTAAGATGAAGAATACATTAGAAATATTATAGATAAGGCTATATTTTAGGCACAGGTATTTTTAGTAAAAGTCATGATGGGGTCATGGGCAGTAAACAAAAAATCTGAAACTATGAGATATTTTTATAAAGAATTATCAATCCATTATATTCTATATTTGTTTTATATCATCCTTTTCATCATAGTATCAGAATAGCTTCCCGTAGACCATTCAGCAATATGATTAACATCTGTAATGTAACATACAGGTCTAATCACTAACAGTTTCATTTATGAAGTCACTTTAATAATTTCCGGGAAGGCGAAAGAGAGTAAATACGAATCTCTCCTCAACTCAAGAGTAAGAGTACTTAGTATAGGAAGTGATGTATGCAATTTGCAACACTTTCCAGCCTAGAGAACTTAGCAGAATGTCTTCTATTTCTATCATTGAGAGGCTCTCCTTTGCTTCTTGTCATACCGTTAGAAGGCAGTAAGTAAGGCAATTCAAGTAATAACTGGAATAGTGAAGTGGAACACACTGCTAAGCCAGTGTGTTAAGGGTTGTTACAGAGGATGGTGATCAATTGTTTTCCATGTCCACTGAAGGTGAGACAAGAAATAATCAGCTTAGGCTACAGCAAGGGAAAAACATGCTAACTATAAGTATAGCGAATTACTGGAACTGGCTTCCACGGGAGGTTATGGACTCCCCATCTGTGGTGCTTTTAAGAGTAGGTTGGGCAAACACCTGTCAGGGATGGTCTAGGTAAACTTGGTCCTGCCTCAGTGCAAGAAGCTGGACTAGATAATCTCTCAAGAGCCCTTGCAGCCCTACATTCATATAATTTGGTGGGGTGCCCACTACTCCTCAACTTGCACTTTTCTTGCTGATTTGAGAGCTCTTGCTGCCTCCTGAGAAGGAATGGTGACATAAGGCTCCCATTTCTAACCATCTGCACATTGTAAACTTCTGCTTTGTTGAGAAAGCCAGGGCTCTTGCCACACAGAATTTCTAAATCCTGTTGCATAGAAGTAAGAGGTGGGAAAAATACTTATTAGGTCCTCTAATCCATCGCCCTGCCAATGTAAGATATTTTTCCTTCAAGGGTTAAATGTACAAAATGAATCTGAGCTATCTTTAATAGCCATTTTCATAAAAACAAGTGTCTTTCCCCCCAATTTTCCAAATAATGTACTGCATTGTAACCTGTCACATTACATTATATCCATCATGTAGCTCTATAGTACCTTATTTGACATAATGGGATGTGAAGGCAAGTATTAGATATGAAGAGAAGAAAAGGGCTTTACAAATGTTGAGCATGCTTTTGTGTGCCTATGTATCTCCACTTATCCTAATATTATACCATAAAAAGCCATACTCTTCTCACATTAAGGGTTTGACATTAAGACTTCAATGCACGAAAGCTAAGACAATCAGAGTTAAGAATAAAGCTCTGTCCTTAACTCACCCTGGCATACTGCAACACATTATTCTCTGCGCTGTGTATCATCACCCACTCTTTTAGAGACCTGACCTATGCAAGATTCAGTGGCATTACAGTCATTTAAAGATGTTTAATTCTGAAACAAATGAGTTAGGGCTCGCTTCAACCTTTCCTTTTACAACTTGAGCAAGGAACCAGTAGGGCTGCTCACAAAGTTAGGTACTACACAATGTGTATGTGGGGAGCAGAGGGCCGCAGGCACAAAAATCTGGTCCTTGAGGAAGATATTTGAATTTTAAACCTATTTTCCTTTTATTTTCCTTCTTGATCTTACTTGAACACTTTGTGATTTAATTGATAGATAAGTACTTTATCCTGCAATGTTTAAGTATCACGGTATTCACAGTTAATAGCTATGATTTCTCATACATATTATTTAAATAGAATCAGTTTTTTTAGTATTATAGATGAGTCCTTTCTTCTGTGTATTTGTCTTCCAGCCTGTAAACTCATTAAGGTAGGGAGCATCCTTATTTTTGGTTTTGTACAGCATCAAATATAGTGTTATTTGTAAGCTAATAATTAATAGTAAATAACACGAATATGTCAAAAATAAAATAACCTGTGCATGTAAATTAACTCAGTGCATTGTTAAACAGCAGTGTTTTAGCCAAGTCTATTTTAAAATAGTCAAAAAAAACACCTGCTAATCATTGCCTAATGAGTCAAACAGTACGTATTTATCACAGATTAGACCAATTTATGCTTTGTTTTTTAGTGGTTGTTATTTGGAATCCCTTAACACAGGCAAGACCAAAATGATGCTAATCAGAAGAGGTGAATATTTTCAGGAAATAGTCAAGATACTGTCTTTTCCATCTATTGAAGTAATATGGCCCAAGGCTCAGGATAGTGGGGCCCTATTTAACTTCACTCTCAGCCTAGGTGATAGCCACGAATGAACCAGATCTAGGCAATATTATACACCATACATCCATCTGTGAACAATTAATAAAGTTCTGCTCCTCTGGAGTAATTTCAGATCACAAATACCAGGAAGAAGTACATGAGGAATGAGATTTTCAACAACCAAAATAACTTAGGAGCAAAGGCCTATTAACTTTCCTGTCTGAGATCCACAAGAAAGCATTTTCAGTTAAGGGGATCTGATTGTGATATAGACTTCCAGAGATTAGACAAATCCAGAGACTTTCCACCATTAGCAAATGGAACAAGATCTTCTTTTTGTCTAACATAACATCAGAATTATGTTTACAAAAGTGCCACCAGCAATTCTCCCATCAGAGAAGCAAAGGCTGTAAACAGAGCTTCCCATGACCAAGGGAGAAGAGCTGAAGTGTTCCTGATCTCCCCTTCGCTTTGCCTTGTAATATAGTAGGCATTTATTCTACAGTGTTGGGAGACAATAAAAAGTACTAAGGTGCTTATGGTGATTAAAACTTTTTGAAGAACTAATAAAGACTGATAGATAGTGAATATAAAATCAGACGTGTCCCGTTTTTTGTTTTTGTTTTGTTTTAAAAGAACTTTTGGGTTTTGTGAACAATTTCACGTGTACAGGTAATGGTATCAGTACTCACAAACAACAAAAAATTGGACCCTTTGAGTAGTGGTATATTGAATTCAAATAATTTATTCATTAATTACCAAATATGTTTGTTTTTTATTATTAAACCAGTGACCAACTGGATTACTGAGCTAAAAAATCTGTTTCAAGAAATCTTTTGTTTTTCTGCTAAGGTTACACCATTATCTCTCCCATGTTATAACTGTATATATAGAGAGAGAGGCTCCCTTTCTTCCTCTTCCTGGATGACTCCAGTTCACTAATTAACTCATCAGGAAATCCAGAGCAATTCTGGTGAACTTAATTAAATTACTCTGAATTTACATTGGTAGAGGTGAGCAAAATTTGCCTAAATAAATCGACATCTTTACTTACATTGCATTATTTTTATCCTCGTAGAAATTTAGTATGCTTGTAACAGAGAGAGCTAAAAGGTTTCACTGTCAGTCCTGATTAAAATTGTCATGAGTTAATAATTTGTTATACAGTATTTTGACAAATTCTGACTGGCAAATTATATTTACATCTAAGTTATTTTCTACTAACTTCTAGTGATCTCGGGGAATGTGTCAGTGATTTTACAATTTAATGTGCAATTGATTTCCCCATTTCCTAATGCCACTCCCTTAGGAAAAGCATTATGCAAAATGAATGAGTGTGAATAGAAGATTTCCCACCCCCAAAAACTCTATATTTGGTTGTGTC
This sequence comes from Dermatemys mawii, assembly GCA_007922305.1. Classification (NCBI taxonomy): domain Eukaryota; kingdom Metazoa; phylum Chordata; order Testudines; family Dermatemydidae; genus Dermatemys; species Dermatemys mawii. The sequence continues at coordinate 32,302,237 of ML677348.1, read as the reverse complement.
AAATCTCTATAACACTGTATTAAAGTGGTCATGAAGACAGAAAGCTTTCTCTTTCCATCATTCATGTTTAGGAACCTTCTCAGTACAAACTAGCTGTGCCACACACAGGAAACCAGGAAAAAATGTGACATAACCTCCACAACCTGCCAACAAGCCTTTTAGCTGCTACTTGGTTATCAATTAAAATAACATTAGAAGAAAATTGTCTCTGTTTCCGGTACGGTGCATAGGGAATTAGCCATGGAATTTCCATTATTGCTAATAGGAGCTGTGCAGCTAATTCCCAGTGCAATTTGCTGTAAATTTACCCCTATGTGCTACTCCATATTTCTCATGTGGAGGGAAACTAAAAACAAGTCTATCTGTTGTATCATAATAGAAAACTAGAAGCAACTACTGTCAATTATATCAGCAAGATTCACTGAGGATTTCTTTGAGAATATGGGAGGCTTATCAAGATTTGAAACAACAGAAAGCTGATTCTGTGTAATGGCACTATTCTAACAACAATCTTCTATTCTTTTTCTAAAATATTCCTTTAATTTTAAAATATATTTTGTGCCGTTAGGTTAAGATTTGCCAAACAAGATCTCAATCCTGCAAACATTGCCAGTGTAGTGCTTACTATAGAAATAGTAATAGTGATACTTAGCTATTGTAGAGACATTCTCATTCTTAGATATCAAAACGCTGACAGTAATGTACAACTGACAGTAAGTCCAATTGTCTCCATTTATAAATACAGGAGCTGAGGCAAAGAGAGGTGAAATGACTTGCTGGTCACTGGAAGATCTCCTGACTCACAGTCTAGTACCCTATCCATTGGCCTGTGCTCTTCGTTCTTCCAGCTGAAGTCGACAGGTCTTAGGGTGACCAGACAGCAAATGTGAAAAATCAGGATGGGGGTGGGGGTGCGGTGTAATAGGAGCCTATATAAGAAAAAGACCCCAAAATCTGGACTGTCCCTATAAAATTGGGACATCTGGTCACCCTAACATTTAATGGCTCTACCATTAAAACAATAATCACAGCATGTCCAGCCACTATACATGGTAATAGAATACGTGTTTGCAGAATGCAGTCCTAACTTTGACCACTATTACTACTAGCAGTGTGAATTTCATACCTCTTACTTTCCCCTCCTCCAGTCTTCTCTCCAGCCCTTTTGAAGCATGCCATCTTACTTCCTGAATTACTTAGTTCACTTCCTCTCTTCATGAACTTCAAACTCCTCTTTGTTTGCTGCAAGTTCCTATGTCTGAGCTCTTATTTCTATACCCTGTCTCAAGCTTTATACTCTTTGGGTCTAATCCAAGCCTTCAAAGTCAATGCCAATTCCCTATTCATCTTTGTGATGTAGCCATCCTTCCTTTTATTCTTGGAACAGTGTCCCAAACACCTATCAACTCTTTTGTGTTCCTTCTTAAAACCCCTCCTTTAAGAAATCTTTCCTGAACTGATCTCCTCACCATCTGTGCCTCAGTTCCTTCTTTTGTTTGACTGTTGTTCTACCTTTGTAAAATATTTGATTGAATTGGATGGTTAGTTCTTCGGAGGCAGAGACCTCTACTGTGCTGGGCCAGTTGATAATTTAAAAGGTGATAAGTCTCCAGGCTCATATGGGAAATATCCAAGAGTTCTGAAATAGCTTTAGTATGAAGTGGTTGATCTAACGAAAAAAAGTATCTTTCATTAAAGCCAGCCAGTGTTCCAGGAAATAGTTGGGTAGCAAATTTTGTACTTGTAGTTAAAAAGAAGGCTTTAGGGATGAACTGGGGAATTGTAAACCAGTAAATCTTGCATCTGTATCTGGAAAATTGGTTTAAATGACAATTAAAAGCAGAATAACAAAACATCTAGAAGATCATGGTACGATAAAGTCTAAACAATACAGTCTCTGTAAAGGAAAATAGTGTCTGACTTACTTTTACAATTCTTTGAACATGTCAAAAAGGTGGCTAAAGAAGAACTGGTTCACATAATTTATTTAGACATCTGAAAGGCAATTCCTTTGTGTTACTAATGGGCTATGTCCTTTTTTTTTTAATTTGTGCTCTCTATAAATATTTAGTAATGGAAATTCAACATTCAGAGTTGAAGTAAAGGTGGAAATGAACCATGGAATGAGGGAAATGGGATCATAACAGATGAGCCCAAATCAAAATCCTGAATCCAAACATGCAAGAACTTTGAGGATATTGGGTAGGAAATGCAGGTGAATGAATAACAGACTCAGACTTGTATTTAAGTAGTGAGCAACAACTTTATTAACTTAACAGAGGGGAGTCTGGCTATCTTCCCACTGCTCTCATCCACCAGACATTTATCTGGATCCAGTACAGGGATACAGGGTTCTCACCATTAAATCAATGAGTTGGGAGTAGTCCCTCCTTGGCCTACCCTTAAGACCCAGTTTACTTCTGAATCCTTTTTTTCCTCCCACTGCATAGGGATTGGGAGAGCAGAGAATACTCATGGCGTGGCCATGATATACTCATATCTCATCGGCTGAAGCTTGGGGGTGGGCCAGATGCACTTGAGTAATTCCCAACTCTAATTTCAATGAATCCATAAAAGGGGCCTTCTAAAACCTGGGGGGCAATGAAGTTTTCCACCAATCATGAACTAGAATTTCCCAGCTGATGAGGCCTCACTTGCAGGTCTCAGCTGGGAAAGTATGTGAGTTCTTGGATTCTATCATCCTGGAGACAAAGCTTGAGCAGTGTTATTATGCCAGGACTTTCCACTGCACAGAACGAAAATATTAAACAAAATAGTGCAAAACAAGCCCTTACTAGCCACTTTCCTTGTGCCAACTTTGCAGACGGATTGATAATGTGAGCCACTGTCTGGGTCACACACCAAAAATGAACCTGGTTATTTCTAAATTGTTTATCACAAATAGTGACTGCAACCAATACTGGGGGGAAAAAAATCAAGAAAAGTAATATCACTAGTTGTACCCTGTGCTGTCCACTCTTCAGGCCAATTCTGTGCAAAGCAATTCCTTTGATAATATACTCCAAAACTCCCATAGAGGCAGCAGATTATACCATAAGTTCTGTTCTCAGCATCCAGTCAGATCACCTAAAAGATATATATCTCAAACAATTAATAGTGTCCCATATGACAAATCATCTTTCATTTCTTTTGTTACTCTAAAGCAGTGGTAGGCAACCTATGGCATGAGCGCCAAAGGTGGCACGCAAGCTGATTTTCAGTGGCACTCACGCCGCCCAGATCCTAGCCACCAGTCCAAGGGGCTCTGCATTTTAATTTAATTTTAAATGAAGCTTCAGAAACATTTTAAAAACCTTATTTACTTTACATACAACAATAGTTTAGTTATATATTATAGACCAATAGAAAGAGACCTTCTAAAAACCTTAAAATGTGTTACTGGCACGCAAAACCTTAAATTAGAGTGAATAAATGAGGACTCGGCACACCACTTCTGAAAGGTCTTCTAAAGTAATGAGCAAGCTTCTCGACCACAAAGATGGCAGCTGTCTGGTTGGCACAGAAGGTTCTACCCAGAGCGACCACCCTACATGCAAAATTCAGATGCCCCGTGATTACCTGTAACTGTTTTTATGTAACTTTCCTAGAACCTTTAATTGTCCTTATCTACACCCTTTGATTATTTAACTATTCTTTGTATCCAATTCAGCTTCCAAATACATTAGCTTCTATGTGAATTTTTAGTCTTTTCTGAGGCTATGGGGCCAACTCCTGAAATATTCTCTTTACAAAAAATATTTTATTAAAGCACAGCACACAATGGGGTCTCTCAAGTTTCCTGCAAGCTTTTTGTCATTTCTATCCAGAATATTTGAATCTTTGGGCAACCTCTTCGTCTGAACTGTAGTCAGAGTCCCACATCTCAGTACTGGCTGGAGGCATGTCCTGTTCCATTTCTTCTTAGACTGCAACTGGGAGTGAGTAGGTGAGATTGAGAGCTAGATCAGGAAAGCTCTACATCAGTCAGGCAATTGCTTGCTGAAATATTCTTAATAGGCAGGCACATTTGCCCATCCCAGATGTACCTGTAAAAAGAAAGTCATCAAAATAAGTAGGTGCTTCGTGCAAGCCTGTTTCCCTCACATCCATGTATTCTAACTTGTGCTAAACCTTTCAAAGACTGAGCACAATGTCTGTTAACCATGGATGTAGCAGGCTCATCATTCCCCTTGGAAGGCTACTTCTGAACTTGACTCCTCTGATGGTTAGAAAACTTTGCATAATTTCAAGCCTAAACTTCTTGATAGCCATTTGTTCTTGTGTCCATATTGGTGCTTAATTTAAATAACTCCTCTCCCTCCCTTATACGTATGCCTTTGATGTATATACAGGGAGAAGTCATATCTCCCTCAACCTTCTTTTGGTTAGGCTAAACAAGCCAAGCTCTTTGAGTCTCCTCTCAGATCATCCTAGTAACCCGTCTCTGCACCTGTCCCAATTTGAATTCATCCTTCTTAAACATGGGAGACCAGAATTCTCACCAGGCTGTGGCAGTTGTTTCTCATTTGATCCTTGCCATGCCTCAGAACGCTTCCTCATGTCCACCCATGCCCAGCACTCTTCAGCTGGGTGAGAGAGCCCTGACCCCCTTCCTTCCGAAAGCTTGTCCCCAGCCAAGGAGGTGGTCCGAAGTTTGTGATTCCCTTGCAAGGCTCAGTGAAGGAGTAAACCTCTAGAGGGGAGACTAGCATGAGGACCAGTCTGCCTGCCCGCTCCCTGCTGAGCCTGGATAATGGGAGGCAGCACAGCTCGTGCCTCACCAAGCATGTGTTTGCCCAACTTTTCCTTCCCTTCTGGACTGTCTCTCTCTTGCCTGACAGTCCAACCAACAGCCGTGGGTCATGGGGTGGTGTCATCTACTTATGGAGCCAAACATATTTGCTTTGGACTGTTTCTGGTCAGGGACAGAAGGAGAATACAGTAATTCAAAGGCTTTTCAGGAAAGACAACCAGTTCCCAGAACAATAAAATATCTTTTTTAAAATTAGTTTTTAAAATACTTTAATTATTACTTTTTTCTCTCAGAGGAAAATAACTTCTGTTTGAAAAGTTTATAGATGTCTTGTCAATGCTTCATTGCAGAATTTCATTATTAAGTTTAGCCGTGTTTTTATTATTGTTGTTATTGTTATTTTATAATTAATCCCTTTGCTACTGGTTCCTAGTGAATACGTCATGTTAGACCTTGGTAGTTATTGGAATACAGAAACTTGATTGTACTTTGTGCCAGATATAGTATGCAGGACAGCGTTAGAGTATTTTGCCCTATATAGCTGGCATAACAGACAGCACTTCAGCAATTAAGTCTGGAGAATTGTTGTATCCAATGGCAAATTCTACCTTTGCTTATGAACACATAGCTCCCATTTAGGTCAGTACAAGCCCCCTGGTTTTTTTCCCCCTTGAAAGCAGAATTTAAACTCACCACCATGTATTTTGGCATATAGAACCTATTCTTTTCTATTCTCAAACAGAATGTTATGTTTGGATACATGGAAGATTTTTATCTGAACCAGGTTCAGATAAAGCCTGTCACTTCATATGTGTTCCACAATGTTCTGATGTCCCAGACATCCAGAACCAAATACTCATTAAGCCAAGCTAATTAAATAAAAACAGTAAGCCAAATAATTAAGATGAAATTCATGACCTGTAATGATCTCAGGCACTGTCTATGACACAGAATTAATCTTTAATCACACCTAATAGCCTTTTGCATATTTAATGCATGCTACAGTTACTATCTCCCCAAAGGGAATCTTGGGTTTCTTTTCTCCTTCCAGTCCAGTTGCTCCTCTGGGAATAGGTATTAATTGCTCTTAGTGAGAAACAGAAGTAGTCAAAGTTTAAAGTTTGCATAGACATTTTTTGTTTGTTTGTTTGACAGTTATCAACAGTATAAGTGTACACACACTTTTAATTGTGTCCTCAGTGGTATCTCATATAAGATTAGCCTCAAGAGTTTTCAGAGAACTTTAAACTTTAGTTACCATGTGAGAAATGCCTAATAACTAATTTGCTGATTATATTGTTCAGGCAGCTCAAGTTATATTTAATTTGGGTGAATGAAACTGACAGTTTGATGTGTGGTTCAGGTCAAATTTAATTTTCAGCTGATATTACTAAATTGCAAAACCAGCACTACCATATCATATGCTGTATCCTAATCTACCAAATATGTTTTAGCATTCTGGTGTGCCTTGTGGCATATTTTTAATTCTTTTTTCTGTTGCTGTCTGTTGGTTCAAGGAGCTGGACACTGGGTTTGATGTTTGCAGCATGGTTTTCATGTTCTATTTGCTCTTAAATTATAAATTAAGATTATTGTAGGCTCTTTTGGTGGGTGGGGAAGAGTAGAAGGGATTTTTCTTGGGTGGTCATTTTTTTTGTGAGGGAGGACGGTTCAAGAAGAGCTGAGAGCTGACGTTACCTTTCAGGATCAGCCCTATAATGAAGTATTTTTGACCCCATAGAGCACTGTCCCAGGCAGGAAGAACAGCAAGTCATCAGAAATGTGGTTTATTAGGTCTGCAACTGTATTAAGTAGCATATATGGGAAGTATCCAGCAATCATTTATCCAGTGCAGGTCACCCTTCCTTTGTCATTTGTATTACCTGGTGGAGGGCTGATCCCAACCCCTCCTGCCCCCCATTAATCTGTTCCTAGCATTGTTGCCGGGACACTATCACCCTCCTCTAGTCTAAGGGGAAGGAGTAGGTAGGGTTTTCTGCTCAATTTAAGGCACCCTGCCTACACCCTACCCAGGGCTCAAAGCATGACCCAGTCAGTTTAGGTACCCCCATCCTTTCCCTTCTGAGGGCTCAGGGTGTAAGAGAACTATCCTTACCATTGGGGCTCAGGAAGAAACTTGGTCAATTTAAGTACCTGCCCTTTCCCTCTGGGCTGAGGGCACTAGAGGTCTGTGGAATCTTTTTCCAGAGAAAGAGCCTTACACAGTTGTGCTCTAAATATCTATTTATTAGCAACACACACACAATACATATACCAAGCAAATCTCTTATGCTCACCGCTCCCAATATACAGATGAATTTCACCCAATGGCCAGTCAGGATTCATTCATCTGGGGGTTCCTGGTGATGCCTCTGCACGCCATGGTCATGCAGAGGGGTCAGAGTTCCAGCACCTTGATGTTGAACTAAGGTCTGGAAATGGTTCCCAAAGAGCATTGTTTTTCTTTTACATTATATAGGTAAAACTAGCTCCCTCTCTCAAATTTACTAAACCTATCACATTATCCCACACTCCTAAATAACAAAAAAAATAACCAATTATGCACTGGCAAATACGTGTCTCCTTTTTACCCAAGTTCTTTACATTTTATCTTTCATGCCCAAATTGTAACTTAGTTGTGACCTTCTCTATTTGTGCAGATGGTCAGCATAAAACATTGGTCAGAGTTTATCTTACCATTTGTTGAGTCTCTTTCTGTATCCTCCCTAGTTTCCCAGAAGTGACAAAGAGTCCTGTGGCACCTTAAAGACTAACAAAATTTCCCAGTGTCTTTAAAAACCCTGCATGTTGTCAAGAATCAGAGGGGTAGCCGTGTTAGTCTGGAATTGCAGAAGTGACAAAGAGTCCTGTGGCACCTTAAAGACTAACTAAAATTTTTAGAGCATAAGCTTTCGTGGGCTAATACCCACTTCGTCG
>ML677348.1:32095197-32291073 GCA_007922305.1 Dermatemys mawii | reverse complement strand
GTCGGATGCATGCATCCGACGAAGTGGGTATTAGCCCACGAAAGCTTATGCTCTAAAACATTTTAGTTAGTCTTTAAGGTGCCACAGGACTCTTAATCTCTTATAAGTTAAGCTTTACAGTATGTATGTCTAGTAAGGGAATAATTGGTAACCTTAAAATGTAAGGAAGAGGCATAGTGCATTCTATTTGCAGTAGCATTGTGGTTTAAGGTAGAAAGACTTGAATTTTTAAGAGTTGTCTATTTCTTCTTTATCTCATTTGTGGTAAAAGTAGTGGCCAGTTACTGGGTTGCTGGCCTTTGGCCAAATAGTTTGACATTGTGTTTGTTATTACAGGTTGAAAATGCAAGGATGAGAAATGGCATTAAACACTGTGGTTTCTACATGCTCTGGGCTTTCCTTTTCATTAAGGAAAGGCACACACTGGCAGGCTTTATGTGATAGTCTGATTGATTAATTCCAATCAGAACCAACTCTGTGGTATATTGATTTTTTTTTGGTACATTTTAGTTGCTGTTTGTCATGTCCTGCAAATTATTTATATTTAATTTAAATTATCTGACCTTTAAAAATTGAAAAATAATTAAGTGTCTTCCTTACAATGAGATATGGGCTGACCCTGAATTACCCAGCTTGTTCAACAATTTGAACTCCACCAGAATTGCTTCAAAATAACGGGCTGAATAGTGGACAGATTCAATTCTATTCCCTTTTTATTCAGGTTTTTATTCTGCCGTGATCACACTGGTATGTCAGTGCCTTGCGGTAGTGATGTGACTAATGTCTGTCACATGTAGTTCAATCTTTTGCTCATCTTCTCCCCAGGGGAAAAATTGTGTGTGCAATGTAGTGTTTTGTTTTGGTTGGTGCTCTTACCCCCAGTAAAGTATCTCTATACTGGGCTGTATGTCTATATTAGCAAAGGCAAGGTCAATGAAGTCACTTGGAGTGTAGTTTTCTGTCAGACAGATGTGTCTAACTACCCAACTTTTAATAAGCTTCCCACGTAATATATAAACCTTATGTAGTGTTTAGTACTTGTGCATTCATTACTCTCTTAACATAGTCTCTTTTAATATAATTGTATGGCTTTAGTTTCTACTAAGTTTTGTTTTCTTAGAAATCTCTAAAAATAGTACTAACTGTTTCCCAATTGTGCATATTGGCAATTTCACAGCAGATACATATGTGCACCTTAGGTTGAATGCATTGTAGATTAGAGACCAGATTGAGCCATATCATTAGCAACTTCCATTTAATTGAAGGAGAGTTGTACTGTCTTACAGCAACGCTGAATTTAGTTCTTTGTTAATTGCCTGAAACACGAGTGCAAGGATAGTCAATAGGCAGACCACAGGCCAAATCCTGACTGCCAGATGCTTTTGAATTCACCCTGAAATCATTTTATTAACTTATTAATATTATTACTATTTTATTGTTTTATTTATTATTATCTTCTCTGGAGTGTGGACCTTGACTATACCTTGACCAAAAAAATGGACTAGACCTGTGTAACACTGACAGATCTCTGTAGCTTAGTGCCTGAGCCTTTACTGCATGAGCTAAAAGCCATATATATGGCTGTTAGCTAAGGCTGTAGAGCAAGCTCATTAATCTCTCCAAGTAGTCTTGGTGCCACTAGATGGGATAGAACACCACACCCAGAAGGTGTATAGGTTATACTTGCACTAATGAATTTACTGTGTGACACTGTATGTGCTCCCTTTTCCCCCCATTTTTCCCTCTCTTCTTGTCTCTCTGTACGTGGAATTAGTTGTAGAATATAGACCAAATTACCCACTTTAGCTCTACTGATGGAAACCTTTCTGAAGTAGTTTAGTCCACTGCAGAGATCGGCAATCTTTGGCACGCGGTCTGCCAGGGTGAGCCCCTTGGTGGGCCAGTCTGGTTTCTTCATCTGCAGCGTCCACAGGTTTGGCCGATTGCAGCTCCCACTGGCTGCGGTTCACTGCTCCAGGACAATGGGGGCTGTGGGAAGCGGCACGTGCCAAGGGGTGAGAACTATATCAGCAGCAGCATGGGCCAAGGAATGAAAGCTATATCAGTAGCTATTAAGACTATGATATAGTAATATCCATTAAAAGACTGTCACATTCTAATATCTTTACTCATGCTGAATGCTACCTAACTCCATGAGTAGTACCACTGATGTCAATGGGACTGCTTGAGTTATGAGATATTATCCAAAACTCCAGCTCTAAATTAGTGAAATGTATTCAGGGCAGCTAACTGACTAACACCATCACAGATCAAAAGTGAAATATGACCCTTTTCTACCCTGTAAAAGATAAACTTAATATGATGCAACCTTATCACTGGTGTCCAATAGCTTTTGTGGAGTGTACTTGTTGATTTGTCCACAGTTCACCTAAAGCAGGGATTCTTAAACTTTGTTGCACCACAACCCTTTTCTGACAACAAAAATTACTATACAACCCCAGAAGAGGGGACCGAAGTCTGAGCTTGCTCCACTCCTGGTGGTGGGGGCCAAAGCTGAAGCCCAGGAACTTCAGCCCCAGGCAGGGGGCCTGTAACCTGAGCTCCACTGCTCAGGGTTGAAGCCCTCAGACTTTAGCCCTGGACCCCAGCAAGTCTTAAGTCAGCCCTAGTGACACCATTAAAATGGGCTCATGACCCGCTTTGGAGTCCCAACCCATAGTTTGAAAACCACTGACCTAAAGTCTACATACAGTAAAGAATAGTCATCTTTGAATTAAACATTCATGAGAGCTGCCGGCTATTGACAGCAGCTAATACAACTGTGATTAAAGGGCAGATTGAAGGCATGTTCTCAAAGGACAGTATTCAGGACATCTAAAGCTTAAGTAAACAGCCAATTGCAAGTAAAATATTTGTCCTATAACAAGATTTCTAAAATTGCCAGGCAAGGTTAACAAGAAAAATACCATTTTCTGCTCGCCCCCCATAAAACCCTTGAAACCAAAACTCAGGCTATTTAATTAGTGATCCAACTAATATTTTCTTTTTGAATCCATCGAGTAGTTTGGAGGCGATAGTTAAAATACCTGACAGAAACTCTTCCTAAAGGATTAATGAAATGAACTCTTCAGCAGTTTGCAAATGGGATTTTTACATTAGTAAATTAAATAAAATACACTTATAGAGCATGCCAAATCATTGTGAAATAATTATAATAATTGCACCGGCCTCCCACTCCAAATAACAGCAACCTGGACACTACACTCATTCTAATACAAGAATTGGCAACCTTGGCACGTGGCCCCCCCAGGGTAAGCACCCTTGGCAGGCCCGGCCAGTTTGTTTTACCTGCCGTGTCCACAGGTTCGGCCGATCGCAGCTCCCACTGTCCACGGTTTGCCGCTCCGGTCCAATGGGGGTTGTGGGAAGCGGCAAGAAGTACTGTTGTGCACACTTTACAGATGGGAAACTAAGTCACAGAGGAGTTTAGATGCCAGGGCTCTTTTGAAAATCTGCCTAGCTGAATCTTAGGAGACTAAATACCTTTAAAAATCTGGGCCTAGGTGACTTTCCCAAGGTCAGACAGGGAAGTCTGTGACAGAAAAAGGTCTTGAGCGCAGATTTCCAGGCTAGTGTTCTAACCATTGGACTGTCCTTCCTCTCTATAGTATCCTGTACTCCTGAGACAGTCACCGCTTCCTTAGAACTCAATGGGAGATCAAGAGCAAAGTTACTAAAATTGGAGATAAAAGAAGGAAAAAACTGCTTCGATTTTCCTTTGCCCCCTCACTAGGTCTTCTTCAAAGAGCTGAAGAATCTACTTTTTATGGCCTGCTACAAAATACTGAGTTGGGCAAAAAACAGTACATTGACATAATTCGCAACTGAAAATAATGTTTGAATAATCGTTAAATAGGAAGACAAAACTCAATTGGGTTATTGTAAGCCTCAGAAGATTTGAACTGGTAATGCTGCATTATGCCATTTTATCCAAACAGGTAAATACTACCTTCAATATCTATGTAGATTCAATGAAGCAAATAGCATTGTATATGTCTACTTTAAAATTAAGTAGATTTTTTGTGTGTATGTATCAGAAGTGAAATTGTGATCTCATTGAAGTCAATGGACTTCAATGGAGTTCTATCTTTGATTTCCAACAAGCTAAGATTTTACTGGGTATTTGCAGTCTAGCTAACAGGTTTTTTAAAAGTACCCTTTATGCAGCCTATTAAATATTATTGTCATTACAGAATACAGAAGATCCCATTTTCCAATCTGTTATGCTCTAAAGATCAGTATTTCGGGGGAGGGGACATTTCCCTGATTTTAACTACTTACCTAGTTTAAGCATGAAAAGGTCAATGGTTCAGAGGTAGTCTTCCCAGTCTCTCTGTATGCTGGATAGTGGATAACCAAGTATAATCCTCTCTCAGCTGACCACCTGAATTTAATTAGTGACTGTTGACTTGCCAGCTTGGTCTATTAATAGATGATCTTTCTTGCAGATGCTTTTCAGCCAGAAATGTGTTTTAAAACAGCTGGCTTACAGGAGTGGTGGGAGGAAAATATTGTGCCACAAAAAAAGAATGGAAAACAATATCCAAGCATCTGTTTTTGCAACCAAAACCAAAGAAAAATGATACTAGGCGTTAATAACTATATTTTTTGTCACTCCTCACAAAGAGCCATTTTAAAATTTGTGATGCATTTCAATAACTCTGAAAACAGATTACACTGGCAATATTCATAGACACACCATAGGCTCTGTCAGCGCTGATGTATGCTACACTCAGTGTAACGGTGCTGCGACTGAACCTTCGCAGGCTATTTCAGTTTCACAGCACTGCCTACAGCTAAATGGAGTGTAGGGGCAAAAGAAAGATACATACAGATGACTATTTTTCTCCTTCTATGTTTAATAAGGAAACATGAGGATTGGTTTCCATCAACAATTATATTGATTGAGAGTCAAACTGGCCAACTGAATTAATGCTGAAAAATTGAGCACCAAGTTTTTTCAAAGGAAGGAGGAATTTGAGCTACCCAGAGCCCAAAGTGAGTTACTGTGTGCCTGTTGGTGAAAATCAGGAGCCTGACTTGCTTTAGTTCACTTATTGAGGGGGATTTATCAATAGGCGCCAACTCTGTACGTGATCCAAGGCTGGAGCATCCACAGGGAAACAATGGTGGGTGCTGAGCACCCACTGGGAAGCTAGCTTCCCCTCACACATACACAGTGCCTCGCAGCTACCGACGGCCCCGCCGAGAAATGCCTCCCCCTTCCTCCAAGCACTTAGCGCAATTAGCTGTTCATGGTGTGCAGAAGGTGCTGGGGGGAGGGGGAGAAGAGAGGATGAGACATGGTTGTGGGGAGAGGGCAGAATGATGTGGGAAGGGATTGAGCAGAGGTGGGGCGGGGCCAGGAATAGGCGGGGTGGGGGTGGGGAGATTGGGGAAGAGGTGAAGTGGGGGCAGGAAGAGTTGGGGCAGAGTGAAAGCTTGGTGGCAGGGCTGGGGTGGAGGTTGGGGCCAGGGCTCTAGGACCATGAGAGGTGGGAGGGTCCCAGATCTCTGGCTCCACTCTGAGCCTGTGCATTAACACAGCAATGAAACAGCCCTGCAGTTGGAACCCTGCGAACCTGAGTCAACTGGTATTGTCCAGCCATGGGTTTTTCTTTGCTGTGTAGACATACCCTGAGAGAACAAAGGAAAAAATAGTGCAGCTACATCTGATACAGACCACCCTCACTTTATCTGGAGTGCATACTCATCAGAAAAAAATGCACAGGTATAACTCCCTTATTTTTAGGGTGTGTGCGCACTTAAACTGGGAAATGTGATTCCAAGCCAATGTACACATACCTGTTCTAACTCTAAAAATAGCAGGATAGCTAGGTTAGCATGGGTGGAGGCTCAAGAACATTGTCAGGCTGTTTAAATAAAATGTTAGAATCCTCTAGTATTCCACCTGCTGACAATGTCCTTTGTAATGAAATTCCTGTGCCCTACTACTGATGTAACCTACAAAATTCTTCATAAAAGAATGCTTCATACTGTATCCTGAAGGTACTCATGGGCCTCTTTCTTTTCCTCACATACACGAGAGGGTGCAAAACATAGATCTCATCTCACAATCACTCTCTATCACATATATCAAAGTAATCTATAGATGTCATAAACATACCTCCACTAAGCAGAGCTAACTACTGCCTTCCCAGTTTAGTACAGCTGTCACTGACCATAGCCACTTTACCTAGAGTGTATGCAGATAATAAATGCTTAGGCTGCTCTCATATCCTAGCTCACTATTGACAGTATTCTTTTTTAATAAAACCCTATTGCCTTGCTAGTTATATAACATACACAATTCTGCACTTAAATTATGCACCCTGAAGGTACATGTGCAGCTCTTTCCTTTGCCCATGCATACAAACTCATAAAAACATAGGACTGGAAGGGACCTTGAGAAGTCATCTAGCCCAGTCCCCTCCACTCAAGGCAGGACTAAATATTATTTAGACCATCCTTGACAGGTGTTTGTCCCCCTTTTCTTAAAAATCTCCAATAATGGTGATTCCACAATTTCCCTGGGCAATTTATTCCAGTGCTTAACTAGCTTGACAGGAAGTTTTTTCTAATGTCAAACCTAAATCGCCCGTACTTCAGTTTAAGCTCATTGCTTCTAGTTCTATTGTTAGAGGTTAAAGAGTACAATTTTTCTCCCTCCTTCTTCTTACTTGTTATTCCTCATATGTACTTGAAAACTGTCATCATGTCCCCTCTCAGTCTTCTCTTCTCCAGACTAAAGAAACACATTTTTTTTCAATCCTCCCTCAAGGTCATGTTTTCTAGACCTTTAATTATTTTTTTTGTTCTTCTTTGGACTTTCTCCTATTTGTCCACATCTTTCCTAAAGTCAAGCTGTACCACATCTACCTCTTTCTCCTATCCACAAAGCTTGTCAATGTGTCAGAGAAAGCTATTAGGTTGGTTTGACAAGATTTGTCCTTGACAAATCCATGCTGACTGTTACTTATCACCTTATTGTCTTCTAGGTGTTTGAAAATTGATTGCGTAATTATTGTCTCAGTTATCTTTCTGGGAACTGAAGTTAAGCTGACTGGTCTGTAATTCCCTAGGTTGTCCTTATTTCCTTTATATTGAAGACATTGAAAACATAGATCTCCTCATGTAATCACAGCTCTGTCACATATTTTAAAGTAAGTCAATCAGAAACTTCTACCAAGCAATACTTTCCTATATAGGAATATAGGTACACGTAACACATTGACTATACCTGGAGTGTACGCAAATAATTCCCAAAGGCTACTGTCAGCTCCAGATGAGTAGAGGGAAGGTCGCCTGGCAACTCCCCCCCCCCACCTCCCCACCATTTTCTTTTCTGTCCTTTGTGTTAGATAGAATCCTGTGGCTGAGAGTGAATGGGTTGTAAAAGTTGGTGAAGCACTTGTACACTTCAGCAAAAGTGGCGCTCAGTAAAGCTATGCATGAATGGAATGTATCAGGACATTGCTGAAAGAAGCAGAGTTTAGAAGTATGTTGCCAATGCAATCTTAACTCTGCTTTAATGTAGGGTTTTTTGCCATTGAATTGTTACTTGTTTTAATTGTGGCAATACGTAGCAGCCCCTTACGGGTTCAGACCCCACTTTATCAGGCACTGCTATGTTGCTAACCATCCAAACACACTAAGAGTCAGGAGATATTGAATGGATTCACATTTGAGTATTTTAATGCAGTTATCATTCAATTACACAGACAAAATGGTGTGAGAATATTAAATGTGTGTTGTCTTCACCATCATCATAATGTCCCATTCATTTGAATAGATTGCATACCATGCCCCAGTCAGGCATGACACTATGTTCAGATACTAGCAACTAGGAAGATGATTCACCACTTAACACATATAAAAAGCTAAATCTGGGCAAGGCTGGCTCTAATTTTTTTGCTGCCCCAAGCACAAAAAAAAAAAAAAAGAAAAAAGAAAAATGTCGGGAACAACACAGGATTATTGCTCCTGGCACCGGACGACGCCCTCCGAACTATGGCCGATAAACTGTTATGCTCGGGCACTGCTGCTACTGATATGAGGCTGGATTGTGACATGGCTGATTATAAAGTATAGACTATGATGGTGTCATGCGGGGAGGTGGCCCCTTACCCAATCCCGGAGGACAGGTAGGCCACAGTGTTGGGTTGTAGTCTCCCCGAGGTTGTTAGGTCCCAAGGGACGAAGTGCTAATGTCCATCCTGCGCCCAAACCTCTAAGATATGACAGATGACCGAGATTTAGGGTGGGAACTAGTTTATTGCTTATGACCGCCAATCAGTCTGGTCTGCAATAGACCCAACTACCACAAGATTACAATAACATTTACAACTATGATCACGGACAACACGATGCAACAATGACAACATTACACATTCAAGATTCTGCATTCATTCTGTACTGCCTCCCTAGAGTTTCTGCCCTGGTGAGACCTTCAGTCTGCCCGGCCTGACTCTACCAGCTACCGGATCTCTGTCTGATCAGTTTATGGACATCCCTATCGGCCCCGTGGTCCTACCGGATGGCGGTTTCGATCCCGTTCTCACGTACTCCCACTGACCTGGGTCCCTCCCAGCATGGCTACCGGCCCCATATGCTCACCCTCCTGTTGGTATTTGGTGGATGAGATGAGGTTCCCTTCCTTCGGGTCGCGAGTCTGCTTTCCTGGCTGATCTCTGGGGCAAGTCTGCAATTTGCTGGCCCGTTCCCTGCTATATTTATCTAGGTGCCTGCGGGCTTTTGCCTGTTCTGGCCTTCCCTCTAATTGGTCCCTTTTTGGTTCCCCTTTTTTGAGCCCTTTTCTAAATGGTCCCTTTTTGGTTCCTCTTCTTGGCCCCCTTTCTGAGTGGTCCCTTTTTGGTTTCCCTTCTAATGGGGCCTTCTGTGATTGTTCCCTTTTCTAGGCTGGCTACGGCCTGTTCTCTGATTGGTACCTTTTGGGTGGGCTGTCCTGCACTTTTCGTATCTCCTTTATGATTGATCCTTTTCTCTGGAGGTTCCGGGTTACCATGACAACGCGACCACAACTGGCTGGGTGCTCTGGAAGTTCTGGGTTACCGTGACAATGTGACCGCAACTGGCCGACCGCTGTCAGCATGATGCGTACATCCTGACCGCACAGACCCCCTATGTATACATTCCTACGCCATTGCTACATATTCTTACGCCATTGTTACATATTCTTACACCATTGCTACTACTGCTATATTACTAAGTTATTAAGCCTTTCATTAAGCTAGCCTATACACCTGATTCCTGGCCTCCAGATCCTGGCCTGGCCTGAACCAGGAGTCATGACATTCTCCTCACAAAAAAAAGAAAGCGGCCAGAGTGCCGACAAAGCAAAAAAACAAAAACAAAAATACCAGCAGCCTGCTGCCAAAGCAAAGAAGCAAAAAAAACAAACAAACAAACCCCCCCCCCCAACAACAACAGAAAAAAACCCAGACAAAAACCAGGGAGGGGACTGGCTGGAATGTGCCACCCCAAAATTGTCCGGAATTCCAGCCCTTAAAATGTGCGGCCCCAAGCACATGCTTCCTCAGCTACTGCCTGGAGCCAACCCTGAAGCTGGGGGATATTTATTATTGCCGTGTGGTGTTGATCTCATCACTAAAGGTCATATAGAACTTCTACACAACTCCACTTATTATCATTGACTACCTTTTTTATGAAAAATCACCATTCATGCTAAGAACAATCATTTTAGCAGCAATGGGTATTGTTAATGAAAATTTCATAAAAAATTAGTCACCCACCTTTGAATGTCTATGAATATGAAAGAGTATATTTCTGCTCTTATGAAATATTGAGGTACTGTTTTGAGCTACAAAAATTAGAAAGCAGCTATGTTTTAAAATATCAGGCTTGGGCTATATGTAGCCCAGTATGCTTTATTTTACTTAAATAAATTTGATTTTGAAATAAATTATTGGTCTTTTAAAATAGCATATTGACCATGCCTGTTCCATATAGTATCTTCCTAAGTTGCATACAATGTACTGATTTAAATGTTAACATATATAAATATTTGCAAGATTGTATTATTTTTTAGGACTTGTTTAGTTTGCAAGATCCTTTTAGTGCTTTTTCACCTCGAAAGTATTCTACAAACAAAACCATCTAAATGTATTTGGATGTGCTAATATTTTCAGAACCTGAAGTGATTCCCTTCAAATTTAGAAGGAATCCTTTTAAGTATCTTACAGTGACTGTATGGGTCTGATGATCTTACATAGGAATAAGAACATCTATGCCATGCATATCAACTACAGCAGACAGCTAATGCTTCTTTTTAAGGAACCATATTGCATTGTTGCTGTAGTTCTCTACTTGTTGATCTGTTTCATGCATGGCCAATGTAGGGGCAGGGGGAATACAAAAATGCTACATCTCTCACATCAGAGCAATGGGATATAATTTCATACAGTTTATTTTTTGATGTGTTGTAATTCACTGCTTACAATTAATGTATAATTATAGCATGGGGAGGGAGCAAAAAGAAATACCAATTTATTATTTATATCGCTATTCCAGTGGTTCTGACAGCCTTAATTGAGATTGCAGCCCCATTTTGATAGGTGTTGTATAAACTGAGAATAAGAGAAAGCTTCTGCCATAAAAATCTTTTGGTCTAAGTCAGGGGCGGGCAAACTTTTTGGCCTGAAGGCCACATTGGGTTTCTGAAATTGAGAGCCAGTTAGGGGAGGCTGTGCCTCCCCAAACAGCCAGGTGTGGCCGGGCTGCCGCCCCCTATCTGTCCCCCCTTGCTTCTCATGCCTGACGACCCTCCCATCCCATCCCTCCCTCCCTCCCTGTCCCCTGACTGCCTCTGGACCACCCGCCCCTCACTGTACCCTGCTGCTCCATCCAACCCCTCCTCTCCTTCCTGATTCCCACCCCCAGGACCTCTGCCCCATCCAATCCTCCGTTCCCCATCCTCTGACCGCCCTGATGCCTATCCACACCCCCACTCCCTGACCACCACCCTGAACTCCCCTGCCTTTTATCCAGCCCCCCTGCTCCCTGGAGCATCAGTGGCTGGTGGTGCTATAGCTGTGCTGCCCGGAGCACCAGGGCAGGCAGCTGGAGCCAGCAACGCCATCACGCAGCATAGAGCACCATGTCAGGCCGTGGCTCTGCAGCTCTGTGGCCTGGCAAGATCTCGCAACCCTGCTGCTGCACAGAGCATTGCACCAGTGGCACAGTGAGCTGAAGCGGTGGGGGAGAGGGAACAGTAGAGGGAGCTGGGGGCTAGCCATCTGAGCCAGGAGCTCAGGGGCCAGGCAAGAGGGTCCCATGGGCCGAATGTAGTCCCACCTCTGGTCTAAGTAGGTAATTAAAATCGGGTAAGAGAAGGACATATTTTGTCCCTATTTTACAATTGGGAAAGTCGGACAGATAGCAATTGCTATTTTCCAAATTTTAATTAATAAATTCTTGCCTCATCCTCCAACAAACCAAAGTCAAAAGTGGGTTGAAATATCAAATACTGATATTTCAGAGGCTGAAGTTCTTTCTGGGATGGATACATTATAGATGCCACAGTACATTTCAGTTAAAGGGACAGTACCTGGATGCTTGAGATTAGATTCCTTTAGCAGTATGCACAAGGGTCATATATTCTATATTTCTTATGCAATTGATTTATTAATTTTATATAGAACTTTCAAAATGCAGGGAAAGTTTTGATATTAAAAGCTAAACATGATTGACCCAAATTAATATAAATCATGTGATCATCTTAGCATATGAAGAAATATGTTTTTAGGGAATGCAGAGCTACACTTCTGCATCAGAAGTTTGAGAGATTTGCCTCTGCAGTGGGCAGTCATCTAGCATTTTTGTTCAGACTCGTATTTGGGAGAGCAGTTACATAATTGTGCAGAATTGGGTAGAAAATGACATATATATTTGTGCTGTTCTTGTGATGTGTGAGATGACTTTGTATGTAACCATATACAAACAAAAGATTTGGCCAAAATCCTTGTTACAATAGCTTCTTTTTACCTTGAAATTGTAAAGCATAAATACACCTGCAGAGCTTAAACAGGTCTTAGTTGTACCACCTGCTATAGTAGTTAAAATTGATTTAAATTAAGCAGCAGGATTTTCTTTTCATCCTATGGAGATAGTGTTATAGATTCTTTGCAGTACTAGTGTGCTTGCTTTCAGATTTAGAGTACTGCCAACTAATTGGTAGATGTTGTCCTTCTAAGGGGATAAGAAAGGTAAAGGAATCATATTAACAACCACCAGCCTCAGAGGGAACTGGCTATCAGAGTACTTAAAAAACAACAACTTAAAGGTGGATTCTTGAGATAATTTGATTTTGTGATTTATACTGCAGTTCATTAGTTTCCCTTCTTCAGGTGTGGGATACTGTGGTTCTTGCACACAGAATATACAAAAAGGGGAGGAGCCCTACAGAAAGGGGAGGAGCCTTCTCCACCCTACCCTGGCTTCTTAGTGGATCCTCTCCAAGGTCCTAGTTCTACTCTTTACAGGCCTCAGTGGAGTAGTTTCTACTTTTTCTTCATCAGATATTGCCTCATTCTCAGACCCCTTATAGACACCATGACTAGGAAGGAAGCAGCTAACAGATCCAATGATGAAATTATCAGGATTGAAAGGCTGAGCTTCCCCAGGGAAGTGAGGGTAACTACCTATTGTCAGAAATTAGAATGTGTTCAAGGGATGCAGAAATATTTCAAGTGGGCTGTGGGAAGGGAAGAAGGGATATGAGCTTTTATGAGCCTCAACACAGCTTTGGTTTGTATTTCTTGTTATCTGAACTGCTTCATCTATCCCTGCTTCCTGTACAACAATTTCTACATTCATTATCTGACTCTTTAGCTTGGAATCCTCTAAAATTCAGAAAGTACAAGGGAGGCAGGGAAAATACCTCACTGCTGGGCTGACAGTTGTCACTTGAGTTCTATTTCCATCTCTACCACTGATTTGTGTGTCATTGGACAAAACATTTCACTGCTCCTTGCCTTAGTTTCCACACCTGTATATGAGGATAGTGATATTTCCCTTAGTGAATAGCTTGTTATTTATTGATGAAATGGCCTGTATAAAAACTATAATTATTATTATAAACTGAACCCATCTTATTGTGAAGAAGTTCCAAGTCAATCTGAAAAGTTATCATAGTTTTAAAGATGTTCCAGTAATGTGGAGTTACTGCACACAAAAAAGAGCCTACTGAAAACAAACCATATTCAAACACTGTAGTTTTTTCAGATATTACTGGAAGATACCAGCATTATCTGTGGGGCAAGTTATGTGGCTGAACCTAACTACAAGCAATGCGACCATTATGGGCATCGTGTATTTGGAAAAACCACATTCCACATCTTGGAATAGGATTGAAGTGAGAAACCGTTAAACAGATATATCTCCCCACTCCTCCCGCCGTTTTTCCCTTGTCAGCATCTATAGGACCCATAAATCATAAGGACAACCTTGTTTGCACCATAACCTGTATTTCCAATACTTTCTGGTTTATTTGCTTTGTCTGAAATGTGATGATGTCCAGAAGATGCCTCTGGACAAAAAGTGGGAAGAAACAAGTGATAGCTGAGGACAATCTGCCTAATGTAATATTATACTGAACTGTCAGGAAAAATTAAATCAAATGGTTGTCTAATCTCAGAGGATATCTATATAGTACTTTAGCTTGCTTACATGCTATGTTGTGAAACTTTTACTTTTAATCAAGTCCCCCTCTCTTTCTGCACTCTCTTAATCTTCATTGTTGTTTAAGACTGACAAATGGCCTATCAGGACTCAAGATGCCATTACAGAGGATACAAGGCCATCTAAAACTCTATTCAGAAGATGATATTAGGCTTTGTAGCTTGCTCAGCACTGGTATCTCTGCCATGTTAGAAAAGGGTGAAAATAAAATTTTCCAATTACTGGTACGGGGGGGGGGGGGGGGAGCTTTTCCTCCCGAACTGTTGTTGCACGAGTATTAGTATTGAGGAAGGATTTTGAAACTCTACCAGTCTGATAGAAAAATTTGACAGCTATGTTGTAATGCATTAATCAATGTGCATTTCTGCAGTAAAAATAAAAAATGCTCAGATATAGCACGTTGGCATATAGCTGCCATTTAAATAAATCTGTCATCATAAAAATATTTATGGAGATCAAACATAACTAACTATGATCAATTATTGTTTCATAATTCCTGAAGGTCAAAATTTGAGTTTAGAAGAATAAATGTGTATGTGGGCAATGCTTTTAAAAAAATTGAGCTTTTGCTGCTTAAGTAGTGCCCTCTTCAAGGAGAAGGAAGAGGTGCCCTCTTCAAGGAGAGAGAAGCTAAAATGGCTGTCTCTTTGTGGAAAGGGCTGTCTGTGTGGCTGAGCAATTTGAGTTTTGTGTGACCCTTATGTCTGCCAAGTCCTGAAGTGACAGCACTATGTCTGTTTTCCCCCTTCATTCTGTATTCTTGGTGATGTTTCAGTCTTGTTATGTACTTTGCTGATGTCCGATTGCAAACAACAGTTGCTAATCGGCTTATTCTAGGATTCCATATATAACTTTTAAAGAGCTTATGAAGGTAGCCCATTGAGATTAAGCAGGGATAAGGTCTGTTGTTTTCAGGTACCTGACAGGGAGATGGAAATATACCCACCTTCCCTCACAATAAATGTAAAAGTAGAACAGCTTTCTATCAGCAATTCTTATTTATCCTTTGTGTGTCAGACTTAGTTCTTTATCATCCTCTGAACTCAATGCCTTATCACCACCTGAGTCTAATACCAGCAACATGCCAAGAATGTAAGGCACAAGTGGTTCAAAGGTGAAAAACTCAGTTCAGCGTGTAGAAGCATTGCTTTTTCTTCTGCACTGTAAAGCTGTCCTTTGTGAGAACTAGAGGACACCTCTGGCATGAAATAAGTATGCAGAAAACAAATAAGAAAAGAAAAAACATTGTCTCCTTTTGAGGCTCTACAACAGTCCTGGGCCAAAAGGCAAGACCTCTTCTAAAAGTCAGAGAGGTTTCAGACAGGTCTATACAAAGTGATTAGTGAAGTATTTCAGAAAGCAGCATTTCATACTTTCCCCAGTGTGTAAACCTTTTGGTACTATGATGCAACTAAATCAGTGTTAAGATCAAGATGTGTAGTGTTTAACTGTTTAAAGCATACAATGTATTCATTGTTGACCAAAGACTGGGAAAAGAGAAGATCTGTATACTGAATATATAAAATGCCAAAAATAAACATCAAACATTTTAGTTTGGATCTGATTTTTATGGCACACGTTAGGATATACACTGATTTATGGAAATATTGAAGTTTGTTCTAGGTCTTATTCCCAATGATATCCTTGTCCCATGGCTAAAGGTGGTTAAAGTTAAAAGATCTTGATGCATTTAAATTTCTTTTCACACTTCCTTTATTACAAAATTCTTTGCCATTAGGACATTATAAATCTATGGAGGATTTAATACAAAATATTTTAAAATTGCATTTCAACCATTAATCAATATTCTGATTAATACATTCTTATTTAGAACTGGTCAAAATTCTTTACACATTTTTTTTTTTACTAACACAAAAACTAATGGAAAAAATAAATGGGGGCCATCAAGTCCTGAAGCTGTGTCAGAATCAAGGATGGGAAAGAGACACTTCCCTTGCAAGTGACAATTATAGAAGCTGATAGATAATATTTTGAAATAATATTTTTAAAGAGTTTTATCAAATGCTTCTTTGAGGAAGAAGGGAAAATAATTCCCCAAGAGAAGTCAGAGATTATATATAAACTTGAGCATTTTTGTTCAAATTCTTTATGATCCAACTGAGAAGAGAAGAGGTTGTCTCTTTGCAGACATTAGGACACCATTCCCTGCCTTCTTAGCCCTCCTCCCCTCCTCCCAGGAATGAATACCTGCACTGAGCACTTGCAAAGTGGTGGCAGAATAAATTTTGCAAACTGCCCTACGCAACCAGGCTCCTGAGTTGCTGAGAAGATGGCAAATGAACCCTACAGCGCCCATGACAAATAAGGGCGAAAACTCATTTCCAGCCCCAAAAAGCGATTGGCACGATGCCTATTGCAAGGCCTGAAAACTACTGGCTGCGCTTCACTGCTCTCTGGGCAGTGTGAAGGCCTTATTTGATTTCCTTTGGGTATGCAAGAGCCAATAGGCTCATGATGCACTTTCCACCCAAGCCATCAGCCAGGAAGTTCCCTTCCTCAGGCCCATGGAGAAATTTAGTGCCCGCAAAGAGAGAATATGTGTGCAATCCTTAAAGGCCTCGAAGATTTCTTTCTTCTTCTAGCCCAAGTCTGGGGCCTCTGGAAAGAAGGGTGCATGTGGGTGCCTCAGAATAGAATTGTCAATTTTGGTTGAACGTATTCCTGGAGCTTTCATCACATGACATAATCTTTCATTAATGATTAATCTTTAATTCCTGGAGACTCCAGGACAATCCAGGAAGCTTGACAACCTTAGATCTGAAATGGTTTCTCAGACTGGCTCCTAAAAGCTGAAACTACTAAAATCCATGGCCACTTCTGAAAAAAGGATAGAACCTATTTATTCTGAAAAGAGGCTGTCCTCCTTACTTTCATGTATTTGTGGTATAACAACTCTCTATAGTGAAAGAATAAATCTGTCTGTTCACCTTGTAGTATTGATTGGTGCAGGCTTGCCTTTCTGGTTTATGTCTTTGTTCTTGTAACTGTAATACTATATATCATCTATCATATTGCAGACGTTTGCCACTAAAGTTTTATTATATAAAATAGGAGAGAAGAAGCAAAGTGTTTGCTTTGCTGAATCTAGACTGATTTTAAATCAAACTGTTTGGGTTAGGAGGTTTTAAGGAAGCATAGAATGAAGCAGTGAAGATTTGATTTCTCAGGGCCTCAGTCAGGCCCCTGCATTTTGATTAAGCCAAAGTAGACAAAAAACGTGACTCCTCTGAAGTAATGTCTTGATGTCTAGTGAGTTTTCCAAAACTTGGTGCGAGGGGCACAGGTCACTTGCTGATTTGAACTAGAGTAAATGGTGGATTCTCTGTAACTCAAAGTCTTTACATCAAGATTTGAGGACATCAGTAAATCAGCCAGAGGTTATAGGCCTGTTGCAGGAGAGGGTGTGTGAGCTTCTGTGTCCTGCAATACGTCAGAGGTCAGACTAGATAATCATGATGGTCTTAAAGTGTGAGTCTATGATACATTTTCCTCCTGCATTTTTTTCTTTATGTAAATAACTATCTTCTTTCTTGATTTGATTAAATCCAGTCTGATTAAATCAGATTAGAATCCTCAGCACACAAGAGCCTTGTCTTCTTTTCATTTTGGCATTTAAGCTTTTTTCTTTAAGTAAACATTATAATCAGCAAGGGAGATTTAGGTTATATATTCAAGTTTTTTTCCTAACTATAAGGATAGGTAAGCATTGAGAAAGGTTACGAGGGGAGGTTGTGGAATCCTCATCACTGCAGGTTTTTAAGAAGACAAACACCTCACAGAGGATGTTCTAGGTATATTTGGTCTTACCTCAGCATGGGGGGTGCACTAGATGACCTTTTGAAGTTCCTTCAAGCCCTTCATTTGTATGATTCTATGAATAGAGTTCATTGGAAAATTGATTCTTTTTCTTTTTACTTCAATTTTGACTTAAAGCTAAAACCTTTCAGCTGAAAGTGTTTGATTCAGAAATTTTGAGCTGCTGTGGTGCCTCATAGGAATTGTAGTTTGGATGCCTCATGCCCTAATTCTTTCTACTGGCCAAGTTCCCTGGCTGGACTACATCTCCCATGATGTAGCACAGTCTCCCCTCTTCCTGAGATGTTGCAGTTCCTCATGGGAGCCCAGCTCATAGAACAAAATAGGGACAGGAGGCACTGCATTTTTCAAAATCAAGATTTTCAGTTTTTGACTGAAAAGATTTTGATTTTCAGGTGTTTTCAATTCTCTAAGACCAAATTTTTGGCAGAAAGCTGGCACTATTTCTATAAAAATTTGTTTAGTCAAAACCCCAATTTTATGTTTAAAAAAATGGAAAGAATTTGTTTGACCAGATCTAGTATACATATATATGATTATAAAGTTTCTTATTGTCTCCAAAATGTAAAATTATGGCCAAAAGAAAACATTATTCAGTAGATTATTCCTGATGCTGATATATTATTTCCTCAAAAGTCAGTGCTGTTATTGCTGTAAAGGCTACATGTATAGCTAGAATTTTTCATTTCCCTTAAGTGAGAATCAGTTAGCATCTGAAGAAATGGTGCATTTCAAGTCCTCTTTAACCTGTCAGTATTTGAGGAGTTATTAACTTCAGCTTCCTTTTCTGCCTTTTCAAATCTGACACGGATTTGTCCCACATCTCCCAGAGGCCTCTGTGTGCAATTAGCCATTGGTTTCACTGAGTAATTACTTCATTTTTCATGTAAAATGCACTTGATTTATTACATACTTGGGAGGGGATGGCAGAGATGGGTCAACAGCAGTTAGAGGAGATTAACGGAGATATTCTCTGCTACTATGGTAGCAATCAGTCCTCAGGGAACCTGATTGAGCTGGAGTGGGAGCAGTGCCATTCAAGCCTTGGCAATGGTGTACCAGTTGACTGTGCCACTCCTCTGTGGAATTAGTAAGTGTGAGTGCAGGGCAGATTTTAATCCCTACCTGTCTCTATGAGCCAGGAGATTGTGGAGATGATGAGCTGTCTTAAGCAGGCTCTTAATCCTCAGTACAAGTTATGTGAGTTTTCAGACTCTCTCATACAGGGAAAGAATTAAAGCGCATAGGAGGAAAATATGTAGATGGTCATGTTTATTTGGACAGGCACTACTTATACTCAGCGTTCCTACTTAATATTTTCCAAAATAGCATTTTCAAAATAGTTATGTTACTTTAAATGAATGCTTATAACATAATGAGTGATATTTTTCTCACAGTGAGAAACATTTGGTGGGGTTTTCCTAACAGAAGTGAGCTGATAAAGTTATATATCTGGTACAGTAAATCTGGGAAGTATTATCACTGGTTCTTCAGTGGTGAGAAGCATGATATTTATGGTCTTATATCACCTCTGTTGTCGATGGGAGGTGTATTGTGTTTTTATGAGACTGTGGCGGAGCTTAGATGCTGGAGTCTGAAACTAGAAAAATTCAAGTTGGAAATGAACGTGTTAAATATAAACAGTGATTGTAATAAATCACTAGAATAATTTACCATAGAATTTACCATTTGAAATGTTTAAATTGTGATTGGGTTTCCTAATGAAAGATAAAAACAAAGTTAGATAAAAAAGTTAATGGCTTGATGTAGCAACTACTGGGTGAAGTTTTATGGCTTATGCTATTTAGGAGCTCAGACTGGAGGATCACAGTAGTCCTATTTGGCCTTAAAAATCAATGGGTTTACGTGCTTTTACAGTGCTGACCTGGAATGCCAGTTTTGTGCCACAATATTCTGTGGGGATGAAACTTCCAGAGATCTGTCATTATGTAGTGATGGGAGAGTTTGGTGCATCTTCCAAAAATTAGGAAGACAGTATTTCATAGAGTGTATAATATTCTTTTGGAATTTAAATCATTTTACACTTCTAATTCTATCCAGATCCATAGTTAATATAAATGGGATCTGTGATATTGGAGGGCAATTGTGATATGGAGCTGACTAATTATATTGAGAGAGTTCTGTATGTGTACATTAACAAATCATTCTTTAGAAAAGTTTAACTAAATTGTAAGAAATTAGAAGTATTATTGTGCTAATTATAAGGATAAAGTAAGAAATTATGATAAAACTGAGAAGGTACAAGGGAAATTAGCCGTGAGGCACTGACGTAGCTTTAATATTGATTTTCAAATTCAGAAAGCACACCACTTTCTCTCCATTAATAAGGAGCAAGCAAAAACAGAGATATAACAGAAACTTTTCTGCTCCACAATTGCCCTTCTTTCTTTCAGTTACATGAATAAACAGGATGATCAACTAAATCCCCAACTAACACTAAAAGTACACCTTGTACAGGATCCACAGAATTAAACAACAGAAGTTTTGTGTAATCATACATTTCCTTAGGGGTTACCTGTAGTACAGCTATTTTGTCAGAAAAGCTTTGTTGAGGATTAGTGGTTGTCAATGCTGACACACTGTCATGAAGTAGTCCTGTCTTGGACTGAGTAAATCTTACATATAGCCACATTCAAATGCATCTGACATTCTTAAACCATAGATATATTTCATATATTCATCTTTCTTATCAAAGTGCTTGAAATTGGGTTGGGGCAGGAGTATTGTAAAATGGGACCCTACCCCCCGACCCTAAGTTACCTTGGTGGAACGAGAAGCAACCCATCTCTCAGAACCCCTGGTATTACTGCGGGGGACAGGCTGGGAGTGATTCTAATAAGTCCAGGAAACTTCCTTTCCCCAGATCTATCTAGCAAGTCTACAGCAGCAAGATGTTGCTTGCTGGATCCCAGAACACGGTTTAAGGCTGCAACTTAATTAACCTCCCTCTTCAGATGTTACAGCTACTCATGAGACCCTGGGCCTCAGTGTGAACATTGGAGACTATGGCAAGGGAGCTTCCAAATCAACTTGCGCTCCTGCCATGGTACCTCTTCCTCAGTTGCTCCTCTTACCAACCTCAGATCTGTCTGTGAGATGGAGTGCTCCCCCTGGGTAACTAGATAGCTTCACAAAAAGCAAAATACCCCTAACTGAGGTAGCAGCTTTATTTTGAACTAAACTAGTAAAAAGGGAAAACACACACAAAAACAAATCGAACAGATTTACCTTTCTCAGGAAAAGTCTAAAAATAGGAGAAAACTTGTTAGCAAGTTTCAAAACATACTAAGTAATTAAAAGGTTTTAAAATATACTAAAGCAATATTTATGCTTCTTCCTGTACACAGATGAAAAGTCATCCCAAACTATTTACCCTATAAGTATACATACAAACAAACTCATTGTAAACAGTAACAGTATCTTCCATGAGGTGGTGAAACTTGGCTTGTCAGTTCGATAGGGGCATGTGATGAGGCTAATGCCCAGGCCACTGGATTGAAGCTTTTACTCATTGTTCCACACAAACTATCAGAGCAGTATCCAGACCCACCCTTTTTGTGCAAGCCCAAAATCGCCCCCTACAACAGAGACTCTGATTTGAGAGGTTACTAGGTACTTTTCCACTGGGTTTTAGTGAATGAAAACCCACCTCCAAGGTGGGTAAATGCACTGGCTATGCACTCACCAGGGGGAGCAACCATTCACTCCCCCTAGTCCAGGGTCATCCTGAGAGGAGCCAAAAAGAGAAACCACCCGCCCCTGAGCACTGCACTCCCAAGCCTGCTGTAAGGTGGGGCCACTGTTGCCCAGCTGACCACAGGTGACGCAGGCCTTTGCCTTCAGACCAGACCAGACAAGCCTCCATGGATATGGCTGCAGTTACCCTGCATGACTTGCCACCTTCTCCCTGGCTCAGGGGTTGCCGAGAACTCTCCAGGTCACTGGTAGTCACGGCTCGCTGTGCATGGCTGATCTCAGGGCAGGATGGTACTGAGGGGTGTTACTGGGCTGCTCCACCTCTTGCTGTCTGCTCCATTCTCTCTCCTTATCTGGGGGTCTCTGTGACTGTCCCTAATTCCCTTTGCTGCCTGTCTCTGATTCTCCAGACCGCTCCCTACAGCTCCCCATCCCTGGTCTTGTTGTTCTCTCCCATCCAGGGGACCCTGCTCAGCCAGGTCTGTTACTTGCTCTGGGTGGGCTCCCACTCCTTCCACTGACCTCTCACCCTGTGCTCGGGCCTCCTGTACACGTGTCACTGGGTCTTTGGGCAGGTGCCCTGTGAGTCCCAGAATCCTGACTCCTTTTTGGCCCTTCTCCTTTCTCCTGGCATGGGAAGAGAACTTAACATCCAAGAAGTTTTTGTAAGGAGACAATAGACTGTGCTGTTGACTAATACTACATGGACACTCTTAGAATCTAATTTTGTTTTCTCATTTAAGGGGCTAGTACAATTGACTATATTGTCAGTGTTGGGGTACACTTTCTATGATTTTTGTTCAGGAAACCAAACTCTTTCAGGCTCTTTTTTTTTTTTCTCCTTATGTAATGTGTTCTAAGGAATAATCAGACCAATAGGTTCAGTGAATTTCTGCAGCCTAAAGCACATTCCGTGTAAGACAGTTAAGTGATCTCAGTACTGCTACATGTATATTGTTTCTGCCATGCTGTGAAAGTCTGATTTATGTTCTGCAAACCCAGACAAGTGATTAAAGTGCAAATGTACCCTTTTCTTTTCATTTTAAACCTTATCAATTTTAGTTATGCAGGGGAATATGAATAAGAAAATTGGTTTTCTGAAATAGAGAAAGGTAGGGGAAAAGATCTTTAAGCATTGAATTTGCATGTGTAAAGAACTGTTTGCTTACATTTTGTCATTAAGTTTGGAAATTATACATGTTAGATCAAGGATCGGCAACCTTGGCACGTGGGACCTCAGGGTAAGCACCCTTAGCAGGCCCACTGGTTTGTTTACTTGCCGGTTCGCCGACCATGGCTCCCACTGGCTGCAGTTCACTGTCCCTCGGTCTAATGGGGCCTGCGCGAAGTGGTGGCCAGCACTGTGCCACTTCTCGTACCTCCTGTTGGACCGTGACGGCAAACCGGGGCCAGTTGTACTCGGCGAACTGGCAAGTAAACAAACCGGCGGGGCCCGCTAAGGGTGCTTACCCTGTGGTCCCGTGTGCCAAAGTTGCCAATCCCTGTGTTAGATAAAAAGGAGAGGGTGTTCCTTTAAATCATTAACCCATATAGTGTTTGATATTAAAGAATCAACATTAGCCAGTATTTGCAACTTTGCGGTGTTTGAGATTTACCACAGTTTTCCCATTTCATTATAATAGAAACTAACTATGGTCTCAGGGTGATAATTCTTGGGAGATACTGACTTTTTAGTAGCTTCCTCTTTCCTTCATATTCAGTTATCTCATAGTAAAGGTAAGCTTCCTGAATGACAGATATTGGGAAGTGAAAGAGGGAAAAATTATCCCAGGATTCGGACTAGCAAAATTATTGTAGAGTTGCCTATTCACACTACAATAGGTCAGCTTCAACAGTATTCCTGTTTAGCCTTGGAAACATGGATTTAAGTGTCTTCAAACCCACATTTCACCTCAGACAGGATGTTTGGAATTGATGGCATTCATTGACAGCTCTTGTGAGGGAATAGTAATTCTGCGTTTTGCCCATGTTGATCTTATAATAGCAAAAGTACTTTACACATATTATAAAGCTTTTGTAACAAAAGTCTATGTATTATTTTAGCAATTTTTGGCTTTGCCTCCTTGCAACTTCACTTCAAAAGACTCCGGTTATATGTAAACCAAAGACAGCACTTGGCATATGTATCTAATGTACAGATTTGGGCCAAACTTTTTTGTCTGCTTCTGCAACAGACACAACTAAAATATGGCTACCCTGCTTAGGTAAACTTAGTTTCATAGACCTACACTTTTCTTTTAGCATCTATAAAGTTAATTAAAGGTGCAGAAGAAATGCTTCTCATCTTTCTACATGGAAAATCATGTTTTCCACAGAGAGGAGCTCAGCAAAATTTCTGGATCATGAAATTTCAGCACATATTGGTTGTCTGGTCATATTGTCTTTACAGACTTCATGTACGATACTTTCTCAGTTGGTAGCATAAAGAGAGAGAGGTACTTTGAAGGGTCAGATGCTGAGCTGTACTGGAGGAGGTTTCTGTGAACACCAGAAGGGGACTAAGGTGTGCTTTACACTCACACTAATCCTTGGTCAGCTCATTGCTGGCTCATTATCCTGGCACAGATTAGAAAAGCATAAAAGGTCACTCTCCTCTGTGTTAGTTTTCATTATTGGGGCATTAGGATGGCCAGTCATCATCCTGTTTGTCTAGCCATGATCCTGCCCTGGGAGCTGAGGAAAGAGTGGCATAAGAGCTGCTATGGCATATCTGAGCAATCTGAGGATTTATCTTGAGCAGGGGAAATGCTCAGGTAGCCAGATAAGCATCTTCAGCACACCTTTGTGCAGCCAAAGGTCTGGCCCTGAGATTTACTTGTGTGGTTTCACTTTTTTCAGATGTTGCATCTCACTGTATGGAATCCAGATGTTATGTTATCTGTGCGAATGATCAGTGAACTCAACAATATGCTATACCTTACCTTGGACTTCTGGAAGGCAAGAATTCTGCCAAGTTGCTGCAGGCCTGATTTCCCTTTTTCTAAATCTGTCTCGTTGCTTCAGTCCAAGCTGTACTTTTGCAGTAGTCCTCTTTTGATTTCCTAAATACAGTTTTTTACCTTTCCCCACAGCTGATGTCAAATTGATTAGACACTAATGTCTTGGTATGTCCCTAGACTACTTTTGTCCAAGTAACAGAGGTATGATAGCCACTTTATGTTCCTCTGAGATTTCTAGCTGAAATGAGTTAATGTGAAAAAACCTGCTAACATGTCCCTACTTTCCATTCTCAGTCCTTTAGTTTCATCTTTACTAAGTCTTCAGAACCATTAACCTTTGATTAACCTTTCCTGTTAGGTATATATTTCCAAATTTTTCACATGCACTCATGGGAATCCAAGGCCCCATTTAAACTAATGTTCACAGATTATTTCAACTTCACATGAGAACCCTGAGTTTCAACAGTCAGATCCCTAACTGGAAGAAAGATGAAAGCATCATATTTAAGGGTACATCTACGCAGGGTCTCTCTGGAAAGTTAAGCTAAATTAACTAAATTGAGTACATTTTCATCCCCTTTGAAAAGAATTAAGCTAAAACGAACAATGGTCACCTAACTTTTGAATGAGATGACGTTTAAATGCACTTTAATTAATGCACTTTAAATTCACACCTGTAGTTAATTTTGTTTTAATTTTTCTGAGTGACTCTGTGTCAATATGCCCTAAAATTTCTTGGAGGGGAAGACATTGTTTACATTACCAATATCTAAAACCATTGTAACTTGGGGTCAAAGATTCCAATGGCAGCAATGGAATAAGTATAAGGTGACCATTCCTCAAAACAACCAGTGCTTCTGGTTTCTCCTGCCTCTTGCTAATGCATATGTCATCCTGTACCCTGGCAGGCCCTGTTCACTTTGTTTCTTTAGTTGTTATTTATCTGCTCCCACCACAACTCATGTAAGCTACTGCATTATTTCCTTCTACAATCTGCCTTTCTTGATATACTTTAGCTTGGTGTTATCTGTTTTTTTCCCTTCCTTTTGCCACCTTTTCCATAATCCTTGTTTATTTGTTTGTTTAAATCTTTTCAACCAGCGGTGCCATGAAAAAGTTTTGAAAAATTCCCCTCCTTCTTTCTTCTATCTATTCTTCTTTCCTCTTCCACTTTTTCTTATTCTCTAGCTGTTTCCTCACATTTTCTTATTTCCCCTTTCCCGATCTCTGTAAATCCTTCTTTTCTTACTCTTCTGAGTTCCTTTTCTGTCTCCTCTTCTCTTTTCCTGCCTCATTTCTCATTTCCCCCGTTACTTCAACAATGTCCTTACCCCTCTTTTTCTGCCCCCTCTTTTACTACTGCTGGAGACACCAAAGTATAGTATCGAGCGTGTGTGTATATGTGTGTGTGTGTGTGTGTGAGAGAGAGAGAGAGAGAGCGCGTGAGAGAGCACAAAAATGATGCTTTAGACCCATACACCTAATGTGTTTCAGTATCACAATAACTAAAGAGCTGAGAGGTAGCCAGTGAGCCCTAGATGAAGGGGAAGCACAACACTTGCTGTGGGTCAGACAGGTAACTACAGGGTAGCTAGGTAGTAAGATGAGCAAGTGATCAAATGTTTTCAGTGAGACCTTGATGAAACAATTTTTTTTTTCTCTTAGGCAATGGAACTGACCTTGCAAACTGGGACACTTTGGTAAACTAAGATGTCGGATTGTCCAAGATCAATATGCAGAAAGAGGAATGATAAGCAGTAAAATAAAACTATAATCGGAGGCCTGTCAGAAAAGGGCATATTTGGATCGAAAGGAAACTAATAACCATTGTGCAACATCAGTACTTATTAAGCTCTGATGATCTGTCACAAGCACTTCAACTCCTTTTTCATTTTCCATTACTTTTCATTTATTTGAATTTAACAGAATAATTTCTCTAAGAAGATTGTGATAAAATAACATAAGCACTTTACTTGGCAAAAGCAACAAGAACTCATTTATGCTATTTTCCCCACTTCCCGTTTATTTTTCTTGTTTACATATCCAAGCATTGAATTATGATGAAGTAAATCATTTAGCAGGATCACTTGCAATGGGAAAACTTGACCTGCCAATAACAAATACACAGTGTAGAAGCAGCTCTCATATGGATTGAATTTATGGAAATAGCCCAAATTAAATCTTCCTAAAGGTGAGTACAATATTCTCCTGACATGCTTGGCTCCCTGAGAAATCGCTTAAACTACAAAGAACAGAGGGTTGGTTTTTTCATATTGGGTTTGTGTGCAGATGTGCATGAACCCAGAAGCAGAAGGGAATTCTGGTAGCAAACAGAAATTGAAGACCCTAAACTGAGAGGAAAAACAAAGAAAGAATAATGGTTTTAATCTCATATACAATATGCATACATGTACATGCACATATGTTATCTGTTCAGTCTAATGATTAGAACAGGAAATTGAGAGTCATGATTGCTAGGTTTTATTCCTGCTCTGCTAGTGGCTCTCTTTGTGGCTCTGTATGAGTCACTCAGGCCCAAGTTCTCCAAAGTGGCCAATGACTATGGAGGTCTTAGTTTGGGGTCTCACCTTGAGACAAGTTAGGTGAAACCCTGGCCCCCTGTGAAGTCAATGGCAACATGTGCCACTCTAACTGAAGTGTATTGGCATTTGTGCAAGTCTATATGCAGATGTAACACATATGTGCTTAAACTGTAAATGTGCAAATATAGGGAAAAATATGAAGAAGTGTTAATCAGAAATGAATGGTTCTCCCTTCCTGGGATTTCCCATCCTGTTGTCTATTTGTCTGTTATTTATACTATAAGATTCCATCTTTTCCTTTGTATTTCATACAACTCAAAGCACATAGTCAATACTAAATAATATGAGGTCATCTAATTTATTCCCCGATTAAGTTTTTCCTTGCAATATATTATTCCAGCATCTGGCCAGTCCAGTTCATAATGCTTGAACTCTAACCATCTAAATTTCTTTGTCTAGCTGCTATTGCCCAGTTGATTTATCATATCCCCACATATATAGCAGGAAATTCCTATACATAATACACATATTTTACCATTGAATTGCCTGCATCTTTCTTGATGGCTTCTTAGACCAGCTTTCCTTATTGATTTAATTTCTTTTTACTGTCAACTTTTTTGTACCAAAGACAGAATTGCTGCTGTCCTTGTAATATATACAGCGATAAATTGTTATCAATTTTTTGGTCTGTTTGCTTAGTTTGCTGAGCTATTTCAGCCTCTTACATACAGCATATGGTATGGCTGTGTAACAGATGTTGGAAGATCAGAAAGGAAGAGATTATCTTGGATTTCATAGTGGCACAATTGTTGAAGGGTTTGACCATTCATACTATTGTAGGGGTCAGCATCACTGAGGATACTTTATCTTCTTAACCTCCCCTTTGCACTACATTTTCCTTAGCGCTACTAATACTACGATTCTTTGCATCTTAGTTGGTCTCTGCAACATTCTTAGCAGGTGTGTACCTTCCAACTTAGAAGAGCTAAAAATAGAAAGACTGTTTTGTTTTTGCTCTTTTACACAACAATAAGAATAAGAGGAAACCACATGGACACAGTTCAGTTCCAAATAACTGTGTTTTCTAAATATATAGAAACATACAATGCCCAGCTAGACATTGCTGCTCTGTTCAGTTCTGGTGGCTTCTGCAATAAGACAAGAAGACCAATTAGATGGTCCCTGACTGTTTGAAGGAATACTGACTTATTCCTAATACTCTACACTCTCTCCAAGGAAAGACACAGGTTCATGGTGGGTGTTGTTCCCTTGTCTGTTTTGGCTACTTTTTTACGTACTTGGGTATATTTCTGCAGCCCTCTTGCAACTCCATTATCTGATTTCATTTTTCCTCTGCCTCTCTTGTTTGTCATTGATAGGGTGAGGGGAAAATCTATCACAGCTTGAAATGCTCTTTCAGTTTTCCCCATATACCATCATATGCTATTACAGCTAATGACCAATACACAAACACACATGGACACAAACACACATTCTGGATATAATGTACTGTGCACCATCAGTGCACTAAAAATTGTACAAACATGGAGGCAGGACCTTGGGCTCTCTGCAGTGATGACTTCACAATCATAAAATTAAATTAGTAATGAGGAAAAGTATGACTTTCTTGGAGTCTAAAGTTCTCCATCCACAAAAGAAATACAGCATGGAGAGTAACAGTACCAATCCAGCCCATCTTCTCCCCCAATGTTTCTGGAAGTGAGACAAGTAGTTGTAGAAATTTTGCATATTGTTGTTATTAATTTTAGTATTGTGATTTAGCAGCATAAGTTGGGGTCACTGAAAGAGCCTCTAATGATGTTCACTAAGAAAAAGCTGGGTCCTATTATCAGAAATGTTCTCTCAATGGCTAAAAACCAAAATTCAGTGTCAAAGCAGCCTATAGAGTAGCTGTGATTCTAACAAATCCAATACTTTTGTTTCAGCTTCAAAGAAGAATAGTGTACCACTCCTAGGAATGACTGAGAGAAAGATTCTCTCTATATCCAGTTGTAGAAACTGCAAACCTCATCATGGCCCATTTCCTTTCAAATTGCTCAGAAAAATAAATGATGAAAAAATGTGAAGGAAATGTTTCAGAAGCAAATTTTTCACACTGCTAATAATGTATCACAATACACAAAAAGCCAGCTCATTTTATCTGTGCTAATATAGCTCATATTCAGACTTGCAAAGGGCGTGGGAGGGGGGAGATTTAAACATAGGTCTTGGTTTAATTTAGAAGTGATTGCTCATTAATCTTTGGAATAGTTACCCAAGCTGTCTTCCAACTGCAGGGGAGGCAATTGGCTGCTAACAGCAAACCATGCTGTGCTATATTCAGATTTTATTTATTTATTTAAGTACACTATTTAGCCTTTTCCTCAATGTTTACATACACAAAATTATTGCTGAAAAATATTGCTTAATGAGCTGGTATAGTTGGATGAAGACAGTTAGACACTCACTGGCTGCAAATGTTTAGCCTACTTGAGCCACAAGGCTAGTTAGAGGTAATATTTCACAGTTTGATTTGCTGAGGCAGAAACATTAGACACCATGGAAACGCTGAATATTAGACTGAGGAACTCCTTGAGCTGCTGATTCAGACTCAATGGTAAAATATGCAAAGAGCAGTTTCCAGCTGAGAGGCATTGCTCAGCTCCTTCTCCTCTCCCATTTAGCTCACCTGGTAGAACTGCTGCCTCTTGGCCACCAGGATTCCAATTTGTCTCCAGTTCAGTAATATGAGATAAACAAGCAATATTGTGTATAACAATGGATTGGAGGATTCTAATAACTGATTAAGTCTATTCTAGTTCCTACCCTCTAGCTGGTGCATATATGAGGTGGAAACATGGACGGGATCAAGTCTGGTAAGATTCTGATAAGGCAGAAATATAAGTTACGGACATGTTATTTCCAGCTCTGACATGAAGCATGTTGGCTTGGGCAGGTGGGAGCTTTCCTTTTGAACACTTAATGGAGAGAGGCTGAGACATGAGATATAATTAAATGAGTGGTATTTGTGTATTATTGCTTTACTAATGGAGACTCTTCTTTAGTTCAAATGAAAAAGCCTAGTGTTTTGGGAGTCCACATGATAACATGTGGTATAGGGTGCATAAAGCCCCAAAAGACATATTTAGATCCAGATCATTGACTATCCATTTGGGATAACTGATTTGGCCATTAACTGATTGATTCTACTGTGGTCACAATTGGCAGGTACAACAGTATTATTCATAAAAAAATATAATGAAGTAACTGAAGTTCATCTAATTGTATCTTTTCATTTCCTGGAACCAAAATAAAACACTAAAGAATTATATATATGGCAATAAAAAGCAATTAATGTGGAATAAAAGAATAATTCTGCAAAAGTGGAGAAATGTCAAAGTAAACCTAGTGTCAAGAAAATCTCAACACTAATGTATCTTTTGAGAAACAGAAAAGATAGATACAAACATTAAGAGCCTAAGTCAAAAATGTAGGGGAGAGTTGAATTTCAGGGACAGTTAAATAATACAGTATGTCTCCAAGTAATTTCAAAAAGCCTAAGGACAAGGATTTCCTTCTTATTGTGTTCCTGTTTTGTCAGCAAAGGACAAACTGAGTGATAGGAAACTCATGTCAGTCAAAATGTTTTATTTAGTTTAATCTCTTTTCAGGATAATGTGAAAACATATATCTTGTTTTAATGGGATGCCACAGATCAGTCGCATAGAAA
Source organism: Dermatemys mawii (assembly GCA_007922305.1). Lineage (NCBI taxonomy): Eukaryota > Metazoa > Chordata > Testudines > Dermatemydidae > Dermatemys > Dermatemys mawii. The sequence goes on along the minus strand of ML677348.1, from coordinate 32,260,546 downwards.
AGTTGTGCATCTTTAAACACTAATCATTCTGTCATGTAAAGACACTCTAATGTAGTCTGTTGCTGTTCCTTAAAGTCACATCACCAACATGTCTAATGAAGTTGATATAAATTCCAGTAGGTAATATGTGATGCAGGCAGTCCAGTTGAGAAGAATTTTAGCATAAAATTTTGGAAAAGGAAAGATACTGCTCAGTATAAGAGTAAGAAGAACAACCTAACCAGCACTGGATACTCAGCTTGTGTAAATTTAGTACAGCTTCTGTGACATGTATGGAGATACACCCATTTGTATCAGCTGTGAATCTGTCCCATAGTGTGTCTCACAAATAAAACATGAAATTTAGGAAAACGGATGACAGCTTTGTTTGTGTGTGTGAAATATTTCATTGGCTTATTTCTGTGTTCTTGAAATTCCACTTATTACAAAATTTTTGCACGCCCAACCCACTGTCCCTCTTACTCAACCCATCCCAACACACAAATGCATACATCAGCTTACAAAATTCACCTCTAGTTCAAAATGTTGTGCTATGGCATTTTTGCTCATTTATAGGGGCACCCAAAAGTTCCTTGTACCATAACTAGCAGATTTGGCTTTGGGAGAGAAGATGGGGAAGGGGGAGAGAGGGAATAATCTGAAGGTAATGATAAACTGTACACACACGTGCTATAGGTGAGTCAAGGAAAGGAGAAGCCAGACATAATAGTCTATAGATAAAAGGGGGGTGTTGCTCCCAATAGGAGGCACAGCCCATCTGTTCATTGTGCAGACAGTGGCACATGTGTTGCCAGTGGTTGGTATACCCATGCGAGTGGAAGCAGTAAACCTTAGGACCTCATATAATACATTTTCAGTAGTGCTGGTCCCATTTTCGGTCCTACTTCTGCTTCTGCGACATTTAACTCCTCTACACTTCATCCTTCCCTACTTGTGTGACGGCAACAGACTCCCAAATACTCACTCTGCCATGGAGGTGTGTGAGTTTAAACTGAAAGTTTGGGCAGTTGAATGAAGGCAATAATAGAGGTGGTGGTTGGTTGGATTTCTAATGATGCAGTGCATATCATCAGATTCTTTGCTCAGAAGACCCATGCTGTTCAGGGAAAGGCTACCGCAACCATGAAAGACTCTGGCAAGGAGAAAGTCTCCCCTTGCTGCTGAAGCCTTTGTCCACTACCGTCCCCCACTAAAGAGGCCTTTCACTGATGTGTAGCTACACACCATAGTGTGGATGCAGCTTGCTTTTCACTGCAGCCCATAGCTGCACGTAGCCTAAACGCCACTAGTAGTGTTGTGCAGTATAGACATAGCCTGAGAGGATGAGTCACAATGGCTTATGTCAACTTTTCGTACTAATCAGGATAGGCCCATTCAAACAGGGAGTGAAGAGCAATACCATGCAACTTGTTTAGCCAGTTGCCGCTTGACAACAGCTTGAAATTTAAAAAATAAACAAAGATTTGTTATAAAATTCCCAGTCATCCTACTACCAATATATTTTCATGTGAGCTTTCATCCATTTTTTTGAAATTAAAAATTGATCTTATTTTGCAAACATTTTGTAAACATCAAAACAGGAATATTTAAATGAAGAAAAAAATACAATTGAAATTACTTCCTTTTCTGACCTCTGTCTGTCTCTTTAACCATATGTTAAAGGGGCATGGACCTAAAGTACCTGTATTCATTTTATAAAGTTAAGAACTTACACTTAATACCAGATCTATATTATAGACAAAACTGATTGTTCATTCATGTTCTCTTGAAACTTTACAGAGTACATAATACACCATATTATATCTATTTATATTTTGTGGAAAGCAGCAACTTGTATTTAACCTTTATGGTTTGTTCTCCTGAATCCATCTAAATCTCTGGTTGTGGGAGTTGCTCTATGGTAGTTCAGATTTCAAAGAGCTTTGAATGAAATTCATCACTATTGTTTCTATAATTATTTGTATTCCAGTAGTGCCTCCAACAAGCTAGACACTGTCCATGCACATTCAGGAGGATGCAATCCTTCTCCCAACAATTTTATGCAATGAATGTAAGGAACTGACAGCTTTATTGAATACATTATTACTGGATGTCAATGTGCTACTAACTAAAATATGAGAAATCTTGTGCTAATGCTTACTGGGTGTGGTTTAAAACTTGATATGCATTATTTGAGGGTGGTCTTGAGTTTGGTCATTCCATAGGTTAGGAATACAGAGGAGAGCTTTCCAGGTCATTATAGAGTCCTCTGACATGATAGGTATATGTTGTCTTGGTATGAGTTTGAAAGAGACAATTGCAGAGTAAAGTTGCAAACAGTTGAAGAGCAAAGAATTATGCAATTTGGACACTAACATAATAATGTCCCGTATGCTTTCTGTGGCTGTCTGGTTTGGAAGAAAGCTCTTCATCTCTATCTCTGCAAAATAAATAATAATAAATAATAATTAAAGAGTGGGCAGGATTGAGGGGTGGAGTTACACTAGGCAGGATGTCATATTGCAGCTCCTTCTGTGGGTTGATTCTCGGGAAAGATTGTAGAGAATTAAAAGATGTTTCAGAAAGCACTAATTCCCTGTGCACATTCTCTTGCTCCCTTATGTAGACTCAAGAGAACAGTAAGGGCAATGGGTTAAAGGTGATCCTGGTGCTCTCTTTTAGTTTGGATGAGTAATCTATCACTGGCCAAAAGATGGGGTAGATCAGGGATCAGCAACCTTGGCACACGGCTCTGCAGGGTAAGCACCTTTAGTAGGCCCTGCCGGTTTGTTTACTTGCTGGTTCACTGACCGCGGCTCCCACTAGCCATGGTTCACTGTTCCGGTCCAATGGGGACTGCAGGAACTGGTGGCCAGCACCACGCCACTTCCCGCAGCCCCCGTTGGACCGGGACAGCAAACCGGGGCCAGTGGAGCCGCGATCAGCAAACCGGCAAGTAAACAAATCAGCGGCACCCGCTAAGGGTGCTTACTTTGCGGTCCCGTATGCCAAGGTTGCTGATCCCTGGGGTAGATAATGGAGTACCTTTTTACAGCTGCCTAAGATCTACCACTTCGTGACCCAGATCCACAACGATCTCTGTCATTTTCTGCCTCTTTTAGCATGACCGCCAGTGCACTCTGTATGCCAGCTGGTCCTTCATAGCATAAAGGAAAAAATGTGCAGAATGTAGATCCAGTGGGGCTGCAGAATTTGGGGGTTTATTGGGCTGGCAGCAAAGAGAAGATAGAAGGTGGGAGACCGTGAAAAGAAAAGTGAAGGGTGGAATGGAAAGATGTATGAGGCAGAGAAAAATGGTATATTCAGACTAAAAATACCATTCAACATTGGGAAAATCTGAAGAAGCACAATAGAGATCTGTCCAAATGTTTCTGGGGTGCTTGATGTGGGCCAAAGCAGGGTAATCAATACTGAAGTAAGTTCCAGGATGTGTGTCTCACAATGGGGTGTAGGGTAGGAGGAAATTTATATTGTTTGGAGATTGGTGGGAATAGGGAAACATGATACTCTTGGCCCTTTGACCTGAGCAATTAGCCAGTATTCAGGACTTTGCAATTAGGAGGAGAAATTGGTGATAGAGTGAGGTATTTCTTGACAGGTGCAATCCTGCTTATATACAAAAATGTACACAGGATCCTGTTTCCCTGAACACAGGGCATAAACAACAGCAGGAAGTTTCCTTGATGACCATTACAAAACCTGCCTTTCCAGTGACTTGTGTGCCCCAAGGGGCTCTGTGACTCTACTCCCTCTCAGGGCCACTCTCATGATTATGTCTCTTGCTTTCTTCCTGTCACACGCAGTGACGTCGACAGACATCAGACCATTGTGCACAGTGTGTATGCTGGATATGTCAGGGCTGCCAGGGTGGGAGTGGGGGGACAGTGAGATTAATTCAAGTGTGTGTGACATGTGAAGAATTTTTGAGTGTGCTCCTGTGCACACATACAGTTTGTAAGGTCCTTGCTGCTGGGAATCAAAGGTCTTTTCTCTGTTTGTACAATTTCAAGCGCATCGATGATGCACAATGCAGAATATTGTGTGTGAGTGTGTGTCCTGGTCATTAACTGTAATGGCTTTGAAATGGTATATGGGAAAAAAATTGAATGAAGATTTCAAGCTGGGGTGGGGTGGGAAAGAAGTTATCAATGACAAACAAGAGAAGAGGAAGGGAAAAAATGAATCAGTAAATGGAGTTAAAAGATGCAAGCTGCAAAAATATACCTAAGTATTGTGACGGAGTCAGACCAGAAGGATATAGGAGAGTGCTGGAAGGCAGGTACATTAGTCTCAGGGTGTGCAGGTCCCTGTTCCCTGGATAGCCAAACAAAGGCTACTCCAGGCCAATCAAGACACCTGGGGCCAATTAAGAACCTTCTAGAAAGGAGTAGAAACAGCTAGCCTAACTGGGACACCTGAAGCCAATCAGGGACTGGCTGAATCCAGATAAAAAACCTCCCAGTTAGTCAGGTGGGTTGTGGGTGTCAGGAGCTGTGGAAGGAAGTTATGCTGTTGGTGAGACTGAGTGGTGGACAACTTATCATACAGAAGAAAGGAGGCCCTGAGGTAGGGGTGAAGTGGAGTTTGAAGAAGCGGGGACTGCTGTGGGGAAGTAGCCCAGGGAATTGTATTGTGTTTTGTGGATAAAAGGTCAGCCATCTTAGCTGATACTATTAGGGTCCCTGGGCTGGAGCCCAGAGTAGAGGGCGGGCCTGGGCTCCCCCCTTTCTGCCTCCCCTAATTAGTCTCTGAGATTGGGAGACAATAGAGACTGTGCCAGGAAGGATAGCTTCTCCTCACTGATTTGTGATGAAAATGGCTCAATAGACTGTGACCTTGTCTCCAGAGAGAGAAGGGCTCCGTGGAGGGTCACAGTGAGCCACTGAGGCTAGTAAAAATCCGCCAGGAAACGCAGGATCCACGAAGATAAGGACAGAGCTTTGTCACAGTATGTAAAAAAGTAGCATGAAGAGACAAGGGAGTAACACTCGCCACAAACCTATGTCATTCATTGAAAGAGAATGCAATGTACTAGGAATTGGTCAGTATTCCTTCAGGTAACTGGGAACCATCCAATGGGCCTCCCTGTCTTATTGCAGAAGCCAGCAAAACAGAGCAGCATTGTGTAGCTAGGTCTTGTATGTTTGCATACAGTTAGTAAACAGAGTGTTTTGTAAGTCAACTGTGTCCATGTGGTTGCCTCTGCATTTGTCACCAGTCTTAGGTCAACCCCTCAGCCCACATGGCTTAGATCCTGACCAGGCCTTTCTATGTAACTTATTGCATTGGGTGATGGTGTCTACTGTTTCCAGCTATCACTACATAAAAGACATTTAATTGCTGATTCAATTTAACCTGAACGAAGGGTGTTTAGCATTCCACTTAGTTTTAACTGAGTCTATGAGGTCCAGAGATCAAAAATCCCCTTGATGGCAGCCATTAACTTCTTCCAGCATAAAAGGACTATAGGTGAGGATCTTTGCCCAACGTCATCCCCACCTGCGACTTTGTGGATAATATTGCTCCACGGTGGCCAGCAGTGATAATATTAGTAATGTTAAAATTAATCGTAGGTTAAATCCTGAAGTCTCTACTCTCTCTTTACTCAAGTAGAAGAATCATTGACTTAGTGGCAAATTGCCTGAGTAATGATAATTAAACAGTGAATAAGGATTTAGGGTTATAGCCCAGGCTTGGCTTAATAATGAATAATTGGTTGCTAGCACCTTTTCTCTGAAGATTTTATAGTGCTTCATCACACTGGTAGGCATTTAACAGGTGAGTAAAACTAAGGCAAATAGATCATTTCAATCTCATAAGAAGTCAGTGGTCCCACTCTGGACCTGTACTGGTTTATTTGTAACTGAAAATGGAATATGGTCCTTAGTTTTGAATAAATTGCTTAGCCAGTGTTCTTACTTTTCTATTAATACCTTGAGCAATGCAGTGTATAACAGCAGCAGCAGGCTGCACTTTAGGAATTATCAATAGTTTTAATCATATTAGATAAAGAGATCCCTCAGCTTTGCCTCAGGGTCCATTACTCTCCTGAGCAGTGCAAAGCTACTGATTTAAATGCTTCTGTCTTAGGTCTTACTACTTAATTGTAACCACTGTATACCATATGTACTCTACTGTTCCCAGGTTGGTGTTATTAATACAGAAGCACTGTATGCATTATCCATTCAGTTGAATTACATTGGGGAAATATAAATTAAATTGAATTATTACAAACTTCCTCAGGTTAGCAATAAATGAGAAGTAGGAAAGAGAAGTAATCTCTGATGATACACTAATTCCTTTTAAAACAGTAGATTTTAAATCATATTAGGATACTTTAAGAATCTTCATAATATGAAAGAACTGTAGTCAGTGGTAGCAGAAACCTGCAAGTCTTGTTTCTGATGTTTCCTCAAGATTTTTTCACTTTGTCATATTACTCAGTGCAGTGTACTCTCCTTCCTGAGTGCAGCAAACTGGCTGTAGAAATATGCAAATGGAATAGCTATATATATATATATATATATATATATTAATTAAGTGTGTGGGAGGGTGAGTATGGTTGTGTTTGCAACATCAAATAATCATCAGTCAAGCATTCTTCAAGTTATATGATCTGAAATATGTGGTAGAAAAGATGACTGATGTCTGATTTTGGTAAAAGTAATTACACACAACTCTTAGGTCCTTGTGCAGGGAAATAAAGATCTTTCAAAATCTCTGACAGCTAGATCTGAAACACACTCATTGTAGGAGCCAACAAAGGTGGAATTTCAAGCTGACTCTGCTGACTTGCTAATGTAAATAGAGCTACTTGCAATGGGAAGGGAGGGGAGGAAAAACAGCTCTGGGTGACTCTCTGAGAGTAGAGTTTGCCGGCATACAACAAATCTCAAGAAATGTATGTTAGTTTATGATAATCCAAGCAGGACTCCCACAATTCACAAGGTCAAGTCCTGCAGAGAACCTGCCATTCATCCGTGGAGTTAAGAGAACACTTAATAAACGTGTACATTGTGTAGGCTTGCTCTAGGGGGACAAAACAGCAAATGTGAAAAATCGGGATGAGGTGTGTTTGGGGACATAATAGGAGCCTATATAAGAAAAAGACCCCAAAATCAGGACTGTCCCTATAAAATTGGGACATACGGTCACCCTAGCTTGCACATATGTGTACTTTTCTTTCCAAGAGTTTTCCCCAGGGATATTATTTCAGGATAGGAACAATGACCTCTCCAGGAAATGTGTAGTATTTCATTTGCCCCCATACTGTAGAGTTTGATTCTATATTATAGATTTTAAAAAGTATCCCTGTTTTGTTACTTGTATTATGTCATTGTCCTTAATAGAAAATTACCCATGAAAGATGATATGCAGAAAAATAAAGCAAATTAACTGTAAAATATTTTACATCAGCAGGTGTATAAGAGTTAAAATAGTTATTGCACTGGCCTTTTCATCTTTTTCTAAAGATGAATAATCCTTTTAAAAGTATGAGGCCTGATTTTGCCCTAACCGGCACTAGTGTAACACCAATGAATTCAGTAGGATTGTGTGGGCATTAATGGCGGTAAAATTAAGAATATCATTTCAAAACTGCAAATCCTATTGAATCTGTTATAATTATTTAAAATATTACTTATGCAGTGCTATAGGAATGCATATGTAAGCACCACATCTGGTGGTGAATTACGAGAACTGCAGTGAGTTGTGGAAGATAACTTCAGGGCTGATCTATTTGCATAGGCACACCCACCGTGCCTAGCCTGAGCTCACAGCAGCCCACATGGCCACTTCGGCTGATGTGGGTGCCCCAGTTTCTATGTTATTGGGGCAGGAATGGTAAAGTGTTGTTACCCTGGTTATGTGAATGAAGGACTGTGGACATGTACTTGGCCCTTGTTATGATGGAGGGACTCGCCATCATCTAGGTAGCACTCACTGGGCAAGGGACAGGCGTTTCCGAACACTCTAAATTTAAGAGAAGCTATGGGCAGGTACCTTTACCTTTTGGTGAGGGCCTTGTCTAAGGGTCCTACAGGCCTATTGCACCTTGCTTCTCTCCACTGTGGAATGTCAGAGCTAATTTTTGATTCTGTTAGGAATCTATTAGATTCAGCCTGCTGAGCTGAATTCCTTTGGGTCCAGTGATGCACCTGCACTAAGCCCCCCCCCACACTAAAAGCTGAAATCACTTAAGAGCTGAAATCACTGAGCAATGTGTTGAGTAGGGGGCCTGAAGGTTTATTGCTGAGCAGCTGATGGAGCCGAGCAGTTCCTGAAAATATTATGGAGCAGCGTAGCTTGGGTGTTGGCTGGCAGGGCGGCCAGCGGAGCAGTTTGTGCAGCTGGTAGAGTGGCTGGCGCAGTTCAGGTGTCAGCTGGCAGAGTGGAGCAGTTTGTGGGACAGCTGTGGACCGCGTAAGGTGCCCCTTAACCTGCCCTCCCTTTCCACCCAGTCTGGAAGGTAAGACTCTGCAGATTGACTTTTAAACTCTGCACTGACCAATAACAGAAACTCTTGGGCTGTTGGACTTTTGGGACTATTGGGTGACTTTTTGGGGTTGTGGGACTCAAGAGCCAAAGGGAAGGACACAGCCTATTTGCTGGGAGGGGGGCTTCTGGTTCATGGTTTGTTTTATTAATCCTGTTTGTGGTGTTTCCCCAATATAATGCCACATTGTTTCTCTATTATTAAAAGGCTTTTGGTACATTCAGACTCTGTGCTTGAGAGAGGGGAAATATTGTCTCTTAGAGGCACCCAGAGGGGTGGTATATGGTTGTCCCAGGTTACTGGGTGGGGGCTCGAGCCGGTTTTGTATTGTGTTACTGGAATGGAATCCCTGGATATTGAACCCGGCCCTTGTTGCTGCCAACTCTGATGGGCAGAAGGGTTACACATGCCATTTTACAAACAAGAAAAAAAAAATGAAGGGCCTTGCCCATACATTGCTTACTGTCTGTGAGACTGGGTGTGTTCAGTGCTTACTGGTTTTAATCAGTGTTGAAGGTTCTGAACCCCCTGTACCAGGTACTGGACCTTTTGCGGGATGAGACTGTAAGAGACCAGTCTTGCTGTAGTTAAATGTGATGGTTATTCCGTCACTGATTTCTGTAGGGGATTCACAATAGGTCATGGTTAGGAGCCCCTCCTGCTCTGTTGCATGCACATCTGTCTGTGGTCAGTGAGTTCCAATCATGAGTAGAGATCAATATTGACATATCAAGTTCAGTTTTGTAGTATTTTTTGAGGCTTTTAGCATGTTTTGTTGATCACTTACTTCTACATACAAATCCAAGAGATTCCTCTTTTGGAGTTTCTTTGGAAGCATCTCTCAAGATATAAGGTATTTCTGGAGGCCATAAACATGTCAAAAGGCTTCATCTCATACCCATTAGATCTAGGGAATCCACAAGGAAGGGCAACAATAGATCTAAGGAGACAGGTGTTGTGCTCCATGCTGATCACCTAAAAGTGTCCCCTTCTTTTGTCAGCATGACTCCTTTCAGCAGGATCAGTCACTTGTGGCTGCTGAAAATTAGCTACAGAGCATGTTTTTCAGGGGTTGTTGATATTCCCAATGACACTTCCACATGGAAATAACTGGGCTAACCAAAGGCTGTGCAGAAGATACTGACTGATGTCCTATTCCACAACCACCTACCCTGTGGATCCAGTTTATCTTCCATGCATCACATCTACAAAGGGGATTCCACAGTCTTCATGGGTTTGCTTGGACACTGGCTCTTGCTTTGACAGATATTTTTTTCCTATGTATTTTGTCAAGTTTTTTGTAATAGTTGATCTGCACAATGGATTATTCATCCAGGAAAATGGAAATATAAAGTTCATCCCTATATACAGGACACATACAAAGAATTTAACAACACAGATTATCTTTCTGATGCTGATGCACATACAGTTGAGTAGGAGGGTTTACTTTTTATTGTGGTAGCCTTTTTCTAGATCAGTTTCAAACTGGTATGTTCAATGGCAGACTTTTAATGTATGTTTAATATTGATTTTCGCAGATCAAGATTCATTATAGAAATATACTGCAGAGTGTCAGTGGGTTGCAGTCCCTTAACTAGTGGAGCAATGCGGATGACACATCACATGAGTTCAACGCAGTTCTGTTAGGAAGCAGATTTACAATTGAAATTTAGCAAAGTTAAGTTAGAAATCAGTGTCCACAAATAGCAATCTCTTTCCAAAAGGTTTCCCCCCGCCAGGTGCTTATTGCTTACTATATAAACCACAGAAGCTCTCTGAAAATCAAATTATATGCCCCAGTATCTGAATAAATTGAATTTGCTTGCAGTTGAGCGCTGAAATTCTCTCTCTCTCTCTCTTTCTCTCTCACACACACACACTCTTCCTTTATGCTTTCTGATTCCTTGTTTATTTGGCGCGCACACACACACACGCACACACACACTTCCTTTATGCTTTCTGATTCCTTGTTTACTTGTTACCAAACTTACAGCAGACCTTCACAAACACTGTTGATGCCCTCATTAGAAAATGCAGCTACTACAATGTGAAACTTGTTGAGAAATGTTAGCTTTTCACTGGTAATTACTCATCATTTCCGGTCAGTATCATGATGATCGCTTTTATCATCTATATTACGTTATATTCACATAATTCATTTTGTGAAACAATTTGATTTCTTTTAAATAAGATTTTCTTTGTATCAAAAGAGTGCTGAGGACTGAATTATTTTTTTAAAAAAGCTACAAAACTGAATTTTGAAAGTCACTATATAAGTCATCCAGGCAAGGTACGCTAGCGTAAAACTAGGGTAACAATGATGAATCAGGACCTGTATTTTTCAAGCAGAACCATATGCCTTTCAGATCAGAAATTGGGAAACATGTGACATGAGTCTTCATTTCATGTATTAGAGCAGAATGAAGAAGAAAAGATTTTGTTTTTAGAGTGCAAATGACTTTATTGAAATTTAAATGTGTGATTTTATAAGTGGAGGGCTCCTGACTCATTTAAGGAAGTACAGTAATGAGGGACATTTTGGCAATTAATAGTATTTGATTGGTGGGCAGTGACCCCAAGGGGTAAAGCCTCATAGAGCACCAAGTCCTTTAAATTAAATCTGCATCTGATTAAATTAAACCCACATCCGATTAGAAAAATGTATTTCATTACTGAGCTGTGAAAGGAAGTTATTCTTGGATTTAAGGAAAAAAAATCCTGACTTCACCTGACTTCAAGGTCAAAGCAAAGTATAATTTCTCCTTTCCAGCATATTGTAAAGCAAAAAAGGGTCGCATCATTTGTATGCTGACATCTATTCTACTGTTTTCATTAAAAAAAGACGAACGAGAGCCTGAGAAATCTTCAAGCTGTACCCGATAAGAAATTTTTAAAAGATGACCCCAATCTGTGGAAGATGATTTATGAAATCATGGTTTTCATTATTAGACTTAGTGCTGACTGTAATGTTTCTGATTGATATGGCCAGTGTTTATAGGCTTCATCTTTTGTGTAAAATCTCAGAACAAGGGCATTGAAATTCTTACTGAAGAACAAATTTATGTAAAATGCAGCAAGATTTAGGAACAAGTAGTATGGAATGCAGAACTGCAATATAGTAAAATGTGTTTTTTTTTAATTACTAGGTAATGTATTCAATTTGTTTTAAGTGGAAACTTTAAACAAAGCATTATGACTAACATGTTTGAAACAAAGGAGATCCATATTTACTTATTTCTACAGAATAAATGAATATAAAATATTCCAGAAAATTTGGCTCCATCTGTATATCTGTCATTATGGGGGTGGGGGGGAAATAATAATGAAAAGTTGGATAATGAACATGTTTACTCACTTTGGCATATGCGTATTGACTTAATTGACAATGTTATTCATATCTTTTTATCAGGCTCCCAAAAAACATCTTTGCACTGTAAAATATTGAAGATGTCTGAGCTGAATTGACAGCAGAATATGTCTTGCATTAAGAGTGTAGTTTTAATTTCATAGGCAGTTCACCATCCCATTATCAATGTCCAGATAAATGACAGTGTAATCTCTCTCTCTCTCTCTTTCTAGTGTAAATTGTAAGAGTAATATTTCACTTCAAAAATTTTCAGTAGTAATTGGCAGTACCTGTAGAAGACCTCCAGTTGGAGGACAACTTATGCATTATTCCTCTAAACCCAATGTTTTCATTTGTTTAAAAAGAGCATGTGTCTAATGTAGATTATCATTCTTGTCTTCTTAACTGGAGAATAGATTTTGTCCACAAAAACTTTAGATAGGTTAGCATTTGGATCTATGGAGTGATGTAACACCTTAAAGAAGAGGCTTCAGTAGCTATTGAAGAAGATCCTCTGCCATATCAAAGTCTCAAAGATATGGTGTACTTTTTGACCTTGTGATCTTGGGGTTTTTCATCGCCCTGATATGAGGCACACTTTTCAAACCACTCCAGCAGCTGATACACAAAGGACTTTTAGAACTCTGCTAAGTGAGATAGTAGGACAATCTGTTTCCCTGTTTAATTTATAGGAAAGACTGAGTAATCTTCAGATGCCCCAGTCTGTGGAAGTTAAGGAGTACATTAGGCATTACAAATAAAAGAAAAAAGAAGTTGTGAAAGGATGATGAATGGAAAAGAGATTCTGTTGGTACAACGATTCTCTTCCTGCACTTGCCTTCAGTTGATGAAGGTATAATGTGAGCTTATGTGGGCAGAGCCTATGTGTTTGTTATAGAGAAATTGATACATTGAAATGATATTAAAAATAATGGACTACTGAATACAAGACCCTGGACAATGACCTCTTTTTACTATAGTATCTAAATATGGTCCAGAATTATAATGCTGATCTTTGCTGACCGTTGTCATTATATAACAATGGAAATATTTGTTGGGGGGCGGGGTTGGTGAACTTTTAAGGCACTGATACTACTTACATATTTGCTACCACTGATTAAACACCAGGAGCCTTTTAGATAATTAATAATGGAGTCCACCAATGCTTTTAAAGCCTGACTGCTTTTTGTTTTTTGATTCACTAATTTGCCACCATTTATAAAAAGCTTTGCATATGACATTGGCTTTTATCTTTGACCAACCAAAGAACAGCATCCAGAACATCTTTTTCATTATCTATGAGTTTTGTGCCTAACCCTTTCTGGCCAAATCATATCCAACGTTAGTTCAGTGAGAGATCTTAAAGGACATCTTTTAAAAAAGTGTTGTTATACTCACTTGTGTCTCACTTGTGACACAATATAAATTTCAGTGTTGCATACCAGCAGGGATAACAGTAGCAGAAAAGCTATCAGTAAGATGTTTAATGTGACAGTATAATAACACATATTTATTCAAAGGCTGCTTAGTAATCAACAAAACAAAGCAAAAACAACTAGATACACAGATTTTCCACAGCATTTCTGTCGAGAGAGGAATATTTCAAATGTTGTTAAAATGATATTTGAAGTCTTCATGGGTCCCAAAAAGATATGTTATTAAGGCCCCGTTAGGTAGAAAAAATGGATTTGCATTTGTTCAAGAAACCATGCATGATGAGAGTTGGCATAGGGTATGACACAAATGAAAGATATAATCAGTTGTGTGTCTGGTAAACAGCCAAATTCATGTCTGGTAAAGGTCTATAAGGTCTATATACATCTTGAGCAAAATTTGTTATATTGGTATATTTGATATGATTTTATTACTTGAGGCCAAATTCTTGTCTCTGTTATATCTCAATAAGGCCCTGATTCAGGAAAACACCTAGGTATGTACTTAAGTCCATCCTTATTCAGATCAGCAATTAAGCATGTCCATAATTTTAAGCATGACTTCAATGGGATTTAAGTACATGTTAGGAGCTGTCCTGAATAGAAGTTCTTTCCTGAATCAGAGTCTAAATCTGAAATTGATTCCATTAACCTTTGGAGTTTCTCTGATTTGTCCTGCTGTAACTATCCCCCACAGGCCTCTATAGAATATCATAGGGATGAAACTCATATCGGTCTATACAAATTAATAATGTTCTATAGAAATAACTCCCAATTTAATGGGAAATTATCTCCTTTTTTTAACCGTCCTGTAAAGAAATTATATAAATCACAATGTTGTTTATATGCACTTAGCATTACAGGGGTGTGTGATGTTTTACACGTGAAGAAAAAGACAAAGTCCTTTGACTATAGTAATTCACATGCTAAGGTCTCAGTCCAGCAATTAGGTCCACATTTGTGAGCGCTTTCGCCCATGGTGAGCTCCATTGATTTCAATGGTACTCCACACTGAAAGTAAGGGTCTGCCTATGTGGGTGCAGTAGGAGGATCAAGGCTCACTTTGCTTCAAGAACAGAATAAAATGGTGAATGATTATGGAAGGAGGTTGAGAAGTGCAGGAGGTAAGAAATAGAAAACACCAAGGGGAAAATAATGTATTTAGGGGAGCGTAGGTTTTCTATGGAGTAAATTGTATACATCGTTTCACATTTTTCATTTTGTTTCCATTTATTGTTTTTAAGCTTTAAATTTCTTTTATTAGTGGGTACTGTGCAATTAGTATGTGAGAAGGCAGCCAATCTGTATATTTAAAACTATAGTAGTGTTCGTTGATCAAGAACTAACATTAGATGAGCTGTAACATTTCTTTACAGAAAAGTTCACATTTTTTTATCTGTCTGCTCACAGATTTTTTTGGCCTTTTGAAGACTATTTCATCACCACACTGAAGGAAGATGGCAGAAATCAATTTTAAACCATTAATGTCAATATAATTTTCAACTTTCAAATGGCTTAAGTACAGTCATAAACACCCTGCTACTTGAACAAATTGCTATTTTATTGATTGTAGCCTGTCAGATTCTAGTTTTAGATTATTGAGATCTGATAAAAATGACAAGATGAAATGGAAAAATCTATTTTCATGGATTTGGTTGCTTGTGAGGTTGGGGTTTTTAAATATCCTTTCCCCCATTTTCCTTGAAATATGTTCATAGGAAAACTATCTTTAAAAAAGAAAGAGTCCATACATCAAAAATTTGCTTTCTCTGACTTCTTGCTGTTAGCAAATATTTCTTAAGACCTTAAGTTAAAGGTCATCTTAAGTTAAATTGACCTAATTTCACACAAAAATATTTAATCTTTGCCATTAATTTTATAAACATGATGTTAATTTGAGCTAATTCAGCCAACTTCACTTGAAAAAGTGAAATGACTGAGCTTTTGCACAAAGGAACTTGTAATCCATTTTAAATTACTTTTTTGTTCAATATATGAATAAGAATTCATGTAGCAAATAATAGTTCTGATTCAGTACTGATTAAGACTCTGTACCATTTCCTATAACATTTATATTATTTGACCAAAAAGATTCTATTAGGACAGTACATGAGTGATATGGTATGTCTTAAATTACTACCTTGATT
Source organism: Dermatemys mawii (assembly GCA_007922305.1). Classification (NCBI taxonomy): domain Eukaryota; kingdom Metazoa; phylum Chordata; order Testudines; family Dermatemydidae; genus Dermatemys; species Dermatemys mawii. The sequence goes on along the minus strand of ML677348.1, from coordinate 32,245,126 downwards.
CCAGAAGTGGCAAAGAGTCCTGTGGCACCTTAAAGACTAACTAAAGTTTTAGAGCATAAGCTTTCGTGGGCTAATACCCACTTCGTCGGATGCATACCCACTTCGTTGGAAGTGGGTATTAGCCCACGAAAGCTTATGCTCTAAAACTTTAGTTAGTCTTTAAGGTGCCACAAGACTCTGTCACTTCTGCAATTCCAGACTAACACGGCTACCCCTCTGTTCCTTGATTCCCACAGTGTTAGTATACAGTATTTGAACAAATATACAGGAATCCATACATTCTTTGTCTGATTTTAAATAGTTGTAATTTCATTTTGGATTCATAGTCAGTTGTTGTAGCATAGTCAAATATTAATTGTCCCTCACAAAAGAATACATTTATCTCCCATAGCAAAGTCACTTTGAGACTGAAATGCACCAGTAGAACAGAATGTTTCAAATAACATTGCCTATGTATTGAGGGTAGATGAGAGGAGGATATAATTTTTAATTTACAAAGAACTGTAAGGGGTTGCCTTATATGCTTTGGGCAAACAGAAATGCAATAACTTGAAATTACATTAATTTTAATTCCTTGCATTTACAAGGTATAAAGAGAGCGTGTAAACTTCCAGATAGAAGTCATGGAGAAATCATCCCGACCTTTTCCTTTTCCTCCCAGTAAAGGAGGTTACTGATACCTACCAATTTTATTTTAGCATTGTGCCAGATGGAAGAAAGATGGGTTAATTCTGGTAAAATGGTGATCAGTTGTGTGTCTTTTTTTTCACCGGCAGGACTGGCTAAAGTGTCATTTCTGGAGCTTGTAAAAGTTTTCAAATATAAAGTGAAGTAGATCCAAGATGATGAAACAATTATGAATTATGTGCCACACCAGCTTTCTTCTATCTTTAGGCCCCTGTACTATTCCACAATTATCCCAGAGGAATAAAGGAATTTGATCACACTGCTTGTAATGTGTATCCTCTTGAGCTGATATTCAGTTTTTGAAATAGGTGTTTTGATCCATGAGAAACCAACAGCAATTGGCTTCTTCTTGTCATTAAGAGGAATTAATGAATAAAGGGGCTCTGTAAAGATAGACAAGTTTTACAATTACATTCTCCATGTTTACTGCATGGATTAATACATCTTTCCCAGGATGAATTCTTAGTAGATCATAGTTTTTGTCTGTACTTTTGGTAAACATGATTAAAAAATAATTAAATATATCTTGCTGTGCTGTTCATCAAAAAGAAACAGAGAAAAAATGTGTGTTTTGCAGGTAGTACCCTGAGTTCTTTCTTTCATAATTGGGATATGACATTTACTTAGGCACAAGCCAAATTTAATCTATAAGTACCATACATTCTGTACCATACATACTACACAGTATCATACATGCTTTCATGCAGAAGGGAAGTTTAGGGAGAGGAATATTGTTACAAAAAAAAAGATAAGCATGAATGTCCTAATTTAACATGGAAGGCTCTCTAGTATTTTAATATCCAAGAAAAATGAAGTTTGAATGGAAGACACAGAATGAAGACAAACTGGGTCTTGAATTTCAGGGGAGTTGGAACTTCCCTAAACAGAGAGCAAGCCTGAACTGTGATGTTTTGTATTTTAGGAATTGACTTTGGAGTCTTGGAATTTCACCTGTATAGCTCAGGATATCTTGCACAGAAAGTTCCATTGAATGATACTGACTTCCTACAATAAAAAAGAGGCATTCCCCTTTCTGAAAGATAGGTTAAATTTCAAGATTTTCACACCACATTTTTGTACTTAATCAGATCTGCTTAGCTGAGCAACACAGAATGAAAGTATCTGATATGATAAACTTCTCATTGCTCAACTCAGAAAATCCCTGAACTGTGAGTCAGAATCCGCATGAGAGTCCATTCCACTGTAGACTCTTTTTTTTTTTTTTTTTAAACTGAGACCTAGGATTTACTTAGGGGTAAAGGGACCAGGTCTCAGTAGTGATAACAGCTATTCACCACAGCCATCACTATAGCCAGTGGATATTATTTAGTTCATATAGGAGCAGAGCCCCTTGTTTCCCATTGAATTTAACGGAAGCCTCAGGAAATGCAGGAGCTGCTTTAACTATTGACAAACTAGGCAACTGCTTGGGAGTGGGGCAGATTTCTTGGCTGCTCCTCTGTCTGGGCAAAGAGCAGCTGGGCCCAATCTGTTTCCCTAGGCTTATGAGGAATGAGGCAGAACAGAGAAGTTTTGTGTAAGATGGCAGTTTGTCTTGAACAGCCTCTGAAGAAATGTATATTTTCCCTTTTTTGTTCTGTTAACAGGAGGCTGGTTTTGTTATTCCCATCATCTGCATTTCCATTATTGTTTTCTCTGGCCTTGTCTATGCTAGCAATTTTATAAAAATCTCTCACTGATTCACTATCACCAGCTTCACAGGTGGTAGCAGTGAGAAGAGTAATGTAAGTAAGGTGCTGGCACTCATGTTCTTATGACCTGCTCTGGGTAGGATTAAGTGATATGCTGTTTAAAATGACTGAGCTCAATCTATACTAGTGCTCCCACTGATGGAGCAACAATAGTTTAAGAAGAATGCTAACCAATGGTCAACAACACTAGTGTGCATCCCTCTTTGAACACACTGTAAATGAAGTCACACTCAAGGCTACCGGCCTGGATTCTCTACATGGTTACGGCTATAAACTGGCTGCGAGCATCCAGAAGAGAATTTCTGCCTTGATGGAAAATAATCAGCTGTCGGGGCCTTGCACCTCTTACTCCTTGTATTATGGATGTGTTAGGGGCATTGTAGAGTGGTGCTGGTTAAGCTTCCTATATTAATGGTGCAATTTACAGCAGTCCAGTAGGTATATTAAACAGTGTCAGCTTCCTGACACAAAACCCTCAAGGTCCCTTCAATGTCAACCAGAGGATGGTAAAGAAGAAAATTTAGCCTTAGATTTCCACTTACTGTTTGTAGGACTCCTTTTTATGGGCATCTGACTGTTTTTCCTTGAAGTAAGAGAGTCTGCAATCCAGCAATTTGCAGTTTGCAATCCAGCAATTTTTGCTGGATCAGAAACTACTGCTCCTAAGGGCCAGATTGTGAACCTCTTACTCACAGCTGTAAGCAGTTACTCATATAAGTAGTAGCACTAAGTTAAATGGGAACTACTACATGATTAAGGGTTGCAAGCTAGCCCTAAATTATTGTATCATATTCCTTGCCATACCATCACAGCACCTACCAGTTGTTGGGTGCAGTACTTTAGTGCGTATCAGTAAAAATATGATCAGTCTGGAGACAGTAGTTAATTTGGCTGAGCCAATAACAAACTAGCTGGAAAATAGTGGGGGGAAATAATCCACATGCTAAAGTTCAGAATAAATGGTCATTTGAGTGTTTGTCCTGCCCCGATAAATAGACCTCCTGAATTTTTAAAAATGAAAAAAATTCCCTGCAATTTAAATACATTTTGCCTTAAGGAACTTCAGTCAGTTTGAACTTGAAATGCAGCCTTTGAATGAATATTTAATTTCACTTCCCTTATAAGTGAAGTTGAATCACTTCTGCTAGTCTGTGGCTGACAGTTTCAAATTCAACTCAGGCAGGCAATCAACAGAGAATAATATTGCAGCAGGGCAAAAAGTTGGTGATTCAGTAATGACATTTTAATATTACAGAGCAGTGGTACAGTCCCTTGTGATGGCTTTCTATTGACTTAATAATCAATATGATCATAACAAGGAGCATATATAAAATCATAACTTGAGGCACTGCCTAATAATTCCAGTGAATGCACTGTTCATGTTTTCCAAAAAATTCAGTATATGATTCCCTTCTTTTAATGATTAAGGCCAGTGATATTCAACCTATAGCCCTAGAGTTTCCATATATCTTGATGACTCTATTTTCCATTCTCACGGAGTCCCCAGATCAGAGTCTCATTCTCCCTACTATCACACAGAATGAGCAGAGTGCCAGTCAAAGAAACATGCTGTGGGTCTCTAGGGTCCCTTACTCATCTCTCCCAGGGTCCTGAAAATGGTGGGATGGCAGGGAGATAAACTGTGTCTGCCGTCATCTTTCCCTGAAGGCAGATGAGGCAGTTCAAGTAGAGTTGCACTAGAGATTGCATTGTTATGCCCTGGCATGGCTTTGCAAGGTTTTCCTTATGATGTAGTCTTCCCAAAAGATGATACCGAATCCTGATAATGCACCGTCACAACATAAATACTGCACAATAATGTTGTGTCTCTCTGGAAATACCAGTGATCTAGCATGCCCTGAACAGAGAGAGATTGTCTATTTACCTAAATTAAGTTAGTGTTTAATAAAATTATAGTAATAAACTGTCAGTTTTTTTTCCAAAATGAACAATTTTATCTGGAAGCGTGAAAAGATTATTCACTTTGTGAGTGGACTTAATACATTGTAAGTTATGTAGGTTTAAAAATTCATCTCTGCCTGAATCTCATCAAATGCAGAATCCCACTCATTCCTTGCTTAGCTTAACTTTATTTGATAGAAAGTGTACTTGTCTATATGTATGAGTATGTAATCTATAAAACATGTGTCTATAACATTTTCCAAGCAGAGAGATTCAGTTTCTTCTTTAAGATTACTAATAAATGAAACAAAATGGCTTTCTTAATTTAGCTGGGGAGATGAAATGGAGACATGGAATAATAGGACCCAGGAACAGCATCTAGAAAAGGACAGATAAGTACTTAAAAAAAAACCAGTAAGCCAAATGCTGAATTCCTTCCTTGTGTTCTTATGCCTGACTATTGTATGGGGTAAAAGGGAGCAAAATATGTGGGAAATGCTAACTAGATCAGTATATATGGGAAAAGGCATTTCTCTCTGTTCCACCATGTATGGGAGTGGAAAATACTTGGATTTTGCCTTCAAAACTCAGCAAAGTTGTGGAGCACATGCATAACTTTTTAAGCACACAAAAAGACTTACTGATGTCCTACTGGGTAAGGGGTGGGGAAATAAATTAACACTTAAAGCTATGCACAGGCTTAAATACTTTGCTTTATCAGGGCCTGGTTTGCTTAGGAAGGGAACATATGGGGCTTGTTCTCTATAAAAGCAAACCTCTAACTGAAGTCAATGGAAAGCTTGGCCTGAGTAAAGAATGCAGGATTTGTGTCACTATTTTATGTCAAGATCTGTGAAATTGTCAATTAGAGAACAGGAGATTTGGAATTAGTAGAAAAAAAAGTTGCTGTTTAATGGATCACATAAGAGAGATCAGGTGTATCTCTCATTAAGATCCTGTATGCATATGACAGTGTCGGCCCACTATATCTTGCATGTTTCATAACTGAGGAGGGAGGAAAATGTAATCCAAAAGGAAAGTAGAGAGAGCAGAGCTGGCGAATAATGAATGTATTAATTTTAATATCCCTTAATAACCTTGGGACTAGATAATCATCATATAACAATTTTTATTTAAAAAAGGGTTCAGTATAGTTTGTTTTAACTCTAGCATAAAGCTGAATATATTATATGTAGATGGGCCTTTAAACATGATCATGAATACTATCTATAATGCCTTTTGATATTTCTCACTGAATCCCAATGGTCAATTTTATACTTTTAAAAATCAAGTTCCATGCTAATAAATGTATTGGGATTGTGTTCTATGAAGGGTGGGTGTCTCAATAATGAAAACAAAGTAGATTATCATCTATGTCTAGGGGGTAGGAGAGAGGAGGGACCCCAACGCATGGTAATTTCAGACTCAATTGAAGAGTGCATCTTATTAGCATTGAAGTGAAGATATTAAAATATTAGTAATGTATTCTTGAAATATGGACTGCAGGGATAAGCTGTAGTGAGAATGCTGGTAAGAAATATAATTTTTGAATCAATTAGTGTACAATTATGTAGACTTTTGATCTGTATTACATTTTTACATTTGCTCAGGTGATAAGGATTGGTGATAACTATGAGTACTAAATCCTATAACTTTAACCAGTTTTTTGCCATCAGCAAGTTGTCATTAATGTTAGCATTTATTGGGGTTATGCTATTGCCATTGCAATTTTCCAATATTTTCATAGCCTTTATTATTATTATAGCTAGATTAACTATTAAACCAGTAGTATTATCGGTGTCTCTAATGAACTTATTTCAAGTGCTATCTCTGTGCTCCAGAAATAAGGTTTCAAGCTTTCTTTGAGTTCAGATTGCAAAGTATTTGCTATTCAGCTAGTTTTCATCTGTTTTTAACTCTTTTTCTGCCTTATCCTCTTTCAATTTTAGCTACATATCTGTGAGTTCTTGTCATTTGGCCTGAGTATGGGAAAAGAACATTTAAATCTGATATCCTTCCAGCTCCTGATCATTTATCTTGCTGAATTCCCTATAAGTTTCTGCCACATGTAGGGTTGCCAACTTTCCAGTTTCTGGAACCTGGACACACTTGCTTCAGCCCCTTTCCCTTGAGGCCCGCCCCCTGCTATCTCCCCTCCCCTAAGACCCCAACCTCTGCTCACTCCTTCCCCTCCTCCTCCACACCTAGACTGAGGACTGGTGCACTCTCCCCATCCAATCAGTTACCTGTGGGGGACAGGGACGGGGATTGGGGGAAGGAGCGGAGGAAGGGGAGACTCTCTCCTCCCACTGAGCCTGCCCCCCTGGCATATTCAGTCCCTGTTCCTGGCATCCGGGCCTGGGCAGGGGGCAGCCTGCTGCCGCTGCTTCTCACAGCCAGTCTCTCTCTCAGGCAGCCCAGCCACCTCGCTGGGCAGCTAAGCTCTCATGCTGACCCAGCTGGCAGGAGAAGTTGGTGGTGTCACCTCTTTCGCTTCCCGGCACATTTCCAGCTCACTCATTTCCAGCTCACTTCTGGCACATTTCCAGCTCACTCAGCCTTTGACCCTGGCAACCAGGCCCATGTGGGGAGAAGAAAGGGTGGGACCACCCACTTCTCATACCAGCTGCTCCACTCTGGGTCGGCATGAGAGGCCTTCAGCATGGTGGCTGCCTGCAAGAGAGAAACTTACTGAGGAAAGTGGCAGTGGGAAAGGACAGAGCCCCTTTCTCCCCCGTGGGCCCATCTCAGGGTGCTTACCCCCACATAGCCCCCCACCCAGTCCCATACATCACCCCTGCTCCTGAAGGTGGCAACTAGGAGTGGTGTCCAGTCAGTGTTTCTGACCAGACACTGTCAGGTGTCCTTTTCTTTCGGACTTTCCAGTTGAAAACCAGCCTTATAGCAACCCTAGCCATGTGGCATTTGAGAATCAAATCCCAGTCATGTCTTTCAGATGAATATACACTCTTTTGGAAGCTTTCATTTTGTTGATAAAAGATAAACTAATGAGTATGATAGCTTTAGCTTGGTGTTTATGATATTCATACATAATAAGATACTCAGCTTGCAAGTCTTCACTCATGGAATGCTGGTATATCCTTCAAAATATAGAACCGTCATTTTAGGCCAAGAAATTAATGGCTATATTTATTAATAATAAAACTATTAATGACACTAAAAATCACCTACTTGAAAAAAATTATCCATATATTGAACCTGACTGTCATTCCTCTCGATTACATGGGAATCAGTACCACAGTTCCCATTGACTTCGATGCAAACACAGTTGGATATTGATACTTTTTAGTGATCCATTGTCTCTCACAAGTTAGAGATGGTTCTGTGCTGAAATGATCAGTCTGAACTGGCATAAAAATAAACCAGAAGAGTTTCAGTAAAACTACTAGTATCTGTTCAGGCTTTGGTAAGTTGTATATATGGAATTCTTCTTCTATTTAGAGTATTTTTAGTGGAGTAGCTAGGATTTTATTGTTTTGCTAAACAGAAACAAAGAGAGAGATGCAACATGGGCACACAAGCACAATGAGGGACAGCAACAATGCCTTATTATAAGAGACAGGGAAAAAATGGACTTCACACTTGCCACTGTGTAGAACTGCAGTCTTTATGCCAGACAATGAGGGTCATCCTGTATCTTCTATGTTTTCATTGTTCTCTTCTCTCTGTTGAACTTGGATGCCCTCCCAGCACCTACTGAGAGTGGGTCCAATTACAGCATAAGTAGATCATTATTACTCTGAAGTTTGAGAAAATTACTTAGGAACATAGCATTATTAAGAAATCAAGGTACCTTGGAAGAAGGTACATGGAAGGAAATACATGCAAAGCAGGATGAGGACATATGTTCCTTGAAAACTGAACTCAGCTGAGCAGTTTGTGAAATATATTTATTCCATAGTGAAGCCAGAATAAAACTCTCAAAAATAACACACAAACAAACTGAGTGTCATATTTTTAAAATTGTATTTCCATTCTTTTGTCAGTATATGCCTTCCGGCCATAGGTAGCAATGTTTTGTATTCCCATCTGCGGTATCCAAATTCCCAAAGGTAGACATGCTGTTACATAGAATATGACCTAGCGGGTGTATATAGATACAGCTATCAAGCAGCATGTTAATAAAAAGCCTTGATGAAAAACAATGTTGCTCCCAGGAAATACAAAAATCTGCATCATGGCATATGCTTGTCTATACCTGTGGTATGTCTTAATGCCTACCAGAAATCTTTTTATTTTAAATAAGGAATCTATTTTCCCCCTTCCCCTCCAAATCTGGAAGGAAAAAAAAGATCAATAATTCATTTTGCTAAATAATGTGTTTTTACTTGCATATGCATCTGATGTCTTGAAATTGGGTTGAATGCAAAACTATAGGAAGCACATAGTGACCTCAAAAGTTAGGTAATTGTATACACTTTTGAACATGTTATGTAGCCTTCTCAAGTGGCCTCTGTCCAGATTCTGTTAATTTTGTAATCCCAGCTGTTGTCTCCTGTTAGCTGCAATATATAAAACATATGAAGTAAGTACTTCATAGATTTTCATTTTTCTATTGGAATGGCACTGGGTGCTTGTCCTAATGAGCAAGATGTAAAACGATAAGGCTCCGTTCAGCAGAAAATATCTGTCTTTTGAAGATGTGGATTGTGGCTACCGAGGAGGCCATACATACAAGTTGATAGCATCTCCATCCCAGCTTTCAATCTGGATGTTGTAGATCCAGTTGCTTCCTGCCTTCTGCAGTCCACAAGGCCAAATTTGTATTTATATATGTAACCCATCTGCCAGGTGGTGTTGGCAGCAACAAGGGCCAGATTCAATAATTAGAAGTTCATCTTAACAGTACAAAACAGAACTAGCTTCAGCCCCCACTCAGTAATCTAGTAAAACTAAACACCTCCCCTGGGTGTCTCTAAGAGGTAATATTTAGCCACTGAGTATAACAAAAAAACTTTTATTAAAAGGGAACAGGAGCCCAGCATTAATTTGGGAAAACACCACAATTACAATTTAAAAACATGTAACCATAAGCAAACACCCAGCCCCAGGACCTTTGTCTCAGTTCCCCACCCTGTGGTTTAAAAGTCTGAATAATGAATGTTCCTGTAACTCACCAGTCCCGTTTCCTTTTGCTGCACTCCACTCACAGTAGATTGCCCTTGGTCAGCAAAGACCCAGAGTTCAGAGATGCAGTCATGCAGGTACACCTGCAACCCTTGAAAAGGAGTGTGGGGGTTAGCACTGCTGCTGCCTCTATCTCTGCCCCGTTTGCTGTCACTGCCCATCCTGCGATGCCATGTTCTGAGGTTCCACCACTTAGTCCAGCTCTTAGTGGTTTCACTGGATAGTGGGGAACCTCATGGCTAGTACAGTCTTTGCATTGTCTTTCACTGCAGTCTGGCCCCACATGCGATATAAGGTTTAACCCCTAAACCTCACCAATCACAGATTTCAGATCTAGCAATCATGGAACAGAAAGAAGGGCTAATAACTGATTCGTATCAGCAACACTGGAGAGAGGATGGTCAAATGATGATTTAAGCAAAATCCACACCACCGGGTAGGAACATCTATCCCCACCCCATCTAACTTTCTCTAGGATTTGGCATCCCTATTCCCTGTTTAGCAAGAGAGGTTCAGTTTAGGGTGACCCGTCAGTCAGGGCAAACTAAGTACAGTTCTGCTGCTCATACAATAAGGGAAACAATATTTCATTATCCCTGCATTCAGTGTTAAAGTGAATTGCAACCCCAAACAAGCCAAAATGGATTACCTTGGCAAAGCAGCCTTGTCTGCTGAACACCAAGGGAGAGTGGGTGTGTCTATGCAAATACAGTCTGCTCCTGAAGTCTGTTCCCCCAGTTTGTCACCAGATGCCAAAGGAAAACTCATGCAGATCCTATATTTAGTTGCCCAGACGGCCCTACAGCCATGCTGGAAGTGTTAATGTGTCTGCAGTAGCTCTCATTTTCTTCATGGCTGTAGGGGATGGGAAGTGTAAGGAAGATGAGTATTTGGTGTTGTACACCATGGGAGGTGGACAGTTCATTTGCATAATCTCTTCACCTCCCAATCGGATCTACAATTTACAACCTGAGAGCTGTTTCATTTTTTAAAAAAATTACTTTATATGAGTGGCCTCCTGTGGAGTCAGAATCCACAACTTCCCAGTGTGGATGTTTTCTACTAGATTGAGTGTTAAACATGTTATTTTTTTTTTTGAATTTTGACAAGCAACTGGTGACATTATGATAGAAAGTGTTTTTAAAGCTATTAAGTACTTACTGTACTTACTATGTATTCTATATTTCACTTAACAGCTGACAACCGAGTAATTGCAACATGAACATTTAGCTTGGATTGAAGCCACTATAGACTGGAGTAGCTGTGGCTGGGGAGAACAACAGGGTTGGTGGTCTGTCTTCTGCTGTTTGATGAAATATAAATAAATAAGTTTGCCATGCTGACAGCCTGCATATCTTGCCAATAGTATTTTCTTGTTATTAGCTGCTAAATTGTTTGGCCATTTTTGGGTCCTTTAATGTTCATTCTTGATGGACAGGTTAATTCTGGTGTTGGTCTATAATTTAGCACTGTGAGGGGAGGTAAATATCAAAAAGTAGCAACTCAGTTGCTTTCCCCTGAGTACCAAAGAAAATCAGCTTACTCAGAAGAAAATATGTTACTCAGCAGAATTCTCGACTTCCTGGCCGATGTCTGGTTACTCAAAGAAGAACCCTTACCTTGCATTGTGCTTTGGTGTTTCTTGCTCATACTCTGAGCCTTGGTCTACACTGGGTAGGAACTCTGTGGGGGGGGTGGAGGGGGATTGATCTAAGTTATGCAACTTCAGCTAAGTGAATAACATAGCTGAAGTCGATGTACAGTACTTAGATCTACTCACCGCAGTGTCTTCACTGCAGTGAGTTGACTGCTGCCACTCATCCATCGACTCTGCTTGTGCCTCTCACGGCGATGGAGTACAGGAGTCAATGAGAGAGCACTTGGGGGTCGATTTATGGTGTCTAGACTAGACACGATAAATAGATCCTCGCTGGATTGATCTCTGCCTACCAATCCAGCGGGTAATATAGACATAACCTGAATGAGGCCTCACATTGCATTCTCTTGGAAAGAGCTGGTAATGGAGACCCTGATTCAGCAAAGCTGTTATTCATGTGTTTTACTCTGAGCACATTCAGTCCCACTGAACATAATGAGACTGCTCACGTGCTTGAAGTTACACACATGCTTAAGCTTTGCTGGATGGAGGCCATAAGTATTTGTGAGAAATATTTGTTACAAGGTTTTATTAATTTTCATTAACAAACTAGTTGAAAATACATTTATTCATTAGTTGAACAGCCCCCTTTTCAGGATACTCAGTCAAGCATTCGGTGGGCACAGAAAAAACATTTTTTTTTCCTAGGAAAAAAAGCCTCTTCAACTGCAGTGCACTGAAGACCCAGAAAACTTTCATGGGTTTTGAGTGTCAAAGTTAATTTTGGTTTGAGTCCTTAATATTTTTGAGAAATGGTTCTCAAATCAAATAATTTGAAATTAATGTCCATAGGAATTGGAGGATGCATGATGCGTAATATATTTTGCACATAGCAATGAATTTCCTTGCTTTACTAGTTTGGATCTTAACCTTAACCTTTTTTAAAAAAAATAGTTTTGTGTGTGAATAGTTCTGATCATTTTAATGAGGTGGGATATTTGTGTCATTAATATAATTGCACTGCTGCACTGCATTATCATCCTCCGCTCTAGGCTCTTATCCCAGCAACAATTGTTGTAACAGTCATACTAATTTGTACATTTTCCCTGCCCTAATATTCCATGGAGATGCTACTTTAATTAAAACATGACCTTATTATTCATAACTAAATGTGAAGCATAACCTTTTATCCTCAAGGAATGTCATCAAAGGTTGCATCTTCGTTCTGCATCGGATCGATGACTGTCATGCAGAATGAGACTCTATCCTCTGTGACTGGCACCTGATGGTAATTTATAACACTACCTGCCAACTCATCTATCTTTAGAGACACTCTGCAGTCATTCCCGACCTGTGTTAGATGCTTGCACTTAGCGCTGCCTGCCGTCACTCACCAATCACAGTGTCAGATGACACATTCATAAAATCAGAGTGAATTACCCATGTTTGTATGTGTCTCTGTGTGTGAAACACAGAAAGCAAGTTTCCCAAGGGGCTGAAATTAGTTTGTATATACTGTTCTATCAATTTATATAGTTATTGTACCCTGAGGGAAACTCCTGTTGTTTTAAAAGGTGAGTAGTTCTGATTCCAAGTTATGGGATTGTGAAGCAAAACTGAATGGTTTTCTCTTAGATGAATTGTAAATGGAACACCCTATAATAAAAACAACTTACCTCTGGTCAGCAAAAATGCAGTACCAAAACAGTAGATGATGCCATAACAAAAATAACGAATGAAATAACAAAATGAAGTGTATTCTCATGTCAGTAAAATACATAAATTTGAAGTTCAGAATGTTTTCTCCTTCTTAATTTAAGCATAGAGCAGAACTAAAAAGAATCAGTTGGAAGTCCTTATACTATCCTTAGTCTGCTAAAGGATATCTCATTAACATTATGACTATTTATGTCCCATACAGCAGCAGATTCCACCAAGTGAGGCATCTTCTTTATGCAAAACTATGCACTAAGCATGTCCAGTCATCTGTTGGCTCAGCAAGCCCTCCTGCTAAATTAATTTATTTTTACTAGGACTGTTGAATAACTGCAATTAACTCAAAAATTAATAAAAATTAATTGCACTGTTAAACAATAGGATACCAATTGAAATTTGCTAAATATTTTTGGATGCTTTTCTACATTTTCAAATATATTGATGTCTATTAAAGCACAGAATGAAAAGTGTACAGTGTTCACTTTATATTATTTTTATTACAAATATTTGCACTGTAAAATGATAAAAGAAATAGTATTTTTCAATGCACCTCACACAAGTACTGTAGTGCAATCTCTTTATTGTGAAAGTGTAACTTACAAATGTAGATTTTTTTTTGTTACATCACTTGAATAAAACAAAACAATGTAAAACTTTAGAGCCTACAGTTCTACTCAGTCCTATTTCTTATTTAGTCAGTCGGTAAGACAAATACGTTTGTTTACATTTACGGGAGATAGTGCTGCTTGCTTCTTATTTACACTGTCTCTTGAAAGTGAGAAAAGGCATTCACATAGTACATTTGTACCCAGCATTGCAAGGTATTTAGGTTCCAGATATGTTAAACATTCATATGTCCCTTCATGCTTCGGCCACCATTCCAGAGGACGTGCCTCTATGCTTCCATGCTGATGATGCTTGTTAAAAAAAATAGTGTGTTAATTAAATTTATGACTGAACTCACTGCGAGAGAATTGTATGTCTCCTGCTCTGTTTTTACCTGTATTCTGCCCTATATTTCATGTTATAGCAGTCTTTGTTGATGACCCAGCACGTTTTCATTTTAAGAACACTTTCACAGCAGATGTGACAAAATGCAAAATAGATACAGTGGAGCACCAAAAAAACGCGACCAATGAGATCCAAGAAATCCCATCGCACTAAATGGAGGGTCACATTTAGCTGGCAGGCGGGGGCTGCAGCTTCTCTCCCATTGCCCAGCAGGGCAAAGAAGCTGCGGCCCTGCGCCTGCCGAGGACAGAGAACTTGGGAGCTGCAGCCTGCAGCCCCAGAGTTCTCTGTGGAAGCCGCTGCCCCCACGCCTGCCGGGGGGGCGGGGGACTCCCAGGCTGCATGCAGCCCCGGAATCCCCCAGTCTGGCAGGCACGGGCGCAGAGGCTTCCAGGGAAGCCGCGGCTCCCCACCTGCTGGGACAGGGGACTCTGGGTCTGCATGCAGCCGGGGAGTCCCCCACCCCCGGCAGGCGTGGGAGCAGTGGCTTCCAGAGTGAAATCCCGGGCTGCAGTCTGCAGCCCTGGAGTTCTCTGTCCCAGGGAGGTGGGGGCCGCAGCTTCTCTCCCATGCTGGGCAGCGGTGAGAGAAGTCGTGGCCCTGCCGCCTGCAGTCCTGAGTTCTCTGTTCCTGGCATGGGAGGCTGCAGCTTCTCTCTGCGCTGCCCAGCAGGGGAGAGAAGCCGTGTCCCCCCCATGTGCCCGGGACAGAGAGCAAGGACTTGGGAGCCATGGTGTAATTGCAGTATATCCGGATTCGCATTGTACCAGGGCTCCACTGTACCAATGTGTGATTTCTAAAAGTAGTTATAGCACTTAACCCAAGGTTTAAGAATCTCAAGTTCCATCCAAAATCTGAGAGGGATGTGATGTGGAGCATGCTTTCAGAAGTCTTAAAAGAGCAACACTCAGATGCAGAAACTACAGAACCTGAACCACCAAAAAAGAAAATCAACCTTCTGCTGGTGGCATCTGACTCAGATGATGAAAAGGAACATGCATTGATCTGCTCTGCTTTGGTTTGTTATTGAGTATAACCTGTCATCAGCATGGATGCAGTCCTCTGGAATGGTGGTTGAAGGATCAGGGGACATATGAATCTCTAGCGCATCTGGCACGTAAGAATCTTGCAATGTTGGCTACAACAGAGTCATATGAATGCCTGTTCTCACTTTCAGGTGACATTGTAAACAAGAAGCAGGCAGCATTATCTCCTGCAAGATTGTAACCAAATTTGTTTGTCTGAGCCAGGGATCGGCAACCTTGGCATGCGGTCCTCCCAGGGTAAGTACCTTTGGCGGGCCCGGCCGGTTTGTTTACCTGCCGCATCCGCAGGTTTGGCTGATCGTTCCCAATGGCCGCGGTTTGCTGCCCTGCTCCAATGGGGGCTGCAGGAAGTGGAGCGGTGCAGCCTAACCTGCAGGCGCAGCAGGTAAATAAACCAGCCGGGTCCACCAACCTTGCGGGGGGCCGCATGCCAAGATTGCCGATCCCCGGTCTGAGCAATTGGCTGAAGTAGGACTGAACAGATTTGTAGGTTCTAAAGTTTTACATTGTTTTATTTTTGAATGCAGTTATTTTTTGTACATAATTCTAAATTTGTAAGTTCAACTTTCATGATGAAAAGATTGCACTACAGTACTTGTATTAGGTGAATTGAAAAAATACTGTTTATTTTGTTTTTGTACAGTGCAAAATATTTGTAATCAAAAATAAATAAAAAGTGAGCAAGTGTACACTTTGTATTCTGGGTTGTAATTGAAACCAATATATTTCAAATGTAGAAATCCAAAACCATTTCAATAAATAGTATTTTATTATTGTTTAACTACGCAATGAATCACGATTAATTTTTTTTAATTGCTTGACAACCCTAATTTTTACATTCTTCAGCATTCCTCCAGTCAGAGACATGACTCACAGTTATTGGTTGATTTATTCTGTACTGCAAACTTTGGGGCCATATTATTGTTGGCCTCTGTGAGGTTGCTGAAGGATTGGTGGGTCCCTCAGGGAACAGAACATTTGCATTCACATAAGAAGAAGGTCTGCTCCTTCCGAGCTCCATCAACAAAAGCAATGGAGAAGTTATGCCCTGGGGCTGCCCTCTGTCCATGCTAACCAGCTCTGGTGGCCAGTCCCGCAGAGTGCATGCTGCATCACCTTAAGGCACAATGCCCCTGAGAGTTCTCCTTGAGGCAGTGTGACACTGTATCTAATGAACATGATTAATCCTTATATGATACAGAGCAGCTTTATTGCAGTAAGTTTAATGTCAGTTTTTAGCAACAACATTAACATGATTCAGTGTGAACTTTTCCAGACCAAACTTGTAGTTAATATCATGAATCACAGAGTGCAGGAAGGGAGTTTCCTTGTAATGAGTAATTTAATACCTGACAGATGTCACCGTTTAAAGCAAGATGAAGGCTAAACATGGCTTACGTTGTGCTTGAAGATTTTTTAAGATGGATCTTGTTTAGAGTTACAAATCTGCGATGCTCTTCTGAAAATACAAGCCCTTTCTAAGAGCATGGCCAAAATCAGATGATCATTCTGATTCTACCTTAATCTATCATTGGTGACATTAACTGTGAATTTTGCTTTACTTTTCTGCCACAGCATGCTTTATAAAATAATATTCTGATTTTGGGCTCAAATAGTTAAAAATGTCATTTAATGAAATTAATATTGTTTTGCTTATAGGTTTGCTACCAATTGGTTACTATTGTAACATTTAGTGGATCTAAATGTTCTAAACAGAAGGTCAGCTGACAATTTCTTTTAGCCTTTTTTAGTACTTTGCTCTTTTGCAAGAACACAACTAGTTTAAGGAAGTATTCTCCCTTCCTTGTAGTACTATTAAACAAACGACTCATCAAAGTTGTTGACACTTCTTTTTTTATTAATTCTAAGCAACCAAGAACTGTAGAGTAAGATATTTTTTAAAAACTCAACTGACGTGTACAGTACAACTCACTTAAACCACATGGACAATCAATCCAAAAAAATCCAATCAAAATGTTCTGAACTTTGACCTTATGTTAAAAAGTTATATGAATGTTTCATGACTTGTTTTTGTGGAAAAAAATGCATCTCTCTTTACAACAAAGTTTCAAGAACTGATAAAAAAAATTGACAACTTTCAAAAAGCTTTTTCCTGTTTTTCATCCACTTACAAAGCCAAAGTGGTTGTCAATATCATCTTTGTTATTTAGGATCTATACAATTTTTTTTTCCTGTGGATAGTTTTCAACAGTTCTAAATTATTCCTTCCCTCTTTGCCTTTTGACACTTTAGTTCTTATTCCTCAAAATTCACCCATTTTCTCTGCACTTTTTACACAGCATCTCAGTACTGGAAAGCTCTTCAGTTTCTTACTCTCTTGGGGAAAAGGTTATTTGGAATGGGCACCTGATTAAAAATGACTAATTAAACATTGCTATATTACGAGGCTTTCACTTTAAAGTGAAGGGATGCTATCCTGAATTTGTTACTCAACTGGTAAAAAATCAAGTTATCACTGTGACTGATACACAAGTAAGGGTTCAAGATAGCCCAGGTAGATGGTAGTTTTTGATTTGGGGTGAGGGGTTATGTTGGATAAATCTGGCTTCTTCTGGATATTTCAAATTCCTTATATTCAATCTGCTTCAAAGGGTATGTCAGTTCAGTTTAAAAGACTTTTCCTCTGGTGCTTCCTGCTCAAAAGAGGGGATTTTTTTGAAGGTTAGTTTTACCACTATGTCAGTCAGATGGTGTTAGAAGAAAAGATGAAATTAAAATGTGATATTTGATCTTGGAAGTGATTTCAGAAATGGCATTGTTTGGTTTTTCAGTGACTCAATATGATCTTTGCTCTTTTTACAAATAAGAAAAATGGCTTGTTTTATTGTATTTATTTTCTGAATCTGTTGGTTATCGTTAAGGCTCCGTGTTTGTCACGGAGGTGACAGAAGTCATGGATTCCATGACTTTCCATGACCTCCGTGAATTCTTCAGTGGCCCATGTGGCTGGCCCAGGAACTACCTGAGCAGCTCGGACAGCCCTTGGACCAGTCACACCAGCTGCTGTTGGGACAATCTCAGGCTCTCCCACTCCTCAGAATCAGAAATATGGCTGGGGAAGAATGCGGGGCTGGGGATTGGGGTAATGGGCAGTGCTTACCTAGGGGGAGCTCCCCAGAAGGGCAACAGGAACTCTTCACCATTGGTTCCTAGCTCCATGTGCTCCCTTCACCCGCAGACCCTGCCCACGCAGGTCCCATTGGCCATAGTTCCCAACCAATGGGAGCTGCAGAACCAGGGCTTGCGGCGGAGCAGGAGACAGCACATGGAGCTAGGAGCTGGAAGTTGCTGCTTCCCAGGAGCCAGCTAGGGAACCACCCCAGCCCCACCAACATCACCTCCACCCCAGCACCTACAGTGCTTCCTACCCTGCCACACCCCCGAGCACCCACTGTGCCTCCCCCAGGCCTCTCCTCCCCAAGTACCTATGGCACACCACAAGCCACCCCTCAGCACCTGTGGCACCCCCTCAGGCCAGGGCCAGTGCAAGGATATTTCGTGCCATAGGCGAAACTTCCACCTTGCCCCCACCCCCTGGGGGGCCCTGCAGCAGCTCCTCACCCTCGCCCCCTTCCGGCAATGTCAGTTTCAGCCTGGAGTGGCTTCAGCTGCTCTGGAAGAGGGAGTCTGAGGTCTCCAGGTTGTAACTGACATTGCCGCTGGGGTTGCCAGCGGCTGGGCAGAGCTCCTCATGTGGCTCTCAGACTCCCTCTCCCAGAGCAGGCAAAGCCACACTGCTTCTGAGTGGCCCGGCTTTGCCTGTGCTGGGAGAGGAAGTTTGAGAGCCACAGGTGTCAGCGTGCCGCAGGCAGCCCAGTCCAGGAACGCTTTAAAATTTTTTTGGCAGCACCGCTTTTTGGTGCCCCCAAATCTTGGCGTCCTAGGTCGCCTAATGGGTTGCACTGGCCCTGCCTTGGGCTGCCCACCCCAAGCCAT
This sequence comes from Dermatemys mawii, assembly GCA_007922305.1. Taxonomy (NCBI): domain Eukaryota; kingdom Metazoa; phylum Chordata; order Testudines; family Dermatemydidae; genus Dermatemys; species Dermatemys mawii. The sequence goes on along the minus strand of ML677348.1, from coordinate 32,226,350 downwards.
CTCCTCCAGGATTTGGTCAGGGACATATAGTAAAGATCATGGACAGGTCACAGGCCATGAATTTTCGTTTACTGCCCGGGACGTGTCCAAGATCTTACTAAAAATACCTGTCGGTAAAACATAGTCTCAGTTATCATTCATTTTTATTCTGAGCTGTAAGCTCATCAGCCTGGGTACCCCGTATGTCTAGAAGTTTGTATTTAGTACACTAAGGCCCCAGTGCTGATTGGGATCTTTGAATCTACTGCATTGTGAATAACAAGTAATAATAATAATGCTGTTTATAAAGAGGATTGTCTTTCATTGACAGTTCCATGTATTCTCACTGACTTTATTACTTTTATGTGCCTAACTTTACTTGAACATTTAATAATCTGTGTTTCATGGATGCCTAAGGATATGGTGCAAATTCTGACCATACTGTAATTTCACTGGTTTCAAGGATATTATACCAGGGATAATATTGTGACTTGTTGTTTATATTTTTGTGATGTGCTTTTGAAGTTCATGGTCTTTTGCTGTTATACATAACTAGGGTTCAGAGGTCTTAAGGGATAAGCACATTATTATTTATTCATTTGCACAGGCAGTGGATGCTGATAATAATTAATAATAATACTTTGCTGTAACACCTTTGAAGTTCAAAAGAAATATTAAATATCCCCAGAATAAGCCTGTGTGGTAAATATTGCTATCCTATTGTATAGATGGGGAAAATGAAATAGAGAGGTTAACTAACTAGCCTGACGCCACAGAATAAGCTAATAGTCCTGCAGAGATTAGAATGTAGGTGTTCATATCTTGCAGTCCACTGCTCATTTCTCTAGACTGCACTTCCTCCTTTAAATTGATTGTAGCTTTGTTTAGATAATTATTTTTACCTCTCAGGTCAATAAGTCTTGATGCTCATTGCAAGTGGTGTCATTGGGACAAATTCACTGCTAGGCAACACCTATGTTAACTCCACTAAATTACTCCAGACCAGAGTTATACTGGCTTTTACCGCTGTGTCATTGGATGCAGAATTTGGCCCGATAACTGGTGATTTATACTAGTTTTTATAAATGCATAAACTAAAATTAGGATTGATGTGTTTTAAACAAATGTATGTTGTATGCTTGTGACAGTGTGAAGAAAAGAACTCAGGAGTCCTGGCTCTAATATTACTACTGCATCTTAACTCTCAATTAGCTGCATTGCCAATGTCTCAGTCCCCTTAAATATCTAGGTCCAACAACGTAGGTTAAGGAAGAAAATCCCTACATTTTCTGTGGGCTGAATTAATATTCCTTATGTCATTTAACCGTTCTATGCCTCAGTTTCCCCATCCGTAAAAAGAGAATAATGGTACTTACCTCTTTGTAAAGCACTTTGAGATCTACTGATGAAAAGCACTGTATAAGAACGAAGTGGTGTTGTGATTAATTGTTCTGTATGTAACACGTTGCCCATGAATGCCTATTCACTTGTAGTATAAATGGTTCTGTTTTATGTGACCCATCATTGCAGGTACAGTTACAGTGTTAAAGGCAGACTTGTACAAACAAATGTAGATCTTGTCTACAATAGAAAGAGAAACTAGAAAAGTCCTTTTTTTGTGGATAATGTGAAAAGTTTGCATAGAGCTGTCAGGAGAAAAACAAAGAGTTTTATCAATCTCCAGGGACTCTAAAGATCGGCATTTAAATAAAGATACTAATAACTGGAGCTAGGACTTCTTTTACAAGGATGTTAAGTGTTGTAAGATGTTTTGTAGAACACGTGAGTGAATTCCTAATGACACTCAGAAAGATTCTGAAGGGCTCATCTTTTGTCATTTATCATATCTTATGCAGTAAATTGCAGGCTACATTGTAGTATGAAGTCTAATAAATGCATTATTCAGGAGTTATTGGTAGAATTCTAATAAAGTGATACAAGCTGAACTTCAATATGCATCTGTTAGGAATGTTCATTATAAGGTAGCATATGCTCCTTAAGAGATGCAGTGAACAGAAACACATCTGATATGCAGTAAAATACCACAGTAATTAAAAATGTATTCCTTTTCCATTTAAAAGTATTTTCATAAAGTTGATGTCAATGTGTACTGTAATTTGGAATTATCCTTTGGAAGGAGTCTCGAGGATCAAGAATGAGGAACATAGAGAGAAGGGTAGTGGACTAGGAGGGATTTAGACTGAGGTAGGGGACTGGGTAACTCAAAACTGGGCTCAGAATTCCACCCATTCTTGGAATGAGTGTTCTGTGGGAGGCAAGACTAGGAGGGCTATATGGAGTAGAGACAGGATATGGCAGGACATGGAAGAGGGATGGAGGGGTGTTTCAGAGGTTGAAGGGACATAAAGAGGGGGCTCAGAGAATGTGTGGGAAGACTACAAATAAGTCAAATAGGATGACAGTGAATGAGGCAGACTATAGGCAATGGGGAATGGGCTGGATCCCTGAAATCTTCTTTCCTACATACTTTTGTTTTTGTTTTGCTATTTTTATATGTGTGGAATTTTAATAGAGAAATATAATATTGTTTTGCGGTGTTAGGTGGACTCTACAAAAGCACACTTTCAGTCTTACCACTCCTTATCTCAATTCTAAGACACAGCTTGGACCACACTGCTAGATAACAATTCATCCTTGCATCTCATATAATGTTTTTTTCATACTTTATCACTGATAGTCCTGGAAATTCTCTGCTTTTCAAATCCTTCACACTGACTCCTTTTTCAATCACTGAGGACAATATCACCATCCTGCCTGTCACTCAGGCCTATAGTGTGGGTATCATCTCTGACTTGGACTTTAGGTACTCATATCCAGACTATGTCTAATTTTGCCAATTCTTTTTGTATATCATCTGTAAGATACGGCCTCTCTTATCCATCTGCACAGCTAAAACTCTGGTCCTGGCTCTCATCAGCTCACAACTTGATTACTACAAAATCATTCTCTCTGGCCTTGACAAATGCAATCTTTTCCTACTCATATCCCTTCAAAATGCTGCTGCAAAAATCATTTTCCTAGCTCATCACTTAGAACAGGAATCAACAACCTTTGGCACACGGCCCATCAGGATAAGCCCCCTGGCGGGCTGGGCCAGTTTGTTTACCTGCAGCATCTGCAGGTTTGGCTGATCGCAGCTCCCACTGGCCTCAGTTCGCTGTCCCAGGCCAATGGGGGCTGTGGGAAGTGGTGGCCAGCACAATCCTCAGGTTGCGCTGCTTCCCGCAGCCCCCATTGGCCTGGAGCGGTGAGCCACGGCCAGTGGGAGCCGTGATCAGCCAAACCCGCGGACGTGGCAGGTAAACAAACCGGCCTGACCCGCCGGGGGCTTACCCTGGCGGGTCACAGGCCAAAGATTGCCGATCTCTGACTTAGACCATGTGACTCCTCTCTTTGCATCCTTCCACTTGTTCTCTGTTCTCTGTCACACCAAACATAAGGTGCTTGTCTTCACTTTCAAAGCCCAGCACAGTCTGTCTCCACTTTACCTAATCTCTCAATGGTTAGGCTACTGTCATGCTGACCAATATTGTCTCATTGTTTTCGTGTACTGCCCCATATGTCTATGTCCATCTGTTGTCTTTTTTCATATACAGTGAGCTCTTTGGGCCAAGGACCATCTTAGTTCTGTGTTTTTACAGTGCCTATCACAATGGAGAACTGGTGACTAGGGGTTCTAGTTGGTACAGTTATACATATAATATATAATGAATTATTTCCTCTAGAACTGTGGGGTTTTTAAAATAATTCTCTGAAACTGTCATTTTTATATGCCCATGAAAGCTGTCTCTTCTGCTTCTATTTTAAGGCACAGAGAACTCTGGCAACCACTATAGTTATAGTTCTTTTGGTAGGGCCCCGTAGGGTATACCTATTGTCAGGATTGCCTCTCCACTCTGAACTCTAGGGTACAGATGTGGGGACCCGCATGAAAAAAGAAATAACCTGCCACAAGCTTATTTTACCAGTTTGGGTTAAAATGTTTTTCCCCAGAACACAACTTCTTCTGTGTCTGGACTTAGTAGGCTGCCACCATCAAGGGAGAATGTCTCAAAAAACTGTAGGACATGGGCCACTTGAAGCCCCTCTTTCTCTTTCCACAAACCCCCCAAACTTATTCTCTCCCTGGGAAGCTTGAGAGAAAAGTCTCGCCTGATCCTGCGAGACGTGCCCGATCCAAAACCAGGATCTTACACAATGGAAAACAAGCAGTCAGATTCTTAAAAGAAAGATTTTAATAAAAGAAAAAAAGAAAGGAATAAATCCCTTATAACCATCAATAGAACAGCATCTACCATAATCAACAAAAGATTCAAGAACCCAAACCTCTCCCCCAAGGCAACTTTCTCCCACTGTTGATATCTCTGCTGAATCTTACAATATTAAGAAGCACCCAGCCAACACTCACCACTGAGAACCCTCCAAGTGATAAAAAGAAGGTAAACTTACTGACTACCTTACTTGATAGAAGGCTATAGTTACAGTGAAAGAAATAGGTGTGGTTCATCCCATAGCCAAGTTGAACAGAGAAGAGACCCAGAGAGAAACTGAAACTCACAATCCTTTGTCTCCTGAGGAATTTCTAATTGGTCAGTTGTCCACCTTTCAGGTTACCTTTAGCTTAACCCCTTACAGGTAAACAGTAATTCTAGGCTACTTTATACTTATGACACCTATACTGCAATTGGAAACTGCAGCTGGCCCATTTCTGTGGTATCAGACTCATGAGGCTTGGGCTAAGAGGCTGTTTCATTGTGATGTATATGTTTGGGCTTGTGCTGGAGCCCACGAGGCGGGACTTCTACCCAAACATCTACACTACAGTTAGGCAGCTGGTTAGCTCAAGTCCATTGATCTTGAGTGAGCAGGCCAGCTGCAGGTTTTGATCTGCAATGTAGATGTACCATTAGAGACACAGTCTGGCACGTCTAGGAGCTGGCAAACTCAAACCGGGGGTAACATTGCTTACAACGGTCAACCTACTTCAGTGTTTGCCAAGAGGGTGCCAACCAGAATGGTTTATTCAGCCAGTTAGTGGAATCCTCCATTCTTGTGGCTGGACTTGCTTTTATATGATTTGGTGAACCCCATAGTCAGCAGCTTTCAGGAACATGCCCAAGTAGTGCCCTTCCCAGAGAGCCAAAATGGACCCTCTCTTTGGTTCAGCCAATAGAAATCTCAGTTGAAGATGGCTTTTTGGACATCTTGTATCTATAGCCAGTCAACATCTCCAGGTCAAATGCTCTAACTCTTGCATTTCTGTACAATCCTGTTGACTTTAATGGAATACAAGTTGTCAGTGTGTGCAGAATTTGCCCTTGTGTTTGTTACCTTGGTAACCATCGCAGTCTCCAGTAGAAATAAATAGCAGCCAGCAAAATTCTATTCTTTAGCTATTTGCCACTATTATGATTATGACAAAAATATGAATAAAAAATACTGCCATTTAAGCAATTGAAATAATAGCTGGAAGCAGATTAGTACTTACTCATTCACACATGAAGGGGAGGAACTGCAGAACATATTTGAAGCTTTGTCTCTTTTAAGTTATGATCCTTCCCCTCTCTTGTGATCCAGTAAGAAAAAGAGTACAATGCCCCAGCAACCTCTTATGTGTAATATACATAAATAAAACGAGACTGAGAAAAGATCTTTGTCATGTTTTCACTTTCTATTGTTATATTCTCAATGCTTGTCTCTGCTTTGCTTTCTTTGAGAGACAACATAATGTGGTTTTGTCAAAGCACAATGTTTCTTTTTGCTGAAAACAGGTGTATTACTGTCCTCATTAAAACAAAATTGAACTGTCAACCACAAGTGTATATCTAATTATTTAATTTGTCAGAATTTTCTAAGGAGATGTGGTGAATGGAAATTATTTGTATGTCTGACTGAAATACTGCTCTTAGCACACTGTGCCAGGTATGTGTGGATATGTGTGCGTGTTGTATTTTCTACAAGTTGTATCTCATTTCTAAAATAAAGATACTTGGGGCCATATCCTTTGCTCAGATAATTGATAGAGCTCAGTTAGCTTCAAGTTAAGGCTCTGGCTTGGGGAGTCCTTATGAAAATACAACAGGTTTTTAAAAATGGTAAGTATTTTTTACAAAATATTCTGATGTAAGCAGCATCAGGATGAGCTCTACCCTGACATCTGGTGGTGAATTGTGGAAATTGCAGTGAGTTGTGGAAAAGAACTTTGGGGCTGATCTTATTTGCATAGGTGCACCCACCACGCCTACTCTGAGCTCACAGCAGCCCAAATGGTCACTTCAGCTGCTGTGGGTCCCCCAGTTTCTCCGTTATTGGGGCAGAAATGACAAAGTATTGTTACCCTGATTACGTGAATCAAGGACTGTGGACAGGTACTTGTTATGTACTTCTTTGTTATGATGGAGGGACTCACCATCATCTAGGTAGCACTCACTGGGCAAGGGGCAGGCGTTCAAAACTCACTGAGTTTGAGAGAGGTCATGGGCAGGTCCCTATACCTTGGTGAGGGCCTTGTCTATGGGCCCTACAGGCCTATTGCACCTTGCCTCTCTCCACTGTGGAACGTTAGAGCTGATTTTTGATTCCATTAGGAGTCTAGATTCAGCCTGCTGAGCTGAAATCACTTTGGGTCTGCTTGTGCACCTGTGCTAAGCCCCCCCCCCCCCCACTAAAAGCTGACATCACTTGAGAGCTGAAATCACTGAGCACTGTGTTAAGTGGGGAGGCCCTAAAGGCATGTTGGTGGCACCAAGCAGTTTGTGCGGCTAGCAGAGCGAAGCAGCAGACTCAGCCGAGCAGTTCCTGGGTGCAGTTTGTGTGACTAGCAGAGTGGCTGGCACAGCAGAGCAGTTTGGGTGTCGGCTGTCAGGGCGGCCAGCGTTGCAGTTTGTGCTGCAGGCGGAGTGACTGGCACTGCAGAGCAGTTTGAGTGTCGGCTGGCAGAGCAGAACAGTTCGTGGGATGGCTGGCGGAGCAGAGGGGCTTACGGTGAGGGCTGCAGCAGAACCCCACGGAGAGGCGGCACAGTCGACCTCGGACCATGTAAGGTGCCCCTGGCCCTACCCTCCATTTCCACCCAGGCTGGGAGGTAAGACTCTGCAGGTTGACTTTTGAACTCTGCACTGACCAGGAACAGAGACTCTTGGGCTGCTGGACTTTTGGGACTGTTGGGTGATTTTTAGAGTTGTGGGACTCATGAGCCAAAGGGAAGGACACAGCCTATTTGTTGGAAGTGGGGCTTCTGGTTCATGGTTTGTTTTATTAATCCTGTTTGTGGTGTTTCCCCAATCTAATGCCACATTGTTTCTCTCTGTTATTTAAAGGCTTTTGGTACATGCAAACTCCGTGCTTGTGAGAGGGGAAGTATTGTCTCTTACAGACGCCCAGAGGGGTGGTGTATGGTTGTCCCAGGTCACTGGGTGGGGGCTCGAGCCGGTTTTGTATTGTGCTATTGGAATGGAACCCCTGGATACTGAACCCGGCCCTTGTTGCTGTCAACTCTGATGGGCAGAAGGGTTACACTGAATTAGTTTTTCCTTTCTGCACCTGAAAAATGGGCAAAAACGTAACGAAGGGAGGGAAGGGTGGGGAGCAAACAAAGAAAAAACCTAATTAAACATGATTTTGAAAACTGAGGAAAACATTTTTTGGACTTTTTTTTTCATCAAAACTTGCAAAATTGGGGGGGGGGAGATGAAAATATTCTGAAAAAATTAAATATTAAAAGACCATTTTGCCATACAAATTTTTGAACAAAATTCCAATCAATTCTTGTAATAATCACAATTAAGAAAATTCCATGTTTCCTACAGTAAGCCCGAATGAGGCAATATCCTTTTATGATATAAATCAGCATGTTGCACGGATTTTAGTGAAGCTACAGTAGTTTACATCATCTGATAATATCATCCTTTAACTCTTTTGACTTTGGTTTAACTATCAGAACAGATATTGTTTGCTATAATAAGTGGGCCTAGACCAAAGTTCCACATCCAGTCTATAGATCTGAGTTAGGATCAGGCTTTTCACCTCGAGACTCTCACTTATGGATCAAATTAGGAAAATCTGGCACATTTTGGATCCTGATTTGAACTCTCTATGTCTAGATCCAGAGGCTTGTTCTTTCTGTTAATAAAGCAAATACTTTTTGAGTCCTTCTGTAGTTCCTCTGGGCAGATTTTAAATTTTGCTTTGTTAGAAGAAAGGAACGGAGGTCAAAGAGCTGGATCCTATAAGGTACTGAGCTTCAGTATCTGCTTTTCTTCAAGTATATTTGTAAATGTTTTTTCTGAATCAAGGTAGGGTAACCAGACAGCAAATGTGAAAAATTGCGACAGGGAGTGGAGGGTAATAGGAGCCTGTATAAGAAAAAGTCCCAAACATCGGGACTGTCCCTATCAAATCGGGACATTTGGTCACCCTAAATCAAGGCCAGAGTGCTAAGAACCTTCCAGTATCAAGCCCTATACTCTGCTCCCTGATAAATGATCAATTCTCATTCACTTCAGTGAGCGTTGTATGCCTCTGTTTGAGAGCAGGGTAGCACATAGTGATCCTGTGGCTTGACCTCATTGTCACAAGAAACTTTCTGGTTTTGGGAATAAGATCAAAAATCTCTCTCATCCTCACATGCAGTTGCATAGTATCTTCCATTACATGCAAATTGCTCCCCATTACATTATTTTTATGGCTTATTTTCATCTGTTCATCCACATGTTTACTGATAAACAATTACTACCTACCTACGTTAGCAATTACAATGATACTAAGAATGGTAATCCAGCTAAACAAAGCCATAATTATTTCAAGGAAGAATGTAGAAGGGGATAAAAAAATGAGAAAAGTACAGGTAGCACAGTAGTGGAGAATTAACTACTTTGAATACCATGCATATGAAAGAATTAGTAACCAAAGAGCTCCAAATAGGCAAAGTCAAGGCTTGAAGGAAAAGAGTACTAAATAAATATTATTATAGCAATGCATAATATTAATGAACAGAATGAAATATTGAAACAAGTGATGCAAAGTGAAATGCCTAATGATAATAGTCTTGCAAGATAGGTGATGGAAACTCCATTGCTTGGGTCTTTTAAAATGAGAGAGACTGCGGGACTCTAAGGTCAAATGTTACACTCCTCTTCTAAGAGCAAAGAGAAAAAATTGTGAATCCAGGCCAGTGATGGTGAGAGGAGAGTCAGTTCTCCTTTATGTTCTCTCTCTTCCTCCTGGCCACACAAGAGTGCCTCTGTGGGTGCTCTGTGAGTGTTGGACTCCCCGAACATGGGAGGAGTAGCACCATCTGTAGAGCAGGATGTCCCCTTTGACCCATGGGGGTTGCAGCTTCATCTTCCCAAAATTAATGTATCCTAGTTTCTCCAGAATGATATCAAAAAGTCCCTGTCCGATCACCACAATCCATATTGCAATTTGAGAGCTGTGTGGAAACCAGTGACCATAGTTCCTGCCAACGGGTGCTGGGAGGCAGTGAAGATGTGCAAGGTCTCTATGTGCATGGTCTGAGTCTCCAAAAAAATTGGGAAAAGTTTCTGGCCCAGTCCTCTCTGACTTCTTTGAGAGGAAGAGAATGGGGAAAAGGGGGAAGTGGAAGGAGGGATGAAGACACTCCATTCTACACCAATCAAGCCAGTCATAAACACTGAAGTGGTTTCATGTATCTTGCCTAGGAATAATCCGCATAAAGGACATTTTGGCTCTAAGAATTTATGGGCTTGCAACATGCACTTTCCCTCTCTTTTGAAGTGATGATATTGTTTCTTAGGGAAGAATTTTGTGTGGAATATTAATTCATTTCACAGTTCTCAAGGAGTATAATGAATAACATTAGATGGGGCTTGCATACTCAAATATATGCTTACTTCATACCGTACTCAATTTGTATTAAATTACTAGTTTTCAAAACAATTTTGTTTCAGCTTGAACTGACATTTTCAGAGTCAAGGCAATTTAAATTTACCAACTTGACTGCACTTTTTAATTCAAGTGCACGTTTGAAAAGATTGAAAAAGCTGTTACAATAGCTTAACTCCAGCTCAACAATTTGAGAGCCAAGCGTAATGGAGAGTTAAAGAAGTTGCTTTCTCACTCGAGGCTGCTCAAATAATCTGAGGATTAAATCTAACATTACAGAGGTGGAAATGTACAGCAAAGGGAAAAATGCTTTCTTCCCAGCCAGCTTCGCAGACAAACTGCATTTCCAGACCCATTCAGTAAAGAATAAGTCCAAGTGCCTCCAGCAGAAACCTGTGGTAGCAGGTGTTTATAACATAATCAGGAGGGCTCATGGATCAGCAGGAATAGTACATGTATTTATATGCTCCCCTCTGCTCGGTTGGATGGAGGGGAGCAAAACCACTGTGTTCAAATGGGAACCTTATAAAGAGATATGGGGAAGGCCAAGGCAGCTAAATTAAATGTATCCTTCCTCTCCCTAGTCCAGGAGTCAACAGCCTTCGGCCTGCGGCCCATCAGGGTAATTCAATGACATCTGTGAGACATTTTGTTTACATTGACCGTTCGCAGACACAGCCCCCCACAGCTCCCAGTGGGTGCCAATGGGAGCTGTGGGACATGTTGGCTGCCACATGCCACAGCTCCAACTGGCTGGGAATGGTGAACCACAGCCACTGGGAGCTGCAGGGAGCCATGCTTGCAGACAGGTCAACGCAAACAAAATGTCTTGTGGGTCACAGATTACCCTGATGGGCCTCATGTCGAAGGTTGCCGACCCCTGCACTAGTCATTGTCAGACCTCCTGCACCACTTCTGTGGAGGAAGAGGTTCAGAGGAAGCCAGCCATCAGGTCAGAAATCAGTGAATTAAAAAATATTTGTTAATGTTGCTTGCAAGATTAACTGCACCTCTGCTTTCTGTAACACCTTCTGAGGCGTCAATATTCAGCTGCAGCCCAAGTGGCATAGCAACCAAGCCAAGTTGTCCAGTCACAGATAAGGAGGAAAGATGGTCTATGACTAGTCCTCCTTAGGTATTGCAGGAATATACATAAATAAATAAATTAATGATGATAAAGGAGAGGGAGAGTTCTTCTGAATTTCTGCCTTATGATCTGTGGGTTTAGGGGCCTCTGAAAATCTGCAGACCTCCAGAATACATTTTGAAGCATGCTCTCTATCTTCATTGCCTATTTCCCCTAGCCCCTGACAGGACACATTGGTGCTAATTAACCATTATTTTGTTTTGAAGAGTTTAAATCTTCCTTTTCTATACATTTTTTATGGAAGAGGGGAACACTTTACCCTTCAGATTGTATTTATTTTCTGCATGTATATTTTTTTCTGTTGCTTTCAATCAAGTTATTGCTTGATTATTTTTAATGTTAATTTCAACCCCAATAAGGATGATAGATACTGATAAGTAAGCCATGTGTGGCTTCATGGTGAATTAGTCATTGATATACACTAAGTAAGATGGCCTTTTTTGCTTATGGCAAATAATTCTAGCTCTTGCATCGAGATCAAAACAATCATAATTGCAATGATGCAAACAACCTTAGAATAATAGAAATGTAGGGTTGGAAAAGACCTCCAGAGGTCATCTAGAGCATCCCCTTGTGCAGATGCAGGACCAATATACCTAGATTAGGGGTTCCCAAACTTGGCTCATAGCTTGTTCAGGGTAAGCCCCTGGCGGGCTGTGAGATGCTTTGTTTACCTGAGTGTCTGCAGGTAGGGCCACTCGCAGATCCCATTGACCTGGAACAGCCAACTGCAGCCACTGGGAGCTGCGAGTGGCCCTACCTGCAGATGCTCATGTAAACAAAGCATCTGACAGCCCACCAGGGGCTTATCCTGAACAAGCCATGAGCGAAATTTGGGAACCTCTGACTTAGATGATCCCTGACAGATATTTGTCTAACCTGTTTTCAAAACACTCCATTGATGGGGATTCTGCAGCCATCCTTGGTAACCTTTCCTGTACTTAAGGAATTGACCCCAGATCTCCTGAAGCCTACCTTCACGTACTTATCCTGTAGTTAGGAAACTTTTCCTAATATCTAACCTAAATCTCCCTTTCTGCAGATTAAGCTGATTGCTTCTTGTCCTTCCTTCAGTGGATGTGGAGAATAATTGATCACTGTCCTCTTTATAACATCCCTTAATGATGTATCTTAATAAAAAATGCAATAAAATAGAACATTAAGGGATGGAGAACCCTGTCCCTTCAGCTTGTAGCTGCACACCTCTTGAAAAATAAGTGTATTCTAAGACTCAAATAGAGGAAGCTCTGCAGAATATTTTAACAGCCTGTTTATCAGAAATATACTTGAAATTCAACACATCTGGAAGGAATTCAGGAAATCTATTTAAATTTCTTATAACTTCAATGTATGAAAGATTTGTCAAATACAAAATTTTGTGCACTGGTGAGAGTTTGTGCAGTTTATTAGTGGATCACTTTCTTTTTCTCCTGGGAAAATAGAGAGAGACTGAACTTGGAGTTTTTCTCACTGAGCTGTCTACTTCTATGGCTTTTATCACTATTGTGCCTAATGAGTGTATGTTCATAATACTCATTACAGACAGAGAAGTATTATTATCTACACTTTCCTAGAGGAGAAAGAGAGATTAAGGTCCAGATCCTCAGCTTGTGTAAATTAGCTTAGAGCCATTGAAGTCTTTCTGCAGGAAGTCTGTGGCAAAGCAAGGAATTGACCCCAGATCTCTCGAAGCCTACCTTCACGTATTAACAACAAAAGTATTCTCCTTTGGGGGAATGGAGTCTAGTTATCCTTCACCGCGCCCTTCTTGACTCCTTTGGTTCTGAATTTGTTTGATGGGCACAATGTAACTGGGAAACGTGACCTTTCCCATACTGTGCTGTGATGCCTAGGGAAAGGCAGCATAATGGTTAGGAGTGAACAGGTAATCTTTGGCTGTGGTAATGCCACAGATTTTGATTTAATAGCATATAATACACAATCCTGTGTGATCTAAAATCAGAATCATATCTCAGGAAATAGGTGGGAAGGCTGCAATTCCATTTGAAATTCAGTATTAAAATAAAATTAATGTGACAGAGACTATGATCCAGCAAGTCTCTGGACTCAAAATCTTCCCTGAGATGAGCATCTGAGGGCCAAGAATTGACTGTAAACAAATTCTTGAGAGCAGAGAGTAATTCGCACACTGACTTACTCCTAATACTACCATTGATGGGGGTTTTTTCAATGGAAGAGTGGGACAAAACCTTTTGTGGACTTTGAGTTCCATTTTTTCAGATACTTCTTATACTTTCCTATATTTATTTTTAAAGGAGTTCTATATTAACTATCTGAGTTAAGGAGATGACATTGGATTTACTACAGCTGATACAGGCTAACATGAAGATCTTAACTGGGCTGAGGAATCTCTAGTCGGCAGTGTTTTTCTATGAGTTCTGGCTCCTATTGGACTCACTGCCACCTTGGCTAGGGAATGAGAACTGTCTCTGGGTTTTTATACCAATGGAATTTCCAAACAATCTCACATGGTTGGCTTACAGGGGCATCAGTGGGAACTTTCAAACAAAGAAATTTTAGTTAAAAATGCATTTGTTTATTAAAATGTTGTTTTAAAGAATACTAGTCAGGTTCTTTATCTAGAGGCATCTTCTCTGTTTATTTATTTTTATATGAATTTAATGTTTATACAAAGTGACCGTGGATGGATAGCCTGTGGATGCTAGGCATCTATTTACTGGAAAGGCAGTATATGTAAACTTCTCTACCAATGTTCAGCCAATGTGCAGCAACCCTAATATGTAAGGGCTGTTGCTATGGGTGATAGAGTAATTCAGTCTCTGTGCTCATTCAAAACTTGACATTTCTGCCCAGACTGACAAAAAATCTTTTAGTTGTTGCTGGTGCTTTTTGTGATTCTGAGACCTACCAACCAGGAAGTAGACACATTCATGCATCTGACAAAAACTTCATATACTGTTTGAGCTCAGGAATATACCAGAATTCTACAAAAGTGGGATGGGGAGTATGGAAATGGTTGATCAGAATTGTGGATTGAGGTGTACTGCATATATGTCAAGGCAAAAAGGGAGCATTATGATCATCTTGTCTGACCTCCAGCAGAACACAGTAAATGGGATTTCCCTGAATTAATTCCTGCTTTAGGACCAATACGTATATCTTGACTCAGCATATCTTTTAGAAAAACATCCAATCTTGATTTTAAAATTTCCAGTGATAGAGAATCCACTCCAATCAATTGGTAAATTGTTCCAATGTCTAATTATCCTCACTGTTACAATATTGTATCCTATTTCTAGACTGAATTTGTTTAAAATGTGAATTCTGGGATTACTGAGTCCTCTTGCCTAAGGGCAAATAACTAGTGACACAGAATGACAATAAAAAGCCTGTAAAATAGCCCCTCAGTTTAGGATTGAAGCACAAGGAAGAGAGCCCAGGCCATAACTACCACTAGGTGGCATATCAATATATTAGGATATCATTTTTTTTTCTTTTAAACTGATGAAAAAATGGTTTAACTCTCACAAGATGTGTACAGCTGGGGCATTTTCCCCATGGGATTCACATAGGTCAAAAATTAACAGCAGAGATTCTGGGGAGTTATTGGTTCAACCTCATAAACAGTTTTCATGTTCTCTGTGGTCTATCTATGTATATTTAGATTTTATTTCAAAATTGCACAAGGGTTTTAAAAATTGCCTGGAAGCTTTTTTTATGGTCCCAGATTCTGATACCATTACTCAGGTTGAGTAGTACCTTACTCTACAAGAAGCCCCTCTGGGACTGTTCAACATGTTAGAATTTGGGTTTACATGAGGGTTTAATGTGATGAGCTTACTTATATGAAAACTACCACCACCTTGGTCACACTGTATTTTACAATATGTTAATTACCACTCAGTAAAAACCCACCTTTTTGTCTTAATGAAGACAAGGCCAGTATGGGTGCTTGTGTGGGAGGACCTCAAACAGAGGCAAAAAGGGTTTGTTCTTTCCAAGCCTTAAGAATGTTATTTATCCCGTAATATTGTCCATATGATGTGTTTTGTGATAACAGTATTATTGTTACATCAAATAACAAAATGTCTCTCAAGTTTATATCATGCTAAGCCTATGTTGTTTGTTAAAACCAGGTATGTACTTTGGGAAGGTTACCTGGTTACTAATTGCACGTAGAAAGTGACCCAGGTAAGGTATTTAGTCTTAACTTGTGTGGCTGTAGCTTACTCAGCAAATTGCTCTGAATCTCACTAACACTTGAAACTACTGAAAGTCTCCTTTCATCACACAAACAAATGATTTTTGAAATTTTTTTGTGCAATGTAATTGGGCACAGGGACATTTTTCTTTGACATTTGCCGTGTTGAGCTTGTTGTCTACCTTTTTTCCCTCCTTTAAGGTTATTTTGCAGTAGTTAATTTAAGAACACAGCAAAATTCACCTACTTCTTCATCTTTTTTTTTCCCTAAGAGGACATAAAGTAGGAAGAAAAATTGAGTAATAACTCACTTGGTAAATAGTTCCACTGAAAACAAGATTATTACTGAGGAAAATAGAAAGAAGCATAGACTCTGGCAAGTCAAGTATAAAAGTATAATTAGGCAGGCCAAAAAAGAATCTGAAGAGCAACTAGCCAAAGACTCAGACTCAGAGCATTTTTTTTTTCAAGAACATCAGAAGCAGGACGCCTGCCAAACAGTCAGTGGTACCACTAGATGACTGAGGTGCTAAAGGAGCACTCAAAGACTGGGCCATTGTGAGGAAGGTAAATGATTTCTTTGCCTCAGTCTTCACTGCAGAGGATGTGAGGGAGGTTTCCACACCTGAGCCATTCTTTTAAGGTGTAAAATCATAGGACTGAAGGGACCTCGAAAAGACATCTAGTCCAATCCCCTGCTCTCATGGTAGGACTAAGTATTATCTAAACCAGGGATTCTCAAACTTCATTGCACCATGACCCGCTTTCGACAACAAAAATTATTACACAACCCCAGGATGGGGGACCATACACCTGAGCCTGCCTGAATCTCAACACCCCGGGTTGGGGAACCAAAGCCAGAGCCTCACCGTCACGGGCAGGGGGAAGAGGAAAAGCCAAAGTCCAAGTGCTTCAGTCCCAGGGTCAGGGCAGGTGGAGGCTGGAACCTCAGCCCTGCCTCTCAGAGCTGAAGCCCTCAGGCTTCAGCTTTAGCTATTGGTGGTGGGGCTCAGGCTTTAGCTTTGGGCCCCAGCAAGTCTAAGCCAATCCTGGTGACCACATTAAAATGGGAACACGGCCCACTTTTGGGTTCCAACCCAGTTTGAGAACAGCTGATCTAGACCTTCCCTGACAGGTATTTGTCTAACCTGCTCTTAAAAATCTCCAGTGATGGAGATTCCACAACTTTCCTAGGCAATTTATTCCAGTGCTTAACCACCTTGACAGTTAGGAAGTTTTTCCTAATATCCAACATAAATCTTCCTTGCTGCAATTTAAGCCCATTGCTTCTTGTTCTATCCTCAGAGGTTAAGAACAACAATTTTTCTCCCTTCTCCTTGTAACAACCTTTTATGTACTTGAAAACTGTTAGCATGTCCCTTCTCTCTTCTCTTTTCC
Organism: Dermatemys mawii; assembly: GCA_007922305.1. Classification (NCBI taxonomy): domain Eukaryota; kingdom Metazoa; phylum Chordata; order Testudines; family Dermatemydidae; genus Dermatemys; species Dermatemys mawii. The sequence goes on along the minus strand of ML677348.1, from coordinate 32,209,758 downwards.
AGACTAAACAAACCCATTTTTTAAAATCTTCCCTCATATGTCATGTTTTCTAGACCTTTGATCATTTTTGTTGCTCTTTCTCTAGTTGTCCACATCTTTCATGAAATGTGGTGCCCAGAACTGGACACAATACTCCAGTTGAGGCCTAATCAGAGTGGAGTAGAGGAACTGTCCCTGGTTTAGATATCAATAGAATAGGTGTTGAAACAAATTGATAAATAGTAATAAGTCACCAGGGACCAGACAATATTCACCCAACAGTCTGAAGTAACTCAAATATGAAATTGCATAACTGCTCGCAGTGGTATGTAACCTAAAAATTAAATCAGCTTCTGTACCAGATGACTGGAAGATAGCTAATATGACACCATTTTTTCCAAAAAAGTCTCCAGAGGCCATCCTGAAAATTAGAGGCTAAGGCCACTATATTAATCCATAATACACCCATATCTTGAATACTGCATGCAGTTCTGGTTGCCCCAAAAAAGATATATTAGAATTGGAAAAGATACAGAGAAGGGCAACAAAATTGATTAAGAGTATGGAACAGCTTCCATATGAGGAGAGATTAAAAAGATTTGGATTTTTCAGCTTTGAGAAAGATGACTAACTGGAGATATGATAGAGTGGTGTGGAGAAAATGAATAAGGAAATATTATTCACTCCTTCACATATCACAAGAATTAAGGTTCCCCCAAATGAAATTAATAGGCAGCAGGTTGAAAACAAACAAAAGGAAGTATTTCTTCACACAACACGGTCAACCTGTGGATCTTGTTGCCAGTGGATGTTGTGAAGATTAAAAGTATAACAGTGTTAAAAAAAAGAATTAGATGAGTTTATGGCTATTATCCAAGATGGTCAGGGATGCAATCCTATGCTCTGGATGTCCCTAGCCTATGACAGCCAGAAGCTGGTCGTGGATGACAAGGGATGGATCACTCGATGATTGCCTGTTCTGTTCATTCCCTCTGAATATCTGGAACTGGCCACTGTCAGAGGACAGGATACTGGGCTCGATGGACCATTGTTCTGACCGGTATGGACGTTCTTGTTTGTATGGAGTAACGTACTAGTTAGCATGAGTAAGAGTAGACAATTGTGCAACCACTATTTACACTGATGAGCACCCAAGTAGTTCCATTGAGTCTTAAAGATTGTGCAATTGGGCCACTACTACTTAATGCCAAAAATATGCAAATTAAAACACATAGTTCCAAAAAAATCAATGAATTTTCCTTTTTTTTTTTGTTCTGAGTATGGCATAGACTGTTCTTTTTGTAAATAGTAGGAACCTTACCTCAGTCTTTCAAAGTCCCTATCTACTTTGGGGAAAGGATTACTTTATGCAGGTAACCTCTAAAATGAAGTCACTTGGATTTTATTCAGCTTTGTAAACCTTTGTAAACCACTGAGCCCCTCATGTGGATAAGTATTTCTATTAAGGTTACTTTTGATCTGTTCTATTAGTACAAATTTTACACTCTTCTGACTTATAGTAAAACACACCATCGTATATAGCTGTAAAACTCCAGAAATCTGTGCTTGGTGAATTCTGGCTCCCAGTTCCAGTAAAACAAATAATATAGCAGCGTTCTTCTGTATGATATTAACAAAATGCTATTTCACACACATGTTTCAGGCCAGCAGAAAGTCCTGGAGAGCAGGAGAATTATAATTCCAATTTGGTGATACCTCGGTTCTGCTCAGCTATCACTAATGGCCAATAGCTATTACTATTCCTTTAAAAAAATTACATAACACTTCTGAAGCTTTCCATTTTCTGAGTTGGATGGGCATGCTAGGTAAGCGGAGAGAGGAAGGTGAATACCATTGATCATACAATGAAATTGTAGTGGGTGCTTTTCATTTTATATTATTTTATTTTTTTACATTTGTTTTGCTTCATAAGTCAGTGACTGCATTTGCCATAATGGGCTTATTTGCATTATAAACAAAGGGCCTTCCTCTCAAACTTTTTGAATTTGTTTACTTGTCTGTGCAATGCTTATCATGAACCAGAGACGTCATATTTTTATTCACATTTACAACAGAAATATTCAATTACTGTATTAGTCATATAATTGGCTCTTCATATTAAACATTCTCATGTGCGCCTATATAATAGAGTTATGTTCCACATTACTGATACAAGTCAAAGGGTGATCAGAGTTTTCAAGTATAAAATGTTTTAGATCTAGTTGATTGTTTTATTCTAAAGATTTAGTAGTTTATACTAGTGGTGGGCAACCTGCGGACCATACGCCTCATGTGGCCCACCAAGGTAATCTGATTACGGGCTGCGAGACATTTTGCTGACGTTGACTGTCTGCAGGCACGGCCCCCTGCACCTCCCAGTGGCCGTGGTTCCCACTGCTTCCCACAGCTCCCGTTGGCTGGGACCAGAGAACCGTGGCCACTGGGAGCTGCAGTGGGTCATGCGTGCGGATGGTCAATATCAGCAAAATGTCTCGCAGCCCATAATCAGATTAGCCTGATGGGCTGCTTGTGGCCCACACCCATCACTGGCTTATACCATTTGTTATGTGAAGTTTAGTATTACAAGTAATCAAAGACACATATACGTTCCAAAGGGATATAGTATGTGTAAATCAACAAAATGCTGGGGATTATATTCTCAGCTGGTATTAGCTGCTGTAGTCCCATTGAAACTGATGGAACTATGCTGATTCATACCAGTTAAGGATATGACCCATAGATGCACCTACTTTGGGCCAGTGCATGTTTCTACTTGAAATAGTCACCAAGCTCTAATATGTAGCTCATAATGACGCATAAAAATAATGTGCAGTGCACTAATTGCTTATTATTAAACACTTGTAATAATAATTGCCATCTAATGGCAAGTGTAATTAAATGAAAGATGGCAGGACCTCTCCAGCTTCTATTGCTATACTGGTTTGACATGATCAGCAGAGCTGGTCCTAAACACCTGAAAAAACTGAATATACATGTTGCACCCCTTCCCTGAGGTACCTAGACAGACTAAAAATTAGGGCTCAGAACATTCATAATAAAATATTTTCAGTTTGAAGAATATGCCAGGTTAGAAAGTAGTGGAAGGGGTAGAGAATTGTAGGAGTTTCGGGAGCCAAAATGGGTTTCAGAAATAGCTGTTAACCTGGGAGATTCTTGCATTTTTAGGAAACCAGATTGATAAAAATTGATCTATTTTTTGGGGAATTTAAAAGTTAATTCCTCATTCTGAGCTCTGTCTTAACTCTGGCCATTATAATTACCTCTCCTAACTGAACTTGTTTTGCTACCAGTGTTCCCTATGACTATTGGCACAACTGTGTCAGTATTTTAAAAGGTGCTATTGCTATTCAGTCTTTATTGGAAAACCATATATTAGTCTTCTGTGACTTGCGTCTGCTAGAATTGCTGCAGGCTGATAAAACCTTTCAGCTATTCCTAGAAATTAGAAAATGCTGCACCTCTGCAATTGGCTCCTGCCATTAATTTTTATAAGTTATGGGACAGTTCACTTCTCTCTGCTTCTTTTTCTTGATGTTACCCCTAGCTCCCTTATTTAGTTTCACCGTTTAATTCCATTTTTTTAGAGTCTAGTATTGATTCTGTGATATGTAGATCTCCCTAAAAGATGTTTTAAAAATATGCAATATTTATAGTTTTAGATCACTGTCTGCAGTGTGTATTTCACTAAATCGCTGAAAAAATAAAAATTATAGTGAAGAGATATAAAAAGTGAAATGAGCTAGATTTAGAAGTGCTACAATATGTAATTTAATATTACAATTCTGTTTTGGATTTGGTAGCTCAGGGATTGGCAACCTTGGCATGCAACCCTTTCCCCCCCAGTGTAAGCACCCTTGGCGGGCCCAGCCAGTTTGTTTACCTGCTGTGTCCACAGGTTCGGCCAATCGTGGCTCCCACTGGCTGCCGTTCACCACTCCGGTCCAATGGGAGCCATTTAGAGGAGAATGATTCACTTCTACATGGTTTAATACTGCCACCATTGTCAATTCTAAATATAATCCTTCTGCCAGGTGGAGCTGGCAGCAACCAGGACCAGGTTCAATAACTAGGGGGTCCCTTTCAACAATACAAGACAAAACTAGCTCGAGCCCCCACCCAGTAACCTGGGAAAATTACACACCACCCCTAGTTGCCTCTGAGAGATACTTCCCGACTTGCAAGCATAGAGTCTGAGTGTAAAAAAGAGCTGTTAACTTTTAAAAGAGGGAAGTCACTTGATATTGGGGAAAATGCCACAAGCAGGATTTATAATCATAAAACTGTGAACAGGGTACCAACCCCAGAGTGCATGGGGCAGAATCTTCTGCCTCATGTTCTTGAGTTCTACAACCGACAGTTCCTTTTCTGTGTCCCTCTCTGCTCCCTCACCGTATCCCACTCACAGTGGTTGTCCTTGGTCAATGAGGACCCAGTGTTCCAAGGTGCATCTGTGAGAGTTCACCTCCCATCTAGGGAAAAGGCACCTGGCTTGCTCCACCATCTGACCACTTGTTCTGGCTGGCTGACCCAGCAGTTGTGGTTCCTCTCCAGTGGCCACCTTGCCAGCCACTGTTCCTTGCAACCTGGCTACCTCACCAGCTGCTGTTCCTCACCTCCTGGCTGCTCTGCCACCCCTGGTTCCTCTCTACTGGCTGCCCCGCCAGCCACAGTTCCTCAGTACTGGCCACCTTGACAACTGCTGTTGCTTTCTGCTGGCTGCCCTGCCGGCTGCTGATTCTGTTCCACACCTAACCAGCCATGGTTCCACTCACCAGTCACCTTCTGCCACCTGTCTCTCTGCTTTGACCTCTGCAGGTCAGTCTCTTGAGATGCCACCCAGCTCTTAGAAATTTTCAGTTCTAAGGCTGGGCAGAGATGCTGTCTCACCATAAGTGATTGTCAGTTCTTTTGAGCATTTAAAATAACAAAAGCTATTTAGCTCTATCTCTGAGCAGTGGGAAGGAATGGGTTAAACCAGACCAGGGACCGTTAGGGAAAGCCCACACCCCCTGGCTGGGACACCTGTCTCCACCTCCTCTCCCCTTTCACAGGGCTCTTAGATTTGAGCCTCTGGCTTATTTAGGCTCTTTCGGCTGACCTCCTCATTTGGGACAGGTTAAGCACAGTTCTGCACCCCTGTACTCAGACAATAGAGACAACAACACTGAAGACAACATTTCACTACCTCTGCGTTTGGTACTAAAGTGATTTGTAAGCCAATATTAGCCAAAGTTGATCACTTGGAGCTACACAGGTCCTGTCTGCTAGATACCTACTGTGACAAAGCTCTGTCCTTATCTTCGTGGATCTTGCGTTTCCTGGCGGATTTTTACTAGCCTCAGCGGCTCACTGTGACCCTCCACGGAGCCCTTCTCTCTCTGGAGACAAGGTCACAGTCTATTGAGCCATTTTCATCACAAACCAGTGAGGAGAAGCTATCCTTCCTGGCACAGTCTCTATTGTCTCCCAATCTCAGAGACTAATTAGGGGAGGCAGAAAGGGGGGAGCCCAGGCCCGCCCTCTACTCTGGGCTCCAGCCCAGGGACCCTAATAGTATCAGCTAAGATGGCTGACCTTTTATCCACAAAACACAATACAATTCCCTGGGCTACTTCCCCACAGCAGTCCCTGCTTCTTCAAACTCCACTTCACCCCTACCTCAGGGCCTCCTTCCTTCTGTATGATAAGTTGTCCACCACTCAGTCTCACCAACAGCATAACTTCCTTCCACAGCTCCTGACACCCACAGCCCACCTGACTAACTGGGAGGTTTTTATCTGGATTCAGCCAGTCCCTGATTGGCTTCAGGTGTCCCAATCAGGCTAGCTGTTTCTACTCCTTTCTAGAAGGTTCTTAATTGGCCCCAGGTGTCTTGATTGGCCTGGAGTAGCCTTTGTTTGCCTATCCAGGGAACAGGGACCTGCACACCCTGAGACTAATGTACCTGCCTTCCAGCACTCTCCTATATCTTTCTGGTCTGACTCCGTCACACTACACAGAGTAGGTATGTTCATGTAAATACAGCTTGCTCCTTGAAGTCTCTTCTTCTCCCACTGGCTGTGAGTGGAGACTTCATTCAGACCTTGCTTACATAAATGGGAAGCAAACTGATGATTTCAAGAACTGGAGACTCTACTACTAGTCCTTAATTATTTTTAGCCATAGCAATCAAATAGAAAGCATTGTTTTAGTTTCATACTGGGTTGTTACTCTAGTCTAAATATAACATAAGTTATATTTTAATGGACAGTCAACAGTGCATAGTATCAGCAGAACATTAACACATTGGGTGGCTGGTGGTGAATTTTTGTTTTTATTTAGCTACACTGTCCTTAGCACAATTTAAATTAGAGAGTTCTTAATTGATCTGTTCTTTTTCATTATGATGATCTAACAAATACAGTTGTTCTAGTATATGCAAGCTGCGTAGCATCTTAGAGAAGGTCATGTGTGTTGTGATCACCTACACTACAAGATACGATCATACTTTCTGAATGTCACAGTTCATCTTTGATATAGCAATGCAAACTGTCTTTGATTACTTCCCAGATAAGATCAAAGCTTTGTCCTGTTCTTCTGCTGATGTAGCTTTCTTGTGTTCTACTGAATTTTCAATTAAATTAAGGTAAGCGTAGAGCACTTATTCATTGTCCTTTGCCTCTTCTGAAAGAAAGAAAGAAAGAAAGAAAGAAAGAAAGAAAGAAAGAAAGAAAGAAAGAAAGAAAGAAAGGGAAATGGAGGCTAGGCAATAGAAGTTATCAGATAGTCAAGAATAAATGGAGAAACCAGAATCTTTGCAAAGGGTTGAGGAAGACAAACAAGGAATTTGATTTGAGGATTAAACAATAACCTAGTTAAACTCTGAGTTCTCAAGCAATGATTCCCTCCAGTTGGGACGTCTCTGCAGGGCTTACTAGGTTGCCACAAGGAAATTAAAAAAGCTAGACTATCCATACAGTGTCATGTTCCTGCTCCTATGCACCATGAAGTGAGAAGAAGTTATTTGCACTAATAGGGTTACCAAACCTTGAGACTGTATTAGCAGAGTAGCTTTTTTTAGTTCCTTTGTAAGCAATCCAGTAGTGGCCATGGAGGTGACTCTCGGTGACTCAGCATTAAAGCCATCCTGGATTGACATCTGAAAGTCTACAGAAAAAGCAGAGGATGGTATTGCAGAAACTGGCTGGTCCCTGGCTACACTCCCACAATTCCCCATAGAGCCTCAGCAGAAAGGCTCTCACAAAGCGCTGTGGGAGCCGGGAGTGGAAAAAGAAGAATGCCATGGGGCTGAAGCTCCCACTCTTTTGGCCCAGGAGAGAGCTACTGGATTTCATTACCCTCTACTAATCGTACTGGAAGGAAAAGTCTTTACTCAGTAAAAACTGGAAGACATAGTTTTTACTCAGACCTGTCCCAGTTAATGCTGTGATTGAATATAATGGGAATTTTAGCAGTTCTGCTTCCTTCTCTGTTGTATGAAGGGACATGGTTGACACCACTGGAAGCCAAATGTCATAAATTAATAGATATGTTTCTCCCCAGGAAATTTATTGAGACTAAATACACACAAAATAATGAATTTAAAAGGCAAACAACCTTCCCTCCTCCAAACAAAAGCATATTTTAAAATGTATATTTTAAAAAAGGTAAAACCCAGATGGGTATGTTACCAGTTCCTGGATCTCTGGTAGATTAACACACATTATTATTTTGCTTTAACCCACAGAAGACTCTGAGCATCATATTTAATTTTATCAAGGTCAGCTAATTGCTATAAAATATTTGTATGCTACTTGTGATTCTACAATTACTACAATAGTGTTTTTAATGTTACCAAATGAAATATAAAATTGAGCAATTTTTCATAAATAAATAAAAATGTCATTGTTCTCCATCTCTGAGAGAATCTATAAAATAAACAAATAATATAATTAAATACAGATTAGGACTGTTAAATGATGACGAGCTGAGTGTCACTACATTGTTGATGGGTATCGTGTAAAATCAAGCTTGCACCAGTTTGTGGATACTTGCATCAATACGAAACATTCACTGCTGGCTAACAACACATATCAGTTCTTGTTCATTTCAGATGCTTTTATGCATGTGCAATATGGTTCTTTTTCCTCCCTGATCTGCACAGAGATTAAATGATGATGTGAAGTTAGTAAATGTCACACTTAACTGTCTTTCCAGCAGAGTATGTTCTTTAGGACTTGTCTTTGCTGACAAGGACACAAGCAAACATTGTGAAGGTTAAGCAGTGAAATTAAACAACAATAATCCTCCTACATATGCTTTCAAGGACACTTCCAGAAAATTAGCAGCAGGTTGGGAGTCAGTGCTCCAATAGAAAAGAATTTTTCTGGTTTGTTTTTTGTTTAAAAAAAGAGTATAGAAAAAATCTATTTACTCTCCCCAGACATGTCCATGTATTTTACTGGAAGCCTGCACATTGCAATTACTTTCCATTACTGAACAATGCTAGCAAATTGGTTTCCATAAAAAGATCTAGTATTAATCTACATATATGTTGGGTAGAGGCATATCTTCCAGTGAGCGCTGAACAGAAAAAAAAAAAAGCCATTTTCTCACGTCAATTTATGACAGTGAAATACAGGGTCACGGGATAAAATGCCAGTGACCCATGCAGTAGTCATTCTTTCAGTCTCCTAATGTTTTAAAAGACTAAAGCAATAACTTCAACAGTAATGTGGTGGTATGAAGGTTCAGTCTGAGAGTCTTTTGATCTAGTACAACACCACTGAGTATATCCTGAGGGAAATGAATACCTGGCTTCTGTAATTTGGCCCCACATATTAAAAGGATTTAAGTGGTGAATTCCTGTCTTTAAAAACATTATGTAAAGGGAAGAAAAAGGAGTAATATAAAGGCAGCACTTGTTCTTCATCATATATATGTCATTGCTGCCTAACAGATCATATGTACACCTGGTGCACCTGGTGCATTCCTATTTGGAGAATCTCGGGTCAATGGAACTTCAAAGTTAACCACCCTTCTGGGATGGATTTACAATATGCCCTGCATGACAACTGACATGGGTTTTGGTTAATTTAAGGGGAGAAAATGATTTCCATAGTCAGTGGCAACCAACCCCAAAGTATGTAAATCCATAGTTTATTAGCAGAAATGCTTCAATATAAATTTAGCTGCAGCACCACCTGTTGGAAATCTATGAGTGGGGGAAATGTTGGTTCATGGGTCATTTGTGGTTTAAGTTGAGATGTTTTTTCATAGCTGCTGCTTTTGCAAAATTCTGCACTGATGCATCATTCTTATTTTAAACCATATTTTCCTACCAGTTGTCACCTATACATTACATAACTATTAGCACGAGGCTTGTGAAAAAAAAAAGTTCAGGTACACTCAAAGACAGTTTTATTTTAATTTTTGAAAACTTTTTTTAAAAGGAGAATTATAATGTTCACTCGGGATAAAGATGCTTTTGTAACTATTCTGTGGTAAGAAAAGCATACTCTTTCTGAGGGCAGTTATAGAATAACTTACATTTTCACAGGTATTAGAATGAATTTTCTCTGAACATCTCTGATAGTATTGAGTTTAATTTGAAATAGATGCACAGCTCTCCTCAAGAGAATGCTATGACTGAGCTATCACACTTAGTGTATGTGGGGGATATTGGAGATAGAAAATACATTTATTACCATATTTTTCAAATAGTAATTATCTTTCCTTCGATTAAACAAGTGCCATAGTATTATTCATTAAACCTTTTCTCATTGACAACGCTATCGCTGTTAACAGGGATTTCAGATAAATTGCAAGTTTTCTTGTTGTACTATTTTGGATCATAACCACATCATCAAGAGAGGAAAATGAAAATTAATATTGCAGTGATGCCCAGTGACAGTTACACTATCCGGATTATCTTACTTTACTTTTATTGAGAAAAAATGGGATTAAAAAAAACCAGAGAATTTGCAAGAGAAACAAAGGCAATAAATGTTGTATAAGTGTGTTTGTCAACATTACTAAATATTTACTTGAGTTTGCAGACCCTTATTAAAAAATCCAGGGAATGAGGCATAGAATTGCATTTACTATAAACGTGAAGAGAAATAGAAAAAGAACAGCTGAAAGAGTAACAAAACAAGATTAAAAATAGAGGTATTGGGAGATGAGAGGATGATCTCTACAACAGAAAGAGAAAAAACTACAAATGTCATCTTGAATGACACTTATTTAAAAGCCCTTTCCCTTATTGCAATTGCTATTTTAAAAATGCTTTCTAATGTATGGAAGATCTGCTAGTTATGTTTAAATGTGCCTTTTCCACTTATTCTAGATAGGAATAAAATAATCTTCCTTAATTACTGATCCAAGGGGATCACCTAATCAGATATTAGTTAGATTCTTTTATTTTGCTACTAATTTTACCATCAGCTAAATCATGCCTACAGCTGATCCAGCTGGATCATAATTTGTTTGTACAAAGTAAACCATATCTCTAGCTGGTGATACCCATATGGTTATTTAAATAGCCTTATTGTGGTTTGAAAAGCATTCTTGATGGCTAATCACTACAGATACTATATCTCCAAGTCTGTGTGTGTAGATGGGTGTGTGTAAACATAATGTGCATTCTGAGTTTAATATCAGGTTGTTAGTAGTATCTTCTATTCCTTTTTTTTCTTTGAAAAAAAAAAAGAATATTGCACATTTGTTGCCGGAGAGATGTTGATAATATTGGCATTACATATGTGCTTTATATCTGGGGGCCTTTTCCCAGGGTACTGGAGCTGCTTCAGCTGAAGCAACATTATGTTGGTGTGGAAGGAAGATGAAAAAGTTTGTTTTATGACTTTGATTCTTTCATGTAATAAATATTCTGAAAATGGCCTAGATCTAAGCATTGTGGAGGAATGCATTAGTCATGTTCTATATATTTTCCAGTTTAGCATCTTTTGCACAAATTCAATTTAATTTTGATGTCTTTGTGATCTTACCATTAAGTACAGCAACTGAGCTACCCCTTTTGTTCTGAATTTATGCCTGAGCTCAGAAAGATGAGAGGTTGTACATGTGTCCACTCCACTGCACAGCCCATAGGAAACTTGCAGGAAAGTGGAGATTGTAGAACTTTGAGTAAATCAAAAATCAGAAAACTAGAGTAACCTCTTGTGACTGCTGAGCCTCAAGGGAGCAGGCTGCACAAGAGGCAAACCTATTATAATTGAAATAACGGCATTAAGTACTATACAATGTGGGCCAAATGAATGGCCATTCATTGAAAATACACTATATTCTGGAATTCTTAAGAGATTAAGGAGTGAGTTATCCATAGGTAAAATGTTGCAGTGAATATGTGCATATGGCAATTTGAGTCGTTCAGATATAGCACAAAGGAGATTTCATAGTTTTCAGGAATGAATTCAGCTTGCTACATTTTACTCTGTTATGTGTGTAATAGAATGCAAATTCCACGTGTTATCTTTGGAGTGTCAGTACACCAGCCATAGATACATATACAGTTATTAGACGGCATACGTCTCTGTTACTGGTCTAAAACATCTACTTTGTGTTCTGCAACAAATGAAGTCAGAGCACCCTGGGCAGGCTCATCACTGAGGCACTGTTATAGCATATTTTATTTGTTGATTTATTTATTTATTTGTATCACTTGTGTTTTAGAATTCGAACTTATCAGTTCTCTGTCAATAAGCTCAGACCGCAGGGAGCTGGAACTGCTGCTAAAACAAATCCATCTGCTTATCAGAGTTGACAAAGCTACAATGGAACTGAGGATGAATCCTCAATTTTCCCTGAGTTTTTTGTCCATTGCATTAGGACATACTCGTGCTGAGAACATGGAAATGGGACTCATTCCTTTGCAACTACAAACAAACAAACAAAAGAACAAAAACAGTTTGTTTTTCTTTTCAAGAAACCAGGCTCTATCTAGTCTAATTTTGTATGCAATCTTTTAGCACATCTTAATGTAAATTGAACTTACTTTTGTTTATCATCTGATAGGTAATGAATACTTAAATCTGATAGATTATTAAGTGTATCTTATTAAAGAACTCAACATTACTTGCTGATATCAACTTGTATTTTATAGCCTACCTAAAATATAAAACCAAGACTTTTTTGTGCTTGCGTCCTCTCTCTCTCTCGTGTGTGTGTGTTGTTTTTAATAAGAGGGAGCATCCTCTAATTATTTCTTTCGTTTTAAAGTATCCTTTCCCCATTTCTGCCATCGTGATTCATTCTGCCTACTTGTGGTTCCACAGAACCTTGCATGGCAAAATATAGGACTCTCTTCCAAATCTCATCAGTGATGCTCCTGAAGGGCACACTGAGGTATGACACAACATGCTTTCTCTTTTCCTGAATTTGCACAGGTGTATATAACTGCAAAAATTGCCAGGTAGTGGTGAATCTTAGTTTCTATAAAAGGAAGAGTGAAATGTTGCTTCTAGTAATGTCTATCTCAGGGCTGGTCTATACAGAAACTTCAACTTCAGTAACTAAATTAGTGCAATGCACATCTTTTGTTATTTTGCAATATTGAAATAGAAGACTTTTATTCCAAAATACAGTAATAAGGTTAGAGGTGACAAAAGCTGTAACTAAAAACCAACATAATGATTTTGGTGAATTTTTGTGTATAGGCAAAGCCTGAAATAGGAGTGCAGCTTGTAAATAAGTAAAATTAGAAGTTTCCAAAGTTGATTAACTATTTCAGTAAAAGAAAAGGTCTCTGATAGGCTAGAAAGGAGCATGGACCAGTGGTTAGTCTTGAACTTGGGAAATCCAGGTTCAGTTCTCTACTTTTTCAACTTTTGGGGTGACTTCAGGCAAGTCACTAAGCTTCTCTATGGCTTATCTCCCCCATCAATATCACTAGAAAGTAGTGATAGTAGCACTTCCCTACCTCACAGGGATATTGTGAGAATAAACACATTAAAGACTGTGAGGTGTTCAGATACTTCAGTCTTGGGGTTGTCCTTAAGAGAGGGGACAGGTGTTTGTTAGCGTGCATATCTACAATGTCTTGTTACAGAAAAGGACCTGTGTTTTGCTGTCTCCTCAGCTGAAGGAAAGCTGTAGAAAACTCAATGTGCTGACTCACAAAAGGGGTAGCTTTTCTGAGTAATATAGCTGAATGATACCGATTTTTTTCTAAAAAGTGATTGTACAGGCTACATTTTTATTGATTCAATACCCTTCAAATAATAAAAATGTTGTTTATTGAATTATTGGAAGGACTGAAGGCTGCTTCTTCGTGAGCTATTTTGTAATTTATGCTCTTATTTGGCAAAAAACAATATTCTAGTTGTAAAGCAGTTGTTTAGGAAAGGATAGAATGATAAAGTAGGGCAAAGTATTTGTGCACTGAATTTGTTTGCTTTGGCTTAAGAATAGATGTTAATACATGTTCATAAAAAGAAGGCACATGGTTTTGTGAGAAGTGCAAAAAAAAATTTCATTCATTATTACTGGGCAAATGTGAACTCTAATGGTTCCACTATATGCATAAGACAAAAGGATACAAAATCTAGTCATTCTTTATTTTCTGGAATGTTCTAGGAAAAAAATATTTCTGGTGCTGATTGTGCCAAAAGATGCTGATGGTTAATTGTGATGTATAAATTTATTGGGGATTAAAATAATTCCAAAGAATTTAACCCTATTCTTACAAATTACTCCCCACATCACAACTTCAAGAAGGAAAAAGGTCCATGTTCTTGACATAGGACAACGCTTGACACTGTCCTGTGCTATAAAAATGAAATTAATTTAGAAGTTGTCACTGTTTCATTGTGTAAATAGTAGAATCATGAAACTGCTGTTACAAGCACTTCACAATTTTCAGGTTCCTTTGTCTGTTCAGGAGCATTGTAAAGCAATTATCATTGTCTACATGTTCAGTGAGATTAAAAAATCTGATAATAGCCCTACACAAATAGCTACTGTCCCTCTTTATGCCTAAAATAAGATTTTAGGAGGCATCATTGAGAAGAACAGATACTTACTTCACCCTATCCCACATATTTCCTGCTGAACTGCATTAAGCAGGTTGTCTGCGCTGTTTCATTTCTTTATATCAGGCTTTATGCCTCTGCCATGGGGGTGAAAAGAAAAAAATAAATAGAAACTAAAAAGAGTTAGGATGATAGTAGACTAAAAAAAAAAGTGTGGCCTTCTGTGGGAGTCTGAAAGATAAGATGCTCTCTGTATTCTTGCTAAAGAACAGGCAGTGTTACTTTACTGTACTTCAATATGAAATATGTTAACCTGTTCAGATTGGCTTGTGCAATATTTACAGTAGATAACTACCTTAAAACAAAATCACATTGAGACTCATCCTTTGCTGCCTCCAAAAACAGAACTTGCTGTGTATCTACTACTTCCTTATATAACTCTGTATCTCTCTCTCTCTCTCTCTCTCACACACACACACACACACACACGCACACACAGTCCTATTTCCAAATATTTATTTCCTTTTGTCTAAAATACTGTATTGCAGTTTTACGTCTGGGTCAAGTTTATTTTTCTTTAGACCCATTTATGTCTCCTTAGCCAATTTCTTTGAAGTGGCCCTATCTGTACTAAATATGAATTTGTCCGCATCACTGAGAGCTGGCTGTACATAGGTTTTGGACATTTTTTACATTGAGGTTTTTAATGTGTCCTCTTAACTCATTCTCCTTAATCTAGGGATTAACCTGCTTGGCTGTTCACTACTGCTATATCTTTTTTGCTAGGTGGTGAAAAAGGCACAGGACTTCTGCTAGGGTTTGTCCATCAGAAAGCACACGTTCTCTTTGTAATATGCTATACTTGAAGGCAGCAGGTACACACATTTGCCACACATACTATATAATCATGTTATTAAGAAATTGATCAGAGAAATGTGAGTCTAATCTAGCTGGAATGAATCGCCGTAGCTGCTGATCAATGAAAATTCTATAGGGGCTCTGGCTCCCTCAGCATACTCTTGATCCCTTTCTACAGTGTTGCCAACTCTTATGATATTTAGCATTTTTTTCTTAAAGACCCAGTTGCTAGAATCAAAAGATTACATGGGAATCTCAGACCTCTCTTGTCTTGTCTTGTCCTGTCTTCAAGGATGTTTCTAGTACTCATGGTTGCAGAGAGAACCATGAAAATGCACAGTGAGTGCACCGTAAGGATTCTCAAATGCAAAAGGGAAAAAAACACATTTAAAAAAATAATGAATTTTAAGCCAATCTAATGAGTTGGGGGACTTAACTTACGATTTTTGAATGCTTGGAGTTTGCAGTACTTCCTATGTAAAAAGAGGCATTCTCTAGTTACTCCCATCCTAAGCCTCAGGAGTGGGTCCTTTGCTTCTGCCCTGCCAGGAGAAGAATTTGTGAGGGACTCATCTTGAATTAATCAAGCCCTTCCCAAATGTCAGCTGGGAAGATGGATCAAAAGGCCAGGTTAGGTAGCTAAATTCCTTTAACAAGCTAGCCAAAAGACTTACTTTTCCCTCTCCAGTGCCTGAAATCAGTGTGAACAAAAACGGGAAGCATAATGAACAGAAAGAATACATACAAGAGATCTTGAAAAATGGAGAGAGGTCTTCCTCACAATCTGATTCCTACTCCTTCCACCCACATAAAGAGACATATTTTCAAAAGAGCTTAGCTTGTAGTAATTCTCATTGACACATATGGCTACAGTTTTAAAAGAGCTCAGCCCCAAATGTCCTGAGCTCTTTCGAAAAATCTCAGTGATAATTTTGGTGTCTAACTGGAATCATGGCTGACCTTGGTGAGGGAGATGAACATTTTGGAAGATGTGATTAACAGTGTTAGTCTCTCTGTTTATTGAGATGGGAAAGATAAGCATGCATGTATGCTCACTCAGAGCAAGATTTTTTTTAAAAAAAAAAGCTGGCCTAAAGACTGATTGGGAACGACTTACATTTTATTACTCAGAACATACTTTTGAATGGTGGCAATTCTCTGGGTTATGAAGCCCAGTATAGGTGGACAGAATTATCTATATAATAAGATTCCAGGATTCTTGTGTTTCATTCCGAAGCCTAAAATGTCTATTGAATCAATGTGAAGTGATGGAAAAAGCTGCAAGTATGGTTGAGAATATATTTTATTGGTAGATTAAACAGTAATAAGTAACCAGGACCAGATCGTATTCACCTAAAAGTTCTGAAAGTATTCAAACAGGACACAGCAGAACTACTAACTGTGGAATGTAATCAGCCTCTGTTCCAGATGACTATTTTGTAGCTAATTTAACACCAATGTTTTAAAAAAGATTCCAGACATTTGTCAGTTACAGGCCCAAAAATCCACCTTCAGTGCTGGTCAAACTACAGTAAAGTACAGAATTATCAGACACTGATAAACATGATTCGTTTGCGAAGACTCAGCATGGTTTCTGTAAGGAAATCATGCCTCACCAATCTATTAGAATTCTTCGAGAGTGCCAGTACGTATCTGGACAGTGGGATCCAGTTGATATAATGTACTTGGATTTTCAGAAAGCCTTTGACATGGTTTCTCACCAAAGACTCTCAAGGAAAGTATGCTGTAAAGAGATGAGGCAAGGTCTGATAACCTAGTAACTGGCTTAAAGAAACAAAGGGTAGGAATTAATAGTTTTCACAGTGGAGAGAAGTAAATAGGGTCCCCCAAGGATCTGTACTGGGATCAGCATTGTTCAAAACATTCATAATTATCTGGAAAATGGGGTGAGGTGGTAAAGTTTACAGATGATACAGAATTACTCAAAATAATTAAGCAAAAAGCTGACTGCAAAGAATTACATAAAGGGAGCTCACTGAACTGGGCGACTTGGTGACAAAATGGCAGATGAAATTCAATGGTGATAAATGCAAAATAGTGTTTTAAAATAACAATTATGCATCCAAAATGTTGGGGTCTAAATTAGCTGTTCCTGCTCAAGCAAAAAATCTTGAACTCACTGTGGAACTCATTCTCTGAAAACATATGCTCAGTGTTCTGGTGCAGTCAAAAAAGCTAACAGAATTAGCATTAGAAAAGGAATAGGTAATAAAACTGAAAATGCCACTATATAAGTCCATGGTCCACTCACACATTGAAGGGCCCCATGCAGTTCTGTTTGCCCCCTCTCAGAAAAAGATATATTATAGTGGAAAAGAATCAGGGAAAGGCAACAAAAATGATTGAGGTATTGTACAGCTTTCATGAAATGAGAAATGAAAAAGCCTGGGACTGTTCAGCTTAGAAAAGAGACGACTAAGGGGGGATATGATAGAGATCTATAAAATCATGAAGGGTATGGAGAAGGTGAGTAGGGAAGTGTTATTTACCCCTTCAAGTAACGCAAGAAGTAGGGGTTACCCAATGAAAATTAAAGGCCGAAGGTGTAAAACAAACAAAAGGAAGTACTTCTTCCCACAACACACAGTCAACTTGTAGAACTCATTGCCAGGGGATGTTGTGAAGTCCAAAAGTATAACTGGCTTTAAAAAAGAATTAGATAAATTCATGGAGAATAGATCTATCAATAGCTATTAGCCAAGAGGGTCAGGTATGCAACTCCATGCTCTGTCTGTCTCTAAACCTCCAACCACAGTCAACTTGTAGAACTCATTGCCAAGGGATGTTGTGAAGTCCAAAAGTATAACTGGCTTTAAAAAAGAATTAGATAAATTCATGGAGAATAGGTCTATCAATAGCTATTAGCCAAGAGGGTCAGGTATGCAACTCCATACTCTGGCTGTCTCTAAACCTCCAACTGCCAGAAACTGGGACTGGATGACAGGGAATGAATCACTCAAAATTGCCCTGTTCTGTTCATTCCTTCCGAAGCACCCGACATGCTCCATTGTCAGAAGATAAGATACTGGGCTAAATGGGTCATTGATCTGACCCAGCATTGCCATTCTTATGTTCTCACGAGTTTTAATCATCACTGTGTTTCACAGTCTGTTACTGTCCAGTTTTTACACACACTGCACAGGTGTATGAAATACACCTGTGCAGTGCCAAGCTACAGCAAGATATTTATTCATGCCATGCCAAGAGTTCTAGATGATTATGATATCAGAAGCAACTCAATCACTACCCTTACTCAACAGCTAATTTGAATCCAACTATTTCGTTGGTTATATGAGGGAGACTGCTCAGATGATGATTACTTGGCTCAACTGCCAAAGTTCTTCAAAACCACCCACAAAATTCAATCAGCACACACCATACCCCCAAACACACATAGCCCCTCTTGGCAGCACACTCTCGTCATTCACCAGCTGCACAAATCAACATATCTCCCAGCACAAGCCCCCTCCTGAGTCCTGACACAAATTAATATAACAACTCATACAACAGAGCCAGCATATATGGTAATAGCAAACACATATAGTCTTTCATTGTAGCACACACCTCTCATTCACCACCCACACAAATCAATACAAATCTCCCCACAAAACGCAACTAACACACAAATCAACACAACTACCCACAGAACAACAAAATAATCCCAGCACATACAATAATTCCAATCAGCACTCTGAAGCCTAGAATGCCTACACCAACGTGAAGCGATGGAAAGCAACAAGCATGGCTGAGTGCTCTCTTCATTCAGAATGTCACCAGGTTCAATCATAACTGGGATTCACAGTCTGTTACCATCCAATTTTTAAGTTTTCAGCCAATTCTAGCTTTTTTACACACATGACTTTATGAATTACACCTGTGTGATAGCATGGGCTTTCAGCTACTAGTAAAGTAAAAGTGCTGAAGATCTCATCCCACTTTCAGCCGTGATGGCTTTTCAACTTTTCCTAGGAAATAATTTTCATTTATTTACAGTGAAGGTAGGCTTTGTGTGAGAATACATTTTTATCTTGTCTAAATTCTTGTATGGCTTGGAAGCACAAGAGAATATTTGCTGCAGTGGGTCTTACACTGCGTGTACATTTGGACATCCTCTTATTTCTATTTGTTATTTTCTAAACACTGTATCGAAACCATCTGTTTTCTTTTTATGCTGTTTTTCCTCAGTGTTTTGGTATTTTGGAAATTTGTCAATGTTTCTTTTAGAAGGTCCAATCCTGCATAAATGTAGGTTAAATGTAGGAGTTTTGCCATTGACTTCAACAGGCAGAGAATCAGGTCTTTAGGCTTTCTGCTCTAATGTGATTCTAATTGTGTTGCACTTTTGTCCTTCTTTTCTGCTTTCCCTTGCAACATTAAACTTAATTTGTTAATTACCCAACATTTGCAAATTACAAGGCAAATCTGGAACTCATTTTCTTTTTTTTTTTGCTTATTGCATTGTGTCCTCTCTGTTAAACAGATGTGGTGATAAACATCTGACAAGTTTTTTTATAAGATTTAATAAACTTTATGCTCCCCATTATGCAATCTTCACTCTTGTGTACAATGGTCACCCTTAAAATTTTGACAGTTTGCCTTAGACAACTGAATTGTTTACCTTAGTATAGTCCTCATTCAGCAAGATATTTAAGTGTGCACCTAATTTCAGACATTCAATAGTAGCCGTTGAAGTCAAAAATACTACTGAAGCTGAAAGTTTGGCATGTGTTTAATTACCTTGCTAAATGGGTGGGAGGGATGACTATTTTCAGCATACCTTATTAAGCCTATTTCAGCATACCTTAAAAGCCTATGGAAATTTAGGAATACTGAAAATATTGAGAGACTATTAATTTATTTAATGCAAAATGGGCAAGTTTTAAAAAGTGTATACAATATATTGAAGATGATAGTCAAATATAGGAACCAGTCCTACAAGGTACTGAGCATCTCCTGACTCCATTTATCTTGCGCTGAGTTGCTGATAGTGTCAGTCCTATGTTTGTCTGTATGGAGAAAATGTTTAGAAAAATTATCCAAAACTCTACAACTTAAAAAAATATCTTTATGAAAGATGACATGTTTTGAATCCCTCCTAGGATTGTTTCCACATTCACATTCCTGGCCTCTTTGCTGATACTGCCAACAAGAATGTAGACTGTGGTATAGATACCTACCTATAGGTACAGATACCTATGGTATCATTATCATATGAGGGAAGTCATCAGATGATAATGACGTTTGACTTGGACAAACTAATGAATGAGACTAACGAATAGCCTATTATAGGTGAACAGACAATATATCCCTTTACCAGACCTTTATAGTTCTGGCAGTTGTTTTATTTCACTTTTGTTATTCTTGTTTTCTTTGCTGTTTTGTTTTAATTGACTCCTTGCTTAACTATATTATAACTCATCTTGTAGAGCTTCAGTTTTCAAATGACACTACACTTATAATTTGTGTACAGATTATATCATTTGTTATAAATCTGTTTTGAACTATCAGAGATTTTAGTGCATTTCTGAAAAATGTTCTCAAACATCCATTTGAGTGAGGAACCTTTAGCAAACAGTACATTACCTGTAGGCAAAATTAAGATTGAAAAATAGGGCTAAGGATAAAATTTTCAAAAGCACCTAAATCCCATTTTTGTAAGTGAATTTCAGAGAGAGATAAGCATCTCAGTAAAGCTGGGCAGTTTGGTGGCCAAACTGCAAAACTGAAAAAAACATTCTGAACAAATTTAATTTAATTTTTTTCATGATATGGAATTGTTTTGGACTGAATTAAATATTTCATTCTAAATGTAGCATTTAGTTTTGTCATTGGTTTATTAAGCAGTTTTCATTTTTTAAATAAAATGTAGCAAAATTCCAAGTCAAATATCTTCCCAAAATTGGAAGTCAAAATATTTCATTTTGGAAATGATGCATTGACTTTTCTGATTTCCCCATCCTCCTGAAACAATTTTCTGAAATCAATCTGAATTCACAATTGATTTTGGTTGATGAAAATGTTGCCAAGTTCCACTGCTAAGTGCCTAAATCACTTTAGAAAATGGTATGTAGTCTCCTAAATTACTTAAGCTCTTATGAAACTTTTACCCTAGATCCTAATCATCTTTGTCATAGAATCACAAAAATGTGGGTCTGGAAGGGATCTCAAGAGGTCGTCAAATCTAGCTCCCTAGGCTGAGGAAAGACTAAGTAAACCTAGACCAGCCCTGACAAGCATTTTTCCAACCTGTTTTTAAAAACCTTCAGTGATGGGGATTCCACAGTCTCCCTTGGAAGCCTATTCCAGAGTTTAACTAATCTTGAAGTTAGAAGATTTTTTCCCAATATCTAACCTAAATCTCCCTTGCTGCAGTTTATTCCCATGATACATTATCCTATCTACAGTGGTCATGGGGAACACTTGATCACCATCCTCTTTATAACAGCCCTTCAAACATTGGAATACTGTTATAAGTCTTTTCTCAAAACTAAACATGCCCAGTTTTTTTAACCTCATAAGATGGGTTTTTTAAACCTTTTTTAATTTTATTTTTGTGAGTCTCCTCTGGACTCTCTCCAATTTGTTCACATATTTTCTTCAATGTGGCACACAAAGTTGGACACAGTACTCCAGCTGAGGCCTTATTAATGCTGATTACAATGGGACAATTATCTCCCTTGTCTTACATACAACACTCCTGTTAATACACCTGAGAATATTAGCTTTTTGCAGCTACAACACATTATTGGCTCATATTTATTTTGTGATTAGGATGATCAGATGACACGATACGATCAGGACAGTCTTGATATTAGAGGCTCTGTCTTATACAGGCAACTAATACTCGTCCCCTCCCCACTCTTGGTCATCCTGATTTTTGCACACTTGCTGTCTGGTCACCCTATTTGTGATCCATTATAAGCTCCAAATCCTTTACAGCAATACTACTACTAAGCCATGTATTCCCCATTTTAGAGAGGTGCATTTGATCTGTCCTTCCTAAGTGAAGTACTTTGTACTTATCTCTGTTGAATTTCATCTTGTTGAATTCAGACCAATTTTCTAATTTGTCAAGGTTGTTTTTGAATTCTAGTCCTGTCCTTCGAAGTGCCTGAAACACTTCTCAGTTTGTTGTCATCTGCAAATTTTATAAGCAACTCTCCACTCCATTATCCTAGTAATTAGTGAAAATATTGAGTAATACTGGATTGACCCTTAAGGCTTCCACTTGATACATCCTCCCAGTTTGATAGCGAAGCACTTATCAATACTCTGAGTATGGTCTTTCAATCAGTTGTGCACTCATCTTATAGTGATTTAATTTAGACTGCATTTACCTAGTTTGCTTATGTGCAACTGTCATAAGTCTTACTAAAATCAAGATATGTTTACTGCTTCCCCAGAGCCACTAAGCCAGTATAATAATTTAATGGCTCAGGATGTGATTCTTCAGTGCATCATCCATTCATTCAAATCCCTTCACATTTTAGTCTGAAAGTTTACATTATGGAATTTTAAATTTAAGACTACAGAGTTGCACCACACTGTGCACCTTCAGTCTTTAGTGATGGCTTCCTATAATTTACCACTAGGAGAGAGAGTTGTATTATATATCATTCCATCCTGAAAATTACCAATATTTACTAAATCACTAAAAGGCTAACCGAGAGGGTCAAATCTGAAAAATTATCAAATTTCCATATGCACAATTCTACTTGTGATAAAAGGACTTGCAGAAAGATGCACACACAAAAATTGCTGGACTGAGACTGGCTAACTACTTATTCCTGTACTCTGTCCAAATACACGTTGATTATCTCCCTTTACCTCTGCCCCAAGTCTTCTCACATGCAAAATAAACTCTACATTCCAAACTCTTGATTTCCCCCTTCTGCCCCTGCACCTTCTCTCTTCCCTAGGTCTGCCTAGATCCTCTTGGAATCTTTATTGAAAATTCATCACCGCCCTTTGATTTAAACTATGTCTTGGTAAATGCTTATTATATCATCCTTTTCAGCTCCTTTCTTTGCAGATTTCATTTGTATTCTGAACAGGCACCAACCAACTCCTGAATTTGCCATTAAAATAAGGATTAAGTGCTGATTTGGCATGCCTATAATATGTTGGCTAGTGTTATGCTAGGGGAACCAGCTGGGCACTGGAATGAAACTCTCTTAATGGCTGTTCCCTAGGACTCTCTTTAAAAAAAAAAAATCTAGTACAGCTGTTTACAGCACAATTTTGAAAAACTGATTGTCCCTGCTGCTGGAATCACCTCCCCCACTTGAAACTACTGGACTGTAACTTATTTTGGCATAAAGTTTCTAAAGACCTAGAGCAATTTAAAAGTTGTCACCATTTGCACACTAAATACTCACTGAAAACCTCATTGTTATAAGACTGCCATTAGCCTGGCTTAGGTTCACATTCAGTCCTTTTTATAAAAGTCCTCTATCTAATTGACAATACCTTTGGCTTACAAAAAAATCTTTATTAGGCGAGGGCACTCTCATTTTTTTCCTAGAGGAAGCTTTCCAACAGTTAAAGCTGTCTTTTTTGTATGCCTCTGAACAACATGTAAAAGTCAGTCTCACTAAGTTATAATTATAAGTTCAGGATAATTCTAATAATGTCTTACAACTGATGAAATCTGCTTCAACTCTGGCTACCACCTGATCACCATGGAAACCATTGCTGACCAAAAGAGTAATTCTGATAAAAAGGAATTATTATTAATCTCCTCTGTCTATAGTGGATGGGGATTTGGCCAGCTTTTGTTAAAGTTTCTGGTAGAGGCTGAAAGGGGCAGGAAGGGTAAATATTAATTCTTAATGTGCTGGAGAGCAAGAATGGCTTAGTCTCGGTGGGATACAACTGGCTTTCACAAAATCAGATATTAGCAGATTACAGAATCAGGCTTGCACCACCTAGGGATTGGAGATAAACAGAGGTGGTTTGGTCCATGGAAAAATGCAACAAGGAAAGCTGACATAACAAAATTATCTATTTCAAGGACAGTTAAATTTCAGTTGAAACTTTAATGCTGCAA
This sequence comes from Dermatemys mawii, assembly GCA_007922305.1. NCBI lineage: Eukaryota > Metazoa > Chordata > Testudines > Dermatemydidae > Dermatemys > Dermatemys mawii. The sequence goes on along the minus strand of ML677348.1, from coordinate 32,185,860 downwards.
GGAGAACAGGGGGGTAATATGTAATAAACAGACTTGTTTTCAAGGAGACAAAATGATGACATCACAATGTGGTTACTTTGTGTTCGGGCGTCTAGGAAATTTACTTAGTGGGACCCTTTTGCTCTTTTGTCTATATAGGGACAATGATCTAGTCCATAATGAAATTTGTAATATAAACAGTTTGCAGAAATTTGACTTAAAGAAGGTTGCAGAAACCTGAAGCACACTGATCCTACAAAACAGACAGTAACTTATTCTACTTATTACAGAGATCTGAGCTCTGTAGAACAGGCTAAAGTTCTCCAGGAATCCACCTTTTCTTTATTATCAACAAAACAAGCTGATAATAATGTTTAGAGTTTCTGACACTTCCTAGTTTCTCACCAGTTTGTGTGCTCCATAATCTAAATTAGATGCCTGTATTTGTTGTTGTTTTATTCGTATTGTAGTAACTATCAAAAGCCCCAATCTGGATCAGGGTCCTAATAAAAACACACAGAAAGGCATAATCCCTTCCCCCAAAGAGTTTATAATCTAAAAATGATAAAAACACACAGAAGGTGAAAGGAAAAGAATGTACATGCCAATTGATCAGGAAGACAATCAGTACATTCCCTTTTTTAATATATGTATTTATGTATAGCAGAAAATTAGTTTTAGGATTTTTTTTTTTAATTTTGGGTGTGCAGGTGGAGGTGGCGCCCAGGATAAAAGGGAGGAGAAAAAAAGAATTGTTGGATAAGCATGAAGGTGTAGAAAAGAAAACACTGAGTGAGAGATCTAAAGAGAAGGGGAGGGGAATTGTGAAAAGTACCATGGACATGGAGCCTCACTGAGTTTAACTGGATAGGGCATTATGTGTCAGATACCCTTGACTTGGAACTCATCCCATTATTGGTTCTAAATCTGTTGATTTTCCGTACTTGGAGTAAAGCCTTTTGGAACAGGAGAAAATGGTTGAGGATTGGTATCATGGAGAGTTAATATACCTTCTAAGAATATTTTTATGTGGCTTACTTTGGACTATATGAATAACAGTAAGTATATCTATGTTGCTAGATTTGATATAGATACAAAAATGAAGACAAAAACCTCTTCATTTCAGTTTATTTTATTATTTAGTTTATTTTATTATTTCTAGTTTAATTATTTGCATGTCATCAATAAGCACTAATATGTTTGAAGTTCAAGGCATGGAGAAACTCTGAAACTCATTGTAGAATTTTATAAGATCACACTCACTGTCCTCCTATTGGGAGAAAAAACTTCTTCTTTGTTGGTAGTTCACACCCTGGGTGGCCAATTAAGAAGCATTATTGGTGCCAAATGAGGAACTGGATGTTTTATTGCTTTGGGCACAATGAAGAGAGAGAGGGTGAAGAACATAGTGAAAGTTTGATTTAGGCTAGAGTTCAGCATCTGTGACTGGTTTGGCACTGTGTCCATGTATGAGGATAAGGCAAAGAAAAGTCAAGCTAGTGAAAATCTTCTAATATTGTTTCTTGGCAGTCATGGTGACCTCAAATGTCAGTAAATGCATTTATCTTTTCATATATGTATAGTCAGCATCAATGGCTTGGCTTCTGTCTTACTCAGAGGGACACGTTCTGACCTTGGCATGTCTCCACTCCCATATTTTTTGGCTCAGGTAGCTGTACTAACTGAAGAGAGACAAATTCTCTTTATTAAACAGCAATGGCAAGCCAACAACAAACTTTATTATGGGAATCTACAGCAGTAAAAAAAAAGTTTTACAGTTTTTGTGCTTTTTAATTCCTAAATAGTATCTTTAGTAGATATGAAGATTTGAAAGTATGAGCGGACTACTAAATAAGAAAACAGAAGTTCTGGGGTGAAATATTGGAAGGTTTGCCATTAACTTCAGTAGGGTCAGAATTTTCATCCAGCCTTTGGTATTGTCCTCACAGCCATACATACATGTATGTATAGATTCACCACTCTACACAAACATGCATCTACTCACCTAGATATACTGTTGTCAAAGTAATTAAATTAACTAAATATTTAAATACTTGTTTCTGTTCCTTTTGGTGAAGAGAATCAATATTCTTATTATTGGCTTCAAAATGTTTGAATTGGGATTTCCCTTAGATGCTTAGCTATGCCATTCCTTCTGTCTACCAGAGGCATTACTAGAGGCAAACGCAAATTAGCCCCCTACACTAGAAATTCAGTTTTGCTGCTTCTGAACATGTGGTTTTGTATGTATGGAATACTCTACTGAGATTAAACAAAGTACTGTCACAGGCAAAGTCTTTTACTGCTATTTTTCCATAGGATTAAAATGTATTTAAATATAGTTCTACATGGAAACGAGAAAAAAAGAATTTGAGATTATGGCTAATAAGATACCTTACACTGACGTGTCCCACTATTAATCTGAAAATCTATAGCATCTTTGAGAGCCCTTTGTGGTAGGGGTATTTTTACCAAGAAAAGCATGTTAGGATATAATCTTTGTAGTTAGCAAGGCAAAGAAACTTTATTTTTCTCATTATGAAAAGAAATTTACAAAATTACAAAACATGAAAATGTATAGTTTAGTTATTTTTCCTAAGCATTAGCCGGACATTATTATAAACACTCTTAAGATGAAACTCCATTAGGACCAAATCCTACTCACTTGGCGCACATGAGTAGCTCCATTTGACCTGATTCTGATTTCACTCATGCTGTCTTTATATTAATGAAATAACTCCACTCATTTTACAGTTTAAAGGAATTGACTATTCTTCTCCCAAAATGAAAGTGGAACTACTTGTGGTCTTGATTCTGGAAAGGAATTTAATATATGCTTAACTTTAAGTGTTTTCCTGAATAGAGATGATTTCTTGAATCAGGGCCTGTGTGAGTAAGGAGAGCAGGATTTAGCCTTCTATTCATTTAAACTTCAGAACTGGCAGTGAGTGCTATTTTTTGGGTTCAATGTTAAAGATGATCATATTATAAAGATACTACTTGAACCAGAGTAGATTTATACTCTCTTCTGCAGTGCCAGAATAAACCATCAAGGTTAATGTAGTGTGTGTGTGTGTGTGTATGTGTATGTGTGTGTGTAGATATATAGGTATGTATTCTTAGAAATAGAGCTTATATTATTATTCAAGATTAATGTTTCAAACCAAGACTAGAGGGAATATTTTATACTTCTCCAGTTTTCTATACTTATTTTCCGTAAAGTAACATTTATATAGGAAGGATTAAACTTTAATCTCTCCCATTTGTGTGTGTATGTGCGCATGCATGCATGCATGTGATCTACTTTCTGTATCTGACAAAATTGGTGAAATTTTAATGTGAGAGTATGGAGGAATTAGAATGACACACACAGAGGGTTTTTTTTTTAAGTCTGCAGATGTTGTATTTATATGATGCAACAGTAGACTGGCAATCAGGAAGCAACATAATTGAGTAGGAAACCCATTTCCAGGTGCATTTCCCATTTAAGGCATACTGTTTGTTAAAAAAACAAAAGAAGACATTTAAAGTCAATATTAACAGAGCCACTCTAATTTGAGAAAGCACAGATGTTATAAACTTACTTATGTTGCAGATACTGAGGACTGCTCGAGTGCATGTCACATGAGTGTTGTGTATTTCTGCAAACTTCTATTTTATTCAATACACAAATATTAGTTTTACTGAGAGAGAATCGTAGATGTTTTCTCAACTATAAAGATGTATTAGTCTTATGCTAAATAATGTTGGGAGGAAAATTGTATTAGGGAAGTTTTATTATACAAAGACTAGAAAAAGGAAATGATACTAATTGAGAACACATAACCTTTAATAATGGGACACTGTCCAAATATCCAGGTCTGTAGTTTGGTCTACTGTGACGTACCTCCACATTTATTTAAAACACATCAGAAAAACTTCTTAGGGCTAAAGTGTGGCATTGACACCAGAACTAAGTGGGACAGTACATAGTGTGCTCTTCAGGAGCAGACCAGAGACCAGGTTGTGATGTGGAAATTACAGTCTTGTCCTTGGTTCTTCCCCTTGTTTCAGGGGGAAGTAAGCTGTGCTAGACCTAAACTTGCCGCAGATTACTTCTCCTTAGGTGCTACCAGAGCTGTGCTAGCCACCACAAAGGATGGTTGGAGTAGAAGCTCTTGTCATCCATGCTCTCACCCTCTACTTGCTTGGAAGTGGAAGGTAGCAGCTCCATGAAGGGTAATCCATGAAGGGGCCTAAGGGTGCATTTTACTCCATTTATTGCTGTAAGTAGCTATGCACAGCAGGTGATACTCTCTTATATTTACCACTCCAAAACTTATTTAAAAATTCCCCACCATATCTTTATTTTTGGTGGTATAAGTCTTCAGCTCTGGCCAAGCTTCATCTGGTGCAGGACTTCCCAGAGGGAGGAGAATGGTGGAAGTGATTTAGGAAAAAATAGGAATTGACATGCTACGTCAGAGCTGGGGCCATTTAGTCTAATAGCCTTTCACTCACTCTGGCCACAACTGGCTGCTTCAGAAATTAATGTAATAAACCCTGCAGTGCAGGCAGTTATCGGATAATCTGTCCCCCTGGCAATTTCCTCCTAACTTCCCAATAGTTAGAGGTTACTTTTTGCCTTGAAATATGAGAGTTCACATTCTTTCAAAAATATTTTTAATATTTACTACTATAATTCTGGATAGTCTTTGTATCTGTGTGAATGATTCCTATCTAAATCCACTTTTGTTCCAAATTCCTTTGGACAGGCCCTATGCCAGCTTCAGCATGCCCCTGTGCCAAAGAGACTAAGTGAGTATATAATGCTGGGTGCTATGTGAGCCAAGGATTCCTTTTCCTTGGGGAATAACCTTCTGGAAGCAATAGAAAAAAAGATGAGGATCCTTGATAACCTCAGTAGCTGTACTTCAGTCGTTATATCCTAGAATACTGAGTTAATGCAGAAGCTGTATTGTGGAGAGAGAATAAATGGAGTGGCCATGAATGTACTGTTAAATAGATCTATCTGTTCCATGAATGACATGAGGGAAATATTACCAATGGAAAACACTTTGGTGTGGGGCAAAACATAAGCACACATATTCAAAGAGTTGCTTACACAGTAACACTTTTGTGTCATATCTTCAGCCTCCCTTTTGTCTTAATGAATTTCATTTTGACTAATATGATATGAAAGGTACTAGGCTGTATATGATCTGAGAGCTTTATCATGTTAGTGAAAATGAAATAAGCTAATCTCATGAAAGTTGTTAATAAGTCTTAAAGTATTATCAACGTTCTAGCATATTATTGACTCATCTGGTAGTAGGGAAAGGGGAGTTGGCTAATTCGATAAGAAAGTAATTAATGTAATACAAAAGCAAGTAATATGATATGACCTTTGTACTAAATTACTAGCTTTGATAAAACCACTAACAGTCTCATTCAGTAGCTTGTTCAGTGTATCTATGGTAGCTCATTGATGTCCACCATGGAAGAATTAGACGCTTTTTTCCCTCTCGTGCAAATTTTCATGACTCAGAATTTTTTTCTGCCCTTGTTTAGGCAAACCTAAGACCTTTAAGACTCTCTCATGAAAAAAGAGAAACACACCCTAGAATAGCCAATAGCCCAAGTTAAGCAAAGCAGGTATATGAACTTGGATCTCCCTCATCCAAGCTGAATTTCCAAAGCACTCGGCTGTTGGCTGATCTGGGGTTGTTGACATGCATCTGATCACTGTCTCTCTTGTTGTGACAAGAACTTACATCAAGGACCTAAGAAACCCTCCCTGACAAAAACAATGAAGAGTCCTTGGGGCATCTTAGCCCTGGTCTACGCTGGTGGTGGTGGGGATCAAACGAAGATACACAACTTCAGATATGAGAATAGCATAGCTGAAGTCGATGTACCTAGATCGACTTACTGTGGCGTCTTCATGGCGGTGAGTCAACTGCTGCCATTCCCCTGTCGACTCCGCATGCGCCTCTCGCGGGGGTGGAGTACAGGAGTCAATGAAAGAGTGCTCGGGGATCAATTTATTGTGTCTAGACTAGAGCAGCAGCAGGTTGCAACTGTAGGGGGAGGAAAAGCTTAGCTGGCAGCCATCCACCCTGCTGCTTCCTCCCTGTCCAGGCTGCAGGCACTCTGAGAGTGTCATTGCCGGGAGAGCTGCTGCCTCCTCCTGCTCGGCATCCCCACCACGGGTGTCTTGAGAAATGGGGGATGGTCACACAGACTTTTCATTTGTGTATGTTTAATATGCCCCTCCAAAGGTATTCACATTTAAATTCCTGTGCATGTTCCTGAACATATGGAAGGAGAGGTTCAAATAGCGTAAGTATGAATAGTATGGATATGGTTTGAATAAGCAGATGAACTGGAATGCTTAACTGAACCTGACTTTCCACCATTACAGATTAGTGTATCACCAGTTTAGTATTTATATTTATGCTATACTTTTTATCAATCACTGAATATTTTAGGAATTCAGAGAAACAATTAAAAGAAAACAGTTTTAACTGAATTAAGTGCTTATTGAAGTTGCTTTATTGATAGCCCTTGAGACTGGTCTGTTAATGCAATGACATATAGCAATGACCTACCCACTCATTTACTTGAAACGTTTGCCTGAATCACACTAGGAATGACGCAGAGCCAGGTGAGCTAGAATGCTGGCCAAGTCCATCCACAGTTTAGTTCCTGAGATGAGTTTGACTTATTTTATTTTAATTATTTTCAAAGAAAAGCATGTTTTTATTGTGTGGCAAAAATATTTTCATGGGTTTTTTAATTTGTTTAAAGTTCAGAGCAAGAAGAATAGTTAGAAAACATGGGTAAACTCTCATTCGAAGAGAGTTTGAAAAGATTGTTTCACTTAGAAAGAAGATGACTAAGAGGGGACTTGATAAAAGTCTGTAAAATTAATACAATACAGAAGGTAAATTGGGAACTTCAGAGCTCCCTTCTCATACATGAATGACAAGAGGAAAAAAGCTATCATATGTTTTTAATTACCACTTTTTGAAACAGGTTGCTGAAATCAAATTGCTAAATACCCATTTGCTTACTTGAAGCATGGAATTAAAATCATAACCAACCCACCAAGTGAGATGAAGCTTCCCTTTTGGCAGCAGATTCTAAACTTCTAAACTTGGTGAACCTTAAGATAAAGGCATATTTTTTGTGTATATTAATTCTATTTTAAATTACATCACCTTAAATATTTTCTTTGACTTGTTCTTTTGTGATCAGCATTTTCAGTTCAGTAGGATTTTTTTTTTCTAAACATCATTGAGCTTGTAATTGTCTGAGGCGGAAATGAAAAAAGCAAAGTCGTTGAGGCTCCCTGAAACACCAAGGAATCCAGAGACAATGGATTTCTATACCCCATTTCTAAAAGGCTGTCTCTAGTTCTAATTCCTTTTCTGGCAAAGTACATTTCAGTGATGCGTAAATTCAGGGATGTAAAGATTATGAATATAGCTCTTTGCTTTCCTGTTTATTTCTCCAGGGTCATGAAAGCTCATCCAAAGTTACTAGTGTCTTTTTAATCTTTTTGAAAAAGACTGTGGGATACAGGATACAGCAAGAGTGAGCTGCTCTGTCTATCCATGACAAAGGCATTCAGTTACACGATTTATTACTTTTAAAATTCTGATAGATACTGTACTGCAGGGGGAGGCTCTTGGATAATCAAAATGCATGGCTCCTTTCATCCTGAATATGAGTAAGGGGTGAAACTAATCTAAACTGCCTCCTTCCTCTGAGTCTTCCAGCCCATCTTGTCTTGCCATGCATGTCTTCTACATGATATGCTTTCCTGGACAGAGTCTCATGGTATCTGTCTTGTACAGTACCTGGCAGACAGTGCTTAATAATTTCTATTATTATTCCACAAAATGGCAGTTACCTCTGAATAAAGAAGCTGATATTTTCACAGAATACTACCAAAGTGTTTACCTCTTTCCTTTCTTGGGTCAATCTCACATCATCATCTTAACTTCTAAATAACTGTTGAAACTGATTTTTTAAAAAAAGTTTTCCTGTTTCTGTCCTCTTATATTAAAATGTTGCGTTCTTTCTTACTACATTTTCCTGTTTCCCTTCTCCCATCTCACTACCATAATCATTATATAAATCCTCAGTTATCCCTTTTACTTCATAGGAATACAGTTTCTTTTCAGTCCTTCAGTACCCTGACTTCTGTTTTCATGGTTAATTAATATAACGTTTAAAACAATTAAATTGCCATATAATAAACCTAGCTTTTGGTTCATATTCCCTGCCTTTTGCTCCTGGAGTAATGGTGGTAGAGGACTAATCTGATGGCCTCTGAAGTCAGTGAAGGAATGGAATTCTTTTCATCAACTTCAGCAGGCTTTGGATAAGCCCCTAAATGTAGAGCAGGCATCCTGTTTTTCAGTAAAACCTCTGGCTAATTTAAAAATTGCTGCTAACCAGTGAAATTGTTTTGGGCCTGAAAGATGGTAGTTGTGACTAGGGGATTCAGGATTGTGTGCAGTGGAGTTGGGTTAAAAAAGAGATAGGAATGCCTCTTCAGAGGGAAAACGATGAAGTGTATGCACCTCTCATCCATTGGTCCCAGACTCCCACTAACAAGAGTGTAGCAATCAACTGAAGCACTGAGCTCAGTATCCATCTTAATCACGTGTCTGATCTAAGCCAATCAGTGTGGCAGCTGCCAACTGAACTCATCATCCAGATCCCTAGGGGGGAAAAAAAAGCATTGACTGATTGTATTTAATATCTTTACAAATTCATGACAGTATCAATGGGGATAAGTAGGAACTGCCATAACACATAAGACCCGTGATGCATCTAGTGCATTATTCTGCCTCTGATAGTGCCCAATACCTTAAACTTTATAAGAAGGTGAAAAATAAAATATAGTGAACAATTATATAGTGACTTGCCCCAAAACAAATTTCTTCCTAACCTATACATGTGTGTATACATATAAAACAGTGTGTGTGTGTATATATATATATGTAATGTATACTTTAGCAAATAGGAAGTCTATATTCTAACTAATTATTAAACAAATCATCTTATTCTCTATCTTAAGTATTTATATGCCCCTTGTCACCCTCAATATCTGAGTACATCATAGTTTTTTTAAATGTCTTTATCCTCACAACAGCCATCTAAGGTAGGGAATTGCTCTTATGCCCCTTTACAGAAAGGAAACTGAGGCACAGAGGTACTAAGTCACTTGTCAAAAAGGAAGGTCACACAGGATGTCTCTAGTAGAGTAGGTTACTGAGTCCAGGTCATGAAAAGCCTAGGCTATTTCTCCAACAACTAGATCATCATTCTACTTTTGCATGCCCTGGTTTTACACTGATTTCAACAGAATTAGTCCTTATTTACATCAGTATGAGAGCAGAATTACATGCTATTAGTTCATCCATTGCTCAATAGTTGTAATAGCAGTGATGCCCTCTTCTCAGCTCCAGCCAGATTTCCATACTGAAATAAAACACTTGGTTTTACTCTACTAATTTATCCACTTGGGAACAACACAGCTACTCTGTAAAGCTGTGTGTCCATTTTATTCTTTCTTAATTAAATGTAATTGTTATGCAAACTTATGAAAGACCAGATAAATTGACCTATTGCTGTATAATTAAATAATTACAAATTCAAAAAACCATTAAATTGCCCATATATTAATAAATTAAACTTGTAATTAATGCTTATATTTAAATTGGCATTTAAAACTATTGCAATTTCAGGTTAATCTATGTTAATTTAGTTGATAAAGTTGCCAATTTGTATTTAATAAATGTGCTAAAGAAAATATATTGTGGTTTATTTTTATTTTGTGTAACAGTTATCTTCTGAAGCATTCCTTTCAGTGTATATTGAGTGTGAATATTCAATACACTGTTGTTTATTTAGTCTAAAATTGTTATAAAAGGAAGGCTAGTAAATACTAGAGTTAAGATTACATACGAATTTCCATTCAAAGTCCATGATTTCTATAATTTATTAATTCCTGAAGCTGTCACTTGTGGGCCAGAAAAGTTCTACACTTGGTCTGTGTCTGAAGATGTTTTTGTTTTGTTTATCTCTGCAGAATTTGAGCTCAGCTGCTTTGGAATTTAAGGAGATTTGGAAAAGTATAATTTCCCCATTATAAAATAAGATCTCTGAACCTGTTTTTTAAATTAAAACTGAAACAGCACTGATGATGGGGGTAGACATTCTAATTTTAGCAAGGAAAATAGAGAATTGCCTTTGCGTTTTGTGGTTTAAATCGCTTTTGATTTAACTGAATAATGAACATTTAAAACTATGCTTCACACGTTTGTTAGAATTGGTATATGTGTTTGGTTTTTTTTATCACTGCAAAACCAGGCTGGGGTGCACATACAAGCACATGCATGACAAACTTATCTCTATAGTTAAAAAACGAAGTAAACATTCAGAGAAGGAAGGAAATAGTTGAAGAAACTCTTTCTTTATTCATTGTGCATGTTGTACTGTGAGCAGTGAATGAGAGAAGACACACCTACATTTCTGCCAGTGGACAAATGCAGTGCTGTCTAAACCCTGACGCTGCACAACTCATGCCTAAGCTTTGCCTGGATTCAGAAACTAGGCATTTCCCTGCCTGTCTTGCTTGCATGTCTCTGCTCCTTCTTAGCCAATAGCTCAGCAGTTGGACCAGTCCCTCTTCAGAGGCAGGTCATTTGTCTCATTTTAAGACGGACAGCCCTGCTTTTCTGGGTTTTATGCCCTATTCAGAGAGATAGGGTTTCGTCCATTATTGGATGGGGCAGAGTGGGGGAATGAAATTGTGAAGAGCGCACAGCCCTACCTTCACCAGGGGAAGGATGATGTGCTTTTCAAAATGGCATCCCTGTGCAGCATGACCTCACATGCACATTGCATGTGAGATCACACCAGCAGGGATGCGAGCGCCCCCACCTTCCTAGATGTATTAGAATGTCTGGAGTTTGGGGATGCATGGGTGGCCACCCTTCTTTAAATCCCCACTCTGCCTGATTTTGAGCAAAGACTTAAACCCAGGTCTCCCACCGTTGATGCAGTACCCTAACCACCAGGCTCTGCATTGCCCCACTTAAGTCCCCCTTGTAGATCTATCCCTAAGAAATCAAGGTGTTTAGGACAGCTATGAAAATAAAATTAGTCCATGTAGAAAGGAATAGAAAACAAATATTACAGTATGCTACACTGATGGCAAAGCTTTAGAAAAACTATATATTGTATTGTATTATTCAGATCTTAGTATTTGATCATGTAATTAAAGACACTTACAGAATTTGCACAAACAGGTTGGGTTAAGACTGGGAGTGTAACCTTAAATTTGTCATTTTCTCATTTTTGAGTGTTCAACATGCAATCCTAACATTCGGTTGATATTTTTTGATGGCATAATTATACAGCTTGGTTTCTGTTTTGCATTAAAGCAGATGGATTGCATGTTGCTCCTTTATAGTGAAATGTCAACAATCCCATTTTATATCTCAACTTCAGGGCATATACTCCATTTATAATGTTTTACGTGACCTCCCATTGAGCATTAAGGTGTCAACCTAAAGCACTAATTTGTATTTATAAAAGTTGGAATACATTAGTTCTCTGAGTTGGATGCAAAAATGTTTTTAAATAGTATTTTTTGCTAAAATTTTGAGTTTTTTTAAAAAGGAAAGAGATGTGGCTAACAATAAATCACTAATATCTTATTTGCAGACATGTTTTTATATTCATCCAATGTACAGTGACATCCAGTTATGATGTATTTATATCACCTACATTTTATTGCATTTCTAAAATGCACTAAACAATGATAGATCAAAATGAATACCTCATCTGATATACTGAGCAATAACCATATGGCTGTAACTAAGTACTGGGCTGTACATAATGTGCCTGATTTTGAGGCCACAAGTGAGATTTAAGGAATGCATATGCACTTCATTCTAAAAGGAGTCTCTAAATGGAGGTGAATTTCACCTGTTTAGGAAACTGGCTAATCTTCAGGTATTTCCTTGGTTTTGGGAGATCTAGTAGGGATCACTACAACAAGAGCCTCAGAAACAAAAGTTTTGGGTGGAGGATATAAGAAAGATATAGATGACACCACTGTGTGTTGGGCGAGGAAAAAATATTATAGTTCCTATAATAAGCATTATTTGATGTAATACCTAGTAAAGTACAGGTGTTGCTGTCTACTTTCCCCCAAGTCTTGCAATAGGATCTTGTGGTTGAAATATGTATATAATGCAATATTTTTGAAGAGGACAAAGTAGCTGTTGCTACCGTTTGGACATTTTATAGTGAGAGCAATATTAAACAAAATATTGCTTTGAAGGCAGTATGGCAGCACATGCTTAGAGGAAAGCACCCCAAAGCTCATCTATCATGTTTGCAGAAAGTCCCAAAAGCTTTTCTCTTCTCATATCACCCTAGCTAGCCCTATTATATTGCAGTATTGAACTGTTCATTATTATCTGCTAGTGTCAGACTCTGCCTCTCTGGAGCCTGTAAATAAGCTTTTCTTTCAGACTAACACAACACAATTACAAAGCAAGTGATTGTATTATCAGATGTTACTTCATCGCTGAATGAAAAAGGCCTTACTATATGGTTTAAGTACATCTGATTATCATATCATGCCCCTGTCCTGTCATCAGTCATGTAAATGTTTTAGGGAGATATAAACCTTCCTTGCCCCTTAGAAGGCAACAACATTCAAAGGTTGTTTTGTTTTGTGTATTTTTTTTTAAATCAACTTTACTACAAGTATTCAGGAATGAATACATTTTAATTGTTACTATGGAAAGGCAGAAAATCACAGATTCCATTCTCATTGTCTTGTGTCTAATTTTGTCAATTGATTTAATGTTATTTTTTCCAAATGTATGTATGTATAGGGAGCTAATCTCCAGATATTTAGGCCATTAACTTCAATGGAATCAAGAATTTACCAACATATTGTTTCAATGAAGTAATGCTTCCTTCCCCTTTGTTTCAATCTCCTACTTGCAATATGATAGCTAGAATAAAGACACATAAATGAATTATTCTTAGGACTCAAATTAAAAAAAAATAACGGTGACTCTTTAAAAGTATTATTTTTGTACATCCTTCCATTGCCACATATTTTAATTGCTTTTGAAATATTTACGTGACACTCACTGGAGACATTACAAATGTAAAAAAACAAGGCTCAAAAAAGTTCCTCTCAAAATTATATTTGTGGTTAATCTGAGTCCAGCTGGTGTTTACAGATATATTTATGCAAGAGAGTTAAAATAACTTTCTCTAAAATTAAAGCCTTGGCAGCAATCCAGTCAAATGCTAAAACATGTAAAGGTTAAGCTTGAGACTATCGCAGATGAACTAGTCAAAATGCAAGCACCGCGACATTGATATTCATAATGCTTTTTTACAAATTTAGGACTCTCTTTTGGATTTACTCTTATTAGGCGTGTACAGACCGTGACACCTAAGGGCAACTGAACAGCATGTATGATACTATAGTCTTCAGAGACCAATGATACGACTAAAACACATCACACTAGTATCTAGTCAGATCTCTCGCCTTTTCTTCAAGTATATTTGCTACATCATTCCCCACTAATGATATCTCCTCTTCTCTTCACTATCTGCAGTGATGGTACCTGAAGCACCATCCCATAAGGTGTCTGTTCTACCAACCAATTGATCTTAATGTTAAGACCTTTTTCTTATTAATTGCCTCACATTTTTCCTTTTTTCCTTTCAAGCCACTGTTCCTTGTCCTACCATCTTCCAGTACTGAATGAATCCTTTCCTTCATTTATAGTTTTACTTCAAAGGTATTTATAGACACTGATCATGGCCTGTGATCATGTCCTTCACTTTTCTAGACATTATTAGATCATTCAATCTATCTTCATATGATTTACTTTCCAATCCTTATATTTCATTTTTGTTGCCCTTCACTATATTCTCTCAGTGTGTTCAGCATGATTAATTATCTGTGTAAGAGCATTGCACATAGTGGTCAAAACTGAGCTGTGGTGTAAGAAAGTACAGCTCCATTAGCTACAGTGGGATGTCACCAGTTTATACCAGAGCTGAATCTGGCCCACAGTGCCTGGGGAGCTGGCACCAGAGCTGATTCCTGTATGTGACATCCCTGTATAATGCATGAAATTCATCTTTGCACAGAGAGCATGCCCAAAGCTATGCACCGTATAAGTCCCACTTTGCATATGCTTTGTGAAGGCCCACCTCACAGGGATGAATTTTGCCCAATATGTGGAAAGAGCCATTATGTCTAGACCACAAAGTGCACAGAGTACTTGAAGGACAGGAAGGGAAATATTTTTCCCTTGCCTTGTTCTCTGACTCTTCAGAGTTCTCACATTCCATGATATTAATTAGCTTTGAGATCCAGACTCAGAGTGGTGTAAAATACTTTTTTTCTCCAGACCTCCCTCTTCTCTTCTTTTCTTTTCATCTTACCAAATTCATGCAACAACCTGGAATTAACTCTTCTAACTTTTAGTATTGTTATCTCTGTCAGATTTTTTTTTCTACCTGTATTACTATAATCCCAGGAAAAGAAAAAGGGAAGGCATAAGTTTCAAGGTTGCTGACCCAGCAATCTTCCTTCAGTGATTGGATTTGCAAGGGCCCTGGGCTGCCCTAAAATTGAATGGTGTTAGCCAGAGAAGGCCATATTCAGAGCATTCAGAACGGAGGATACATAGATGCCCTTTCCTCATGTAATAGTGATCAGACAGCTTTCTGAAAATATAAATATTGTTTATTTTAGCTATAATCAAAGGTCTTGGAGAAAAGGTTTTTTTTAAAACAGTCAACATGCATGTCTGTGTTACCTAAATGTTCGCCGTTCCTAGATTCTGAATAGGAAATAGAATATTCAAAGCTAATAGGTCAGGCATTGTCTCTTAACAATCTTTAAGTCTTTATGGAGTGGCTTATCTTGAATCAGTCTTTCCCTTCCTGCTTGCTTTTCCAGAGAGCCGCATATTGAACTAAACCAATACTCATACTGTACACATCCCTATAATGAGGTCAACATACAGTGCTCATAAATTATTACAGAACAGCTTTAAATCTGTCACACACATTAAGTGCAGTTGGAGCAGAATGGCATTCTGGTGCCCCTCAGCAAAGACTCAGGGTACGTCTATACTACCCGCAGGATCGGCAGGTAGTGTTTGATGTATCAGGGATCGATTTATTGTGTCTCGTTTAGATGCAATCAGTCGATCCCCGGACACGCTCCCTGTTGACTCAGGAACTCCACCTCCACAAGAGGAGTAAGTAGAGTCGACGGAGGAGCCGCCATGGTCGACTCACCACTGTGAGGACTGCCAGGTAAGTTGAACTAAGATACTTTGACTTCAGCTACATGAATAGCGTATCTGAAGTTGCGTATCTTAGTTCGAACCCCCCACACCCAATGTAGCCCAGGCCTCAGTTGACCGCTTGTGTTGAGCAAGATTCATCCACCTGAAGTATGGGTGTGAGCTGTAAAATATGTGACCCCCGAGACTGCAAGCCAGTTATGTGCATTATTTTCTCTCAAGCTATGTTAATTTATAGAAATTAGTCTAGGTACAGAACATTAACTGTGAGGATAGATTAACTGATTGGGCCAGTTTCACTGTTATTTCTGAAAACACAGTCTCCGTGTTCTACATGTTAAAGCCTATTTAAATTTCTTTAGGTTTCTAAAATGTTGACTTGTTTTAATTTTCCTTGTCCAGAAATTGTGTGGTCTTGATAAAAATCCCATTGATGTCAATTGAAATATACCCATTGACTAAATGGGTTTTAGCTCCAACCCTGTGTGAGGCTGTCTGTTATGCTGAGAGTTTAACAGTAACTCTCATCTTTCACCATTATAAAAATAAATAACTGTAGTTGCTGTTACTGCTTGCTAGAAGGAAGCAAACACAGGGTGAAGTGTTGCATATTTAACTGTAAAGTAACCAGACTTACAAGGCTGAAGAGCTTTTGCAGAAAGATTCAAGGCAAATAGATGCTTCTGATTTACCACATATGATGGCATACTATATGGCAGAAATCATATATCTGGGATGATATCATGGTGCAATATATATACACACTTGTATTTAAGTAAATTAGTTCTATTGTATATAGTGTGATGTGCAATAAATTTACGTCATTTTAGTATAGTTCGTTACTCTCTAAAATAAATGAAAATAAGAAAAATATTACGCTAAATACACTTCCATACTTTGTAAAAATAAAGTGTATATTGTTTCTCAAAATTCAGATAGAACAGTATGAATAGCTGTCATGCTACTGAAGTGATTCATATTGCATTCATATTAATATCAATGCATTGTTCATATTATTATGAACCCTTTGGAGTATGGAGTTCAAAAGAAAGCCTTTTAAATAAGTTCTTTCAAAGTATAGCATGTATTTCTGAAATAATAAGTATACTATAATTTATCATATTTCATGCTGTCACCAGATTTCCTTTGTGTAATTATGTATTTAGAGGGAGAGAACACCTACTACTTCAATGTCTGCCAAAAGGCACATGTGTCGAGATTTTTGGCTTATCTATGATACTTGTCTGGTAAAGCATCTGTAGTGTGAAGATATACTGAATATATATTTTTCATTTTTACTATAAAACAAAAGCTGGTCGAACAGCAAAGTGAATCTCATATCCTTGACACTTTTTTCTCTGTGTTTACTTTATATCTCAGTAAATACTCATCTCCCCAGCCCACTAAGTAAAGCAACTTTCTGTTACAGAACTTACCCTAAAAAATGTCTTACATGATGGAAAAGGGAAAATAACAAGAGCAAAAGATGACCACAGCCATGCTATAGAAGCAACCTCATAGGCTGTGCAGGTTCTCCTGGTTTATCACCTGTGGTAAAAGGGCAGGCTATCATTTCAGCTGCTGCAGCTACTCAGAAGGGTACTTACTGTCCATCAGAAGAAAACTTTATAAAGAACAGCATAGTGTCAGTGTTGGCTGCCAATTTGCCAACACCATGCCCCCCTTGATGCTCCCCTCTCCTCTGCCCATGATGCTATTAAAACCTAAAAACCATTTTTATTTATCCTGCTGTACTAATCTGGTTGGGGAAAGTGTAAAGCCTGTTTTCAAGAGTAAGGACTGGTCTTCACTGGCGGGGGAGGGGGGGATCGACTGAAGATACACAACTTCAGCTACGTCAATAATGTAGCTGAAATCAGCGTATCTTCAGCTGATTTACCTGCCGTCCTCATGGTGGTGGCGGGTGGCGGTGCGCTCCCCCATCGACTCCAGCTTGCGCCTCACAGCGAGCCAGAGTTATGATAGTCGACAGAGGCACTGCTAGCAATCAATTTCTCGTGTCTTAACGAGACATGAGAAATCGATTGCTAAAAGATCGATTGCTACCCGCTAATCTGGCGGGTAGCGAAGACCTACCCTAAGTATACTACTGAAGTTACAGATGTTGCAGGTAGAGGCATTGGACATTTGAGTATCTGTCTGATTGGTGTGATGCTGTGGCAAAAAGGGCAATGCTATCGGTGGGTAAATGAATTGGAGAGTAGTGAGTGGGAATAGGGAAATGCATACAGCATTGGTGCTATTGATACTAGACTACTCTGTCCAGTTCTGGTGTCAACGTATTAGAAGGGATGTTAAAGAAGTGGTCTGCCTTTAAAATCTATTAATCTAGCCAGATTGATTCATTACATCGTTGCACAGAAAAAGGCAGATACTCATTCTATATACAGGGTCAATTTCCATTTTTAATCACAATCTGTGCAGGGACTTGATAGAGCCCTGAATCCAAGAGGAGCTCCCAGTGATGTCAATGGAAGATTTGCTTAGTGATCAAGCATATACTATGGCGGTTATGTATAAAAGGTATCCACTTTATCTGCATTATTCATTATTTGCTCTGTATCATATTGTTACATTCAGCATCAATCAGTGGGAAACATATGCTCTCCTTTAGAATTATCACTATTTCTTCTCTTTGTTTCTCTTCTTTCCCCATCCCATGTTTTCTTTCTCTCCCTTTTCTTTCTTTCTCCTCTACTCCTCTCTTTACAGAAACTCCTTGTTCTCACCTCCTGTAGGCCATGCTCAGACCCCTCCCCCCACCATCCTTCTCCACTAAAGTGACAGCAGTTCAATAGTTAATGCGAACATTACAGTAAAGTGTCATCAATTGGCTATTGAGTCAACATCCCATTCACTTAATTAGCAGCAGGGAGTTCATACCTCTGAATCATTGTTTCAGACTGTCTTTAGTCACAGAATGGCATCACTGCAAAGGATTGGTTCCTATTTGGAAGGCTTTCCTCACAGCCATGAGGACTAGACATTTAGGATGAAACCCTCGCCCAGTTGAAGTCCATGATAAAACTCCCTTTGATGTCAGTGGGGCCAGGATTTTGCCCCTCCCACACTTTTCATGAAAGTTTCAAGTCTGCCAAATTTGGACAGGTCATGCAAACCCTAAACTTGTGATGCAAGCCAGCTCCATTGGTTGTGTGTTTGACAGCTTTGTATTACTGTGTCCAAATTATAGCATGTACAGGCTAAGTTTCCGAGGCGTAGTGAGACTACAATGCTTAAACCTGGAAATAGAGGCTCAGCAATATTTTCTGACTATATCTCCATCATCTCAACTTGGAATTTCTATTTCTTTATGTCTTGAGCAGATGTGCAGCAGGAGGAGCACATCATTACTAAATTCTAAGAGTTGTTTTTCACATCAGTGAACTCAAAGCTGCTTAACTAGACTTTTTTTTTTATCAAAAATAACAAAAAAGAATCTGAAGTATAAGGCAAAAGGGTTTCTCTTATTTACATTGAAGTTTTACTATTCCCTTGTAGAAGCAAGCTTTTATATGTGCTTTACAGAGAGTCTACACCTCAGATATTGTTAGATTAGACACCACTATAAGGTAAAAATGTGATATGGTAGAGTAACATTTAGCTCTGTTGTGAGCAGCTTCAGTCTCCTGAAGTCAGTTGAGCTATATCTGACACCTCAGGATTTTTTTTTTTAAAAAAAAACAAAGATAAACTCTAATGACAGCATTGTAGATATCTGTGGTGGTCCTTTAGTGACAAATATGAGTTAAGACCACATTTCTATAATCAATTTTTAATGCAGCTATCTAACTACAAAAGTGCTCATCTCCCCTAAAGCTAACTAAAGGCAGCACAACAATATCCACTTCCAGTGTACATTCCTTATTCCAGCCCTATTCACATGCAAGTCAACTAAGGATGTGGGGGAATTGTTTAAATGGCCCCACTTACAAGTTATAGGTGAGGAGAAACACAATCTGCCTTTCCACTTTATTTAGAATTATCTGCCTTTTTATTTTGCTTAATTTGACAACATTTGGGAAAAAAATAAAACCCAGAGGTTGAGGGGTGGTGATGATTTATCTGCATTTCTTCCTCTTCCTTTCCACAAACATGCTCCACCCTCTTTTATCACCCAATATTTTCTAATTCTGTATTTTTTTTCATTCATTTAACATAGGTTCTGGGGCATGAAATTTAATTTATCAATATTGTAGGAGTCGTTTGTTCTTCCTCCTGTTCTGTTCCGAAGTATGGTTTGATCCTCCTTGCACAGCGAGGTGAAGGTGAACACTGAACTGTTGTTTTATGTATTTCTTTAGGCTCTCCATGTATGCCTCTTTTTTTTAAAGAAGTGGAAAAGTAATCCTTTCAAAATTCTCTGCAGTGGAATAGTGTTATCTGTGTGTCTATGGAAGCAAGCCAAATTGTTATGCATAGTGATGAATTTGAGGATTCACTGTCCTTAAAGTAGTGGCCAGGAGAACATACCTAGATCAATATGAAAAAAAAAAAAAAAAGCACATGAAATTGGTTAGAAGTGCAAAGGCATCTTTCATACAATGTTATCTGAAAAGAAATTCAAGTGTTCATACTGATATTTCTGGAGGAGGGCAGGTATCTTTGTTTACTTATTAAGTCTGTTAGAGAGAACCTGAGGAGAAAAAAATGACATATTTCAATGCCTGGGATTCTGTGCAACTGCTGGATTTGAGGAATGTGCTGGGTCTCACAGATCTCCAGGAAAATTGCTGTAAGTGGATTCATTAGAAACATTATGTATGACAGAAACATTGTTACAATCTGCTCAGTGCTGCATGTTCCAAATGGAACGTAGAAAACAGTGATGTTTTTAGATGTTTCCCTATATGATCTGTTGTTTGTCAGATACCATCTAGTGTAGGGGTCTGCAACCTTCACCACATGGCCCATCAGGGTAATCCTCTGTTGGGCCGCGAGACATTTTGTTTACATTGATCATCCACAGGCATGGCCCCCTGGAGCTCCTAGTGGCTGCAGTTCACCATTCCCAGCCATTGGGAGCTGCAAGAAGTGGTGACCAGCACGACTCTGCACCCTGCCACTTCCCGCAGCTTCCATTGGCTGGGAATGGCAAATTGCAGCCACTGGGAGCTTTGGGGGGCTGTGCCTGTGGATGGGTTAACATAAACAAATGTCTTGTGGCCCACCAATAAATTACCCTCATGGGCCGCGTGCTGAAGTTTGATCTAATAATACACAAAATCACAGCTACCCACTCTTTCTACTTTGCAATGGGTGGTAAAACTTTTTTATCCGCGTAAGACTTGTAGTACCTGACCATATTGCTCAGCGATATGCTCATGCAGTTTCTCTTCCTGGTTTCCCATCCTCTCCTACCACAACTTCCCTCACATTCATCCACACACCTGCTATTCATCTCTGCCTCCCTCTTCAGTCACCCAAATATTTCACCTCATTCCCATCTTTCCTTTTTGTTCCTATCTCTATATTACTAGTTTAATAAAGAGGAAAAGACTGGAACTGGAAAAAACACTACATGTCCTAAGCTTTGCATATAATTGGATTTTATGTGCCATACAATGCCCTGATATGAACTGATGCATTCAGTAGGTACAACTTGCAGACTAGTTGAGAGTTCATCCTTATTTGTGTTCTTTGAGAGATCCCCAATCATTTTGACTGAACTGAAAAATATAATATGATGTTTTTCCTACTAGATAATTTTCTTTCTGTGGGATTTTCTATGCCAGTCCAGACCCCATCTCATTTCAGCTGGTGCAACTTCATACATACATTCTCTCATATTCTCACTGAAGGACATAAATCCACACTGTGAAGGAGTCAAGCAAAGGAGTTTATTATGTACAGCACTGACGGAGTGTCACTTCGCTTATTAGGTTCAGAGACACTGTTAATTAATTGCTTACAATGAAATATATAAATTTATCATGGGTGTGGAAATGTGACGGGGTAGGCAATTCCAGACCCCCAGATAGGTCTAGCACAGCAAGACAAGATAGCACAGTAGCCAATAGTCAAAAGGTCACACAATGTCTCCGCCCATGGTTTCAGGTTAACAAGTTAAAATGTAATTAGTACTTTAATTAACTGTATTAGTATTATATATATATATATATATATAAAATATGTATGTGTGTTAAATTTGAGATGGGATCCATAGGAATGAAGTAGCTCCTCTGATCATTTAGCAGGTAGATTCCTAGGAGTTAAGTAAAGAAACGGTATAAAGTATATGGCAATAAGAATTGTCTTTCGAGTTTCCCCTTTGTGTTTTAAGGCAGGTGCTGGTCCTGGGAAAGTGACTTTGGGAGGAAGCCATATCTTATACTGGCTTTCATAAACTCAAGGTTGGTCTTATGGGAAGAACTCCTTCTTACAGGGGAACTAACGCAACAGGAACAGGACATCTTTCTTCCATTTGCAACTTTGAATTAGATACACTGATTTAATTATGTTTCAACATCTGCCATTTTGTTGACTTTGATTAAACAAGCAAAGCAAGGTTATTTTCTATTGTTCTGCGTTCCCTTAGCTAATCACTATTTGCTAGGCCTCTTGGCCAAACTCTGGATTTTAGGCCTCTGAAAGCTGACACAAAGCCATACAATAAATTGTATGCAACAGCCATGGATTTTAACCCTTCACTCACCATTTTGTGTCTGACAAGGTTTCAGCTGACCATTGCTCATTAAACTGAGCTAGGTGAGGCAGAAAGCTGCTTATATAAAAAAGGAATGTTATCACCAGAAAAGACTCCATGTGGTGCATTTACTTATTAGTGATAGTGTTAATTTCTTCCTATCTATGCATAGCTATGTTATAGTTGGGCAGTGGCAGCAATATAGTTAAGGCTGACATGAGCTTATGGTTTAACAGTCAATTTTTCTAAATGCTCTCTAATCCACATACGTATCTGTATTTTCTACTGTTTTCCTTGTCTTTGTGAGTTGACAGGAACCAACTTCACACTTGGCATGGAGAACTATGTCAGCATTTTATTGTTACTGGAACTTTCATAAATCAAAAACAGTTTTTTCCCCGGTAGCATTTGGAATGTCTGCCATTATAACTGCTGGATTAATGAGCTGCTTGGTTTATTGTTTGATGGGGTAAGTGCTCTATTTCTTCTGGTTCATTCCCAACATTTTGTAAACAATAAAGAAAATAGTTTAATTATTATAAACCTTGGGGTCTTTTGAGGGGAGAAACAATATTCTAGCATTTTTCCTTCATGTCTTCACTACACATTGGAGTCTAAACACATCACATGCTGCTTTCTCTCAATACCTGTAGTAGTTCCAAAATTGTGATTTATAGCTTTTCAGTAACCTGTTTCTAACTTCATGTTCAGCAATATCTCAGTCCTCAAGGAGCTGACCTGCTCAGCAAGCAGTTTAGGTAAAATTGTGGCAACTGGCTGGTTTCCAAGTGTCTCTGGACCTCCATTATTCTGATACATAAGAACTCATCCATTCTGAATGGCAGCTTCTGGCCCTGCTAACTGCAAAAATAACTAAGCTAAACAAAGTCAATTTAGCACAAGCCTAAGTTAACAATGACCACTGAGGTCTTTCACCAACACTTGTGGGCCTGTATTTAATTATTAATTAGTGTGATATTTTCACTTTTCTATCTTTAGGTTGCTTCCAAAACATTGTATATGCAACATCTGTGGCATGACATGAAAGCAACTTAGAATGCACAGGCCACTTTTGGAAACCAGCTGATATAATTAAACATTTTAACAAGATAATGTTCTTAAAGGTTTATGTAGTTATCAAACGAAGCTGTGAAGGGAAATTTGATTTTCATGTGGCAGCTTAAATACTTATCAAAACAGAGAGGAAAAAATAAGAAAGGGAAAAGGCTATTTTTTTGGAGATTTGCGTGCACGGGAGTGCGGGGTGTTCTTTGTTTTTTGTTTTTGGTACAGACTTCCTTCATTGTTACAGTTTATTATCAGAGGTCTGAGTGGAAATCTAAAATTTATTTACTGAGTGCGTACTAAGTTTAGCCAACCATGTGTGGAAGGAAGCAGATGTGGTCACAAAGTCTGTTCCTTAACTATGTCCACTTTACACTGCTTCATTACTGAACATCTCTGGTTGGATGGCTGCAGGGAGCTGCTGGCTTGAGCAGTAGCATCACGCAGGGATTCCTAAAAGCTGTTGATTTCAGACACACATTTAAATAAGATATAGCTGTTTCCTGGTTTTTGATGGAAGCTGAACACAGCCAGATTTGTAGCTTCCACGGCTCAAGAGGAATCTCAAAGGGACTCTTTTAACAAAAGGCAAATGTGAAGCAGCAATTTAGCTATGTTGTGGTAGCTCTCTGTTGCTACTTATTGTTTGATCGGTGTCCTATGCCACTGACTTATCAATGAAAATTATGTATAGTCCATTGAGTATATTGGACTGCATTCATGATTAGTACAGCATTAAGAACCTGTGGCGAGCAACTGAAGGTTTAGTGCTAAACAACAGTCTCGAGGCTTAGCTCTATTTGAAAGATTCTTGCATGTGGCTTTCCTTATTAGATATCAACCAATGTGTGACTAATGTGTTATTGCCAACTATTACAGCAACCTAAGAGAGACCATTCTATTATTGCGGAAATCTAGAATTAATGATCACCTCATATTAAGAAAGGCCAAAGAGTTTTTAAAACCTATTATAGTGTATAATTGGAGCCAGGAAAGCTTGCTTTAAACTATTCAGTATTTATTTCAATACAGATGATGAACCTACATGTCTTTTGAATACATGAATAATCTGGGCTAGCTTGAACATTATGGAGAGCCTCCCTCTTTTTAATCTCTGCTTTCCTTTCACTATTCCCTCAGGTGGTGGTGGTGTTTCTTTTTTTTTTTTTTTATCCAAGCCCTTTCCTCTAATTATTATCTCTTTCCTTTCAACTTTGCAGATGGAAATGAGTTTGTTCAAATAGCACCTGGAACAGGTAGCAGACTGTTGTGTACATTTTTCTTATAGGAATCAGAGGTCTCCCTGGGTCACAGGATTAGCAGGTCCCCAGAGTTGCCTCAGTGACCAACCCCTCGTGTTAGGAAAAATTGCTGCTTAAGATTCCACTGCTCTATTTCACAACTTTATTTGTCCTAGCTCTGTATTTTTTATCTGAGACTATGCTTGAAAGGATAAGAAAGTTTCATCTTCATGTGTTTTTCAGGGCATAAAGACATTGCCTGCAGTGCTAGACAAAAAATTAACTGGGAGAAACTAAAACGGATAAATGACTGTAGGTGGTCAGCAGAGTCAGATAAGTAAATTAAATCTTGATGGCTGATAAATGCCAGTGCTTTAAACTTCTGTTTTATTTTAAATATCAGTGTGAATCTGATTAGAGTTTCACGCAACGCTAGTTGCTTGCAGTGATTCAAGCTAAACCTTTTAGGCCAGAGTTCTGCTATGACTGTAGGGAGTTTACTTTATTACTTTGGAATCAGGCACAATGAAAATAAACATATTTTTATGAAATCTGTAAGTGTCATAATCAAATGGTTAAGGCTGTGATGTGTGGCGAACCCTTGAATTATATTTTCCCTAGATTGGGATCACATGTGAAGCAGCAGCAGATTTCTCCATGGCTGTTTGCATTAGATGAATGCTGCTCAAGGGCATGGCAGTAGAATTGGCTTCCACGTCTTACAAAGTTATATAATGTATTTGGAATGAAAAAAAAATAATGATTCTCCATTAGTGAAGCCAAATACTGTGTCTCATTTTGAACCTAGTGTATAGTCTACCAGGAAGAGTATGGAGGATGGGGCTGGGAGTTGGGAATAGGGAGGGGACTGACAGGAGAGGAAGACTTGTGATTTAGTGTTTTTATACATCTTCCTAGATGTGTGTGTGTTTTAATCTTCCTGTGCTGTGCCTAAGCATACTAATTGCTTCTTTTCTCCTGCCTTATTAGTTCTGCAAACACTTCAAACTACAATGCAGTAATGTCTTACATCAGAGGTGAAGGGTTGAAGGTCATCTGGTTATACGACACAGATTCAGTGGAGAGGTTTCATCCTCTAGCATTCCTTAAGCAGGGTCTTTTTTGTTATAAGTTAAATGTGTCTCTCATTTCTGAGTTGAATGGAAGGTCTGTTTCTGAGGAACATTATTTCTTTTACTACTTTCGTTTGGATGCCTTTTTTCCTAACTGGTATATGTAGGTCATATGAATCATGGCCAAAAGATTTCCTTGGGATCTTTTGCCTGAAGTTATTTGTATGATGTACCCATACAATCTTCTCTAAGACCACTTTAGAAGGCCTATTATTGTGATGCTGGAACAGCGGAATACATTAAGTGACTGTTTGAACATTGACTGAAAAAAATGTCAGTGTGCATCTCTGCATCAGATGTGCTCAATCTACAGTCAAAATGATGATTTTCTGACTGCCCTGCAAAGTCAGCCTAGACTCTGACAGTCAGGCTGGCTTCTTCTTGGCTGACACATGGCTGATATTAGAGAGACAAGGTGGATAAGGTAATATCTTTTATTTTACCAGCTTCTGTTAGTGAGTGAGACAAGCTTTCGAATTACAAACATTTCTTCTTTAGAAGCTGGTCCAATAAAAAATATTACTTCACACACCGTTTTTCTCTAATGCCCTAGAACTGACACATCTACAAGCACACTACATACATTGCTGATAGTAAAGCAGTGGTGTGCCATCTGTGTATGCCAGGACTGCATTGTGTGCCCCAGGACTGTCTGTGCCTGGGGGATGGTTCTGTCAAGCCCCAAACACACATGAAGGATGCCATTTTGTAGAACAAACAGTACAAGCAAGGTCAAGCTGCACAGAGGATGCCATTTTGAATTCAAGTGTACAATTGTATGGCCGACTAAATATGTCTTGGCACACACTGTAATAAAGAGCCTTCATTTTCACCTAATAAAAAGTGTTGTTGCTGATATATGAATCCGAAAAGAATCCAGCATACACTTTTATGTGTTCAGGAGTAAAAGACTAGTAAACTTATTTTGTCGCTAAAATAAGCTGTTATGACTCTGATTAAACATGGGAAACAGATCTAATAATGAGTAATACAATCCAGATATACCCTAGTCACTTGTCTGTTCTGCTCAATGAAAAGCAGTCTTCCTGTTACTGCCTTGTGAAAGTGTTCTAATTCATGCCCTACACATAAAAACTGATCATTTTAAAATATTGATGAATATCAAGTAGTCAGACTGACTGTTTTAGATCTGTCAGCCATAATTAATCCTGTTGTCCTTAACAGAAATAGGCTCTATTCTTTTGTCCTTCAGATGACCTAAAAGGTGGTATTGTGTGATTGCTTATCTACAGGAGTAAATTCACTTTTTGTTACTCGAGTTCCCAGCTTGAGTATGTTGTTGGATTGTCAGTTGCTTCTGAATCATTTCTGAGCAAATGATTGGGGTTTGTTTGGGTGCCTGAACTGAAAATATGGAAAAATAAATCAGTTAACTTTTACCTGAAGCTGAATTTTTAAAAAATATATTTGCAGCAAAATGAAAACCAAATGCATAAAATTTCATTCATGTTGAACAAAATTTTTGAATGTTGATTAAAAAGGAGATTTTCTTTTTTTGAATCAACATTTTGTTTCTAAAATGTTGTTTCAGAACAGAATGTCAAAATGGTTTATTTTGAAATGAAACATGTCCAAAGGAAAACAATTCCGTTTTTTGAGCCAGAACTCTTTGTACTTCCTAAAATTTCTGTGCCCTGGAAAAATCATTTTTTGACAAATCTACACTTCTTGAAATTTTTTGCCCAGCTCTAGCTTGAAATTTCTGATAACAACCCTTTTCTTTTTTAATCCGTACTTATCCAGAAGTTTGTTAAGTTTTCTTGCAGATGCCAACATGCAATAATTACCTTTACATTTCTCACCTTGACATTGGATTACTGCAGTCTAGTTAGTGATGTACCTGAAAATCATTAAGCCCTGGTCTACAATGGGAGGAGGGGAGGGGAAAATTGATCTAAGATACATATCTTCAGCTATGAGAATAGCACATCTGAAGTCGACTTACTTAGGTGACCTACCACGGTGTCTTCAAGGCGATGAGTCGACTGCTGCCAGTGGAGTATTGGAGTCGACAGAAGTGCACTCGAGGATCGATTTAGCGCGTATAGACTAGACGCAGTAAATCGACCCCTGATAGATTGATCATTACCCGCTGATCTGGCAGGTAGTATAGACATACCCTAAGGAACTTCAACTGCTTCAAAATTCAGCTATTGGTCTTTAGAGGGTCTCTTTTACAGGGAGCTTGTTGTACCTGAGCTACATTATCCACGCTGACTTCTGATTAATTTCCTGATACAATTTAAGACAACCATTTAAGATTGTATATATTAAAACTGAGTCCTGGTTACTTCAGTCCTCCCCTCCCCCGCATGTGTTAGCATCAGTTATCTAAAAGCCTCAGCTGAACTTTTCTAAGTAAATAAGGAATAACTGGATCACAATCCATAAGAAATCTGATATTAGAGGATTCTTTAATCTATCAGCAGACAAGATCCAAGGACTGGAAGTTGAAGCTATTTCAGGACTAGATATAAAGCACACATTTTTAACTGTAAGGTTAATTGTCCATTGGAATAGTTTATCAAGTGTAGTGGTAATAAGTAAAATTAAAATTTCTTTATCAGTAGAAATTTGTAACTTAAGGTTAGAAGATTTTCTAAAAGATATGCCCTAATTCAATCACAGCTGTTGAACTTGAATTAGGAATTAATTCAGGGAAGTTCTATGTCCTGTATTAAGCAGGAGGTTAGTTAGATCAGTGGTTCTAAAACTGGGGGTTGGGACACCTCAGGGGGTCACAAGCTTATTACATGGGGGTAATAAGCTGTCAGCCTCCACCCAAACCCCGCTTTGCCTCCAGCATTGATAATGGTGTTAAATATATTAAAAATGTTCTAATTTTATAAGGGGAGGGACACTCAGAGGCTTGCTATGTGAAAGGGGTCACCAGTACAGAAGTTTGAGAACCACTGGATTAGATGATCATACAAGTTCTTTCTGGCCTTAAAATCTGAGAAATAACCTTTAAGAAATAAGTTTAATTATGGTAGTATGGTAGTAATTACTTCTGTAGGTGCAAATGGGAGCAACAGTTATGGTTGATGGATATTCACAATCACTGAAAATGCTTTCTTCATGGAAAGGATTTATTTGCAAAAAATCCGGTGTGCCTTCAGTCACTGCACTGCACTTTCTGAGACTGTGTTTAGGAAAAGGGAAAATCTGGTGGTCCAAAGAATTCTTGGGTATTACTATTAGAAAAAAATTAAAATATTTGGATAAATTTCAGAATCCAAGTAGAGTTTTAAATCAAAGTCCAGAGGTTGAAGTTTAAGAGATTCCCTCTAAATGGTCTTTTGCTAAATTATCAATCACTATGTTATGGCTACAATGATATAGCATTATTCCTAATGAAACAAAATCCCCGAGGTTCTGAAAGTTAATAAAAATAATGTACATTGCAAGGCCTGTCTGAACTTTGTTTTTATTATTCATTTTGTTATTAGTAGAATATTAATGTTGACAATGTTTAGTTTTGCAGGCTTTCTGTTACATTAAGTTCTGGTTTTCTATTACATTGAGTGCATTTTCCATGATTAAGTTCAGAGTCAGCACGATTTTGCTTTAAAATATTGGGGAGCAAAGCATTTCAATATAGGTGGATTTAACATATTACACACACCACACAACATGTCAGTATTAATAAGAACTTTAATTTATAACAAAATTAATAGCTAAATCTTCGCTGCATCCATTAACAAGATTTAATAAATCAAAAATCCAGGTCAATCAACAACAATATTGCAAATAATTATGACTTTCAAATACCTAAACTGGGAGGATGAATATTAATGGTTATCTTAAATTACCTTGGCATGTACATCAGCATAAGCCATGATAATAAAGTCAACATTCAAAGCCAGTGGGAATTTTTAAAAGCAAGTTTCTTGGAACATGCTATATAAACTAACCAAGCTGTTTAATAACTTTTGTGACTATTATTTGTATTGAATATTTGCTGACATCTGTGATCTCTCAGATTAGATGTGTTCAGCAGATTGTTGGATTTCACCATTTAGATTTGGCAATAATAAAATAAAAGTCTAATTTCATATGACTTTGCTTACCTGTTTTCTAAGTGTGATCTCAAAGCATGCAGAAATGTGCTATCATGAGAAACATGTGATGTTTTGTTCCTGCTAGGCTGCATATTAGCATTTTGCTGTATTTTAATAATCCATGCTTATTTTCATCTATCCATCTATGTGTTCCTATTTAGATAAAATGTCTGATTTATTTAGAGCTTTTTATTCCTGATTCAGCAAAATCTTAGTTTGCAGCCTACCCTGTTTTGGATCTAGCTTACTCATATAATAGAATATTATAGACATGAATATACTCATAAATAACTTTTACATAAAAAAGATGTGACTGTCTGTAGAAATACTTGTCAAAAAGTGACAAAAATGCTGCTTATTAAATTTATACCAGCACAACCATAGCTCAAATGACTCATTTCAAGTATATGCACATTTTCTGAAAAGCAATTTTTAAATCAGTAAATTTCTTTGTATATATCCATGCAACATTAATTGGTTTATATTTACATTTCTTTGTGGAGAAAATTAATCACCTTTCTATATTACCTATTGCTTGTAGACACCTACACCTTTCCAAAGAGTTCATGGACAGATTAATTGCCAATAGATGCAAGAAACAACTACAGGAATATTTGCCTTGTTAATCTAGTCAATCTCTTTTAGCATACATATAGATACTTTTTAAAAATCTTTATTCTTATTGCCAAATTCATATAGATAAAAGTCCAAGGAATGGGCCAAAAATAATTGAGATCCTCATTCTGGAACACTTCTAGTGGTACTAGAGAAGGCATACAAAGCATGGGAGAAAAGCAGATGAATGGGAACTGAGACACTGAGAGATTTACTAACCTATCAAAGGTCACACAGGAAGTTATTAGCAGAGCAGTGAACTGAACCCAGATCTCCTGAGATCAAGTTAAGTGCTTTAACCACACAATTCCTATTTCCACTTCCTTCCTATGTTAATAGAGATGACAGGAGAGAAATCACGTGATCATTACCTGTTCGGTTCACTCACTCCAAGGCACCTGGTATTGGCCACTGTCGGTAGACAGGATACTGGGATAGATGAACCTTTCGTCTGACCCAGTACAGCCATTCTTATGTTCTGATTTAGGCCCAATCTGTTGTAAATTGGAAGTTATTTGTGTTTTTTTAATTAAATCATCAGATCAGAAGCTTTAATTCTTTTCCAGAAATTTACTCTTTTGTCATTCAGTAGAATCACCTCTGATCACTCAGAAAAAAGTATATTTTAAAACCTTGGAGAAGCACGTCTCTTGTCCTGAAATAGAAAATGTATGTAAATCAGTAACGCCTATCTTGGGACTGATGAGTAGCAGGTTGCCCACTGAGATCATAGTGAGTTAGGGAGATGCTTTGCTTTTAAGCAGAGATGCAGATTCTAAGACAATGACTGTACAGGCAAGAGAAGAGTGATCATTTGTCTAAATCAGGCCTTTGTTTAGACAGCCTGTGACAGCTGACACCTGCTGCAGTGAGATGAATAGGTTGGATTGTCCTGCAGTTTTACTTCAGGTCACACAGGACTGTGGAACTACTTGAACAGTTAAAAGAAAAAAAAAAACCTCTGCTAGGCTGAAACAGAGAAGCATCTTGAAATGATCTTCCACTTTATGCCACCTTCCCAGTAGTAATAGTTTGATTTTGCATATCAAATGGATTAAATTACATAAGGGATTAAATTGCATGTTCTAATATGAATTTGTTGGGGCTTTTTTGGTAGGTGTGGGGCTCTTAACCACTGAATTACCACAGAAGATATTCCATATAGAATGTACACTATTTTATGGCTCTTGCTACTTGATGGGACCACATCGTTTTGTTGTACAAGGCCATAAATTGTGTTTCTTTTTTTTTTTAAAAAAAAAATCACATTTAGCTATTTCTAGTGTGAAGCGGAAAGTAAGTCACTAGTATAGTGTAAAAAAGGCAATTCCTTTACCCATTTAAAGCTGGATGTACACTATACCTGTTAGCAAAATGTTATCAACAGTTCAGCTCCACTGGTGGTAGCAATGGTAGAAGAACAAATGTAGACTAGTGATCATCATTTTTTCATGCACAAGGTTGTGGACCTTCTATGGATGGCAGTAGGCTTTTTGTGTATTTGTTTGCAAAAAATCCTAATATAGACACCCACTAATTGAAAAGCCAAATGACTAAAAGCCAAGTTATAAAGTAAGCCACACCATTTCTCTCTGCATTAAATCTTGATAAGGAATGTGGTATATTTTGTGGAAATTAACCATTCATATGCTATTTGGCACATCTGATATTAAATTGTGACATTTAAACACAGTTTATAAAGAGAGAATAAATTATTAATAGGTGTTTAGATAAATGCGTAGTCAGTCGTTGTAGAGTCCAATAGGTTCATAGGTAACTTCTGGCCACTTGTAACACCTAATGATGTCCTTATAACTATCTATAGCCTATTACATCCAAGAACTATATTAATACAATGTTAAGGCTGAAAAATGGATCCTTCAGATGTTATTAAATGCCGGAATTAGCATGACCCATGACCCATGCATATCTAACATAAAAAATTGTTTAACAAAATACTATAGAAATCTCTTTGCTGGCACTTATTACAAATGCGCTAGCACAACGTTATGGGCTTCATGGTATATTGTAGAAGGGTAATTTGAAATTTATTTCTTAATAGTTCTTTTATTCCACACCAATCTTACAATGCATTAACAGATATAGAGCTATAGTTATAGATACACTTTCCACTGTAATGAATGTTTATTGCGCTTTTACATTTGATTTTAATGCTGCTGTGGCTCATCATTTTTGTTGGTGGTTGTTTATTTAAAATTTCAGTTACCTTTCTCATCAGTGTAGTTATGACTTAATTAATTCTTACTACAGTACTTTTAAATGAAATAAAAATTAAATTGAGTATAATAGCTCAAAGAGTTCACATATTAAAAGAAGAGGCAAGTCAGAAAAAGAAGAGTTCTGGTATATAGAGATATGATCTATCTGAACAGTCACATCAGGAAAGACTTAGCTATTCAAATTAAATTAGGTACTATTGTCCATCTATCTGTCTCTGTGTGTAGGTACTTATATAGTCCTCATCACCATAGTATCTATTCACCTAACTTAGTGCTAATTTAGCTCCCAGGTATAGGGTCAGCAGGACAAGGCAAAACAATCTTGTTTGGGTTAATTTAATCATTTCCACTGTTAATGTCATTCCAGTATGGCTGTAATCCATAGATAGCACATCTTTATATGGCTGAATTATTGTTTTTTTCAAAACTTGGAATTTCGAAATGTTTCTGACCAAACCAGTAAAGTTGTTCTCTGATTCCACAATCTTTCTTATTATTAAAATAAGAGTTTCTAGGTAATGTTTTGGGCTACTGATAATTATCCAACAGTAAGTGCTTGCTTACACTCTGGTACACGGTGTCCATATGGCACACTGACACTGGCTTTAAGGCATTTTTAAGAGACTATTTTATATAAGCTCCCTGTGTGGATCAATATTTTTTTAATAGAAACTCTCCCAAAGGCTATACTTATATAATTAGTTTTCTCATTCATATGGAATCAAACTCAGTGCATTATTGATATGAAATGGAAATCCCCCGAGTACACAGAAATGCAGGCACCATGAAATATTTCTCTAGTCACATTGACCGCATTGCACCTTTAAGCAGGGGGGAATTTGTCTGGCTGGCCAAAGGATGGGAGCAATGCTTTATGGCTGGGGTGGAAGAAGAGAAATACTGCTGGAAAAGGGGACAAAGAGCCAGAATGGTGCCGCTGACTCATCCCCTGGCTTAAAAGGGCCAGCCCTTTAAGTGAAACTCCCCTTTTACATGGAACAGGCTGAGGCTGCAACAGGGAACAGAGGACTTCAGAATGTTTCAGCTCCACTTAGATGTTGGACAATGAAAATGGGACGGGTTGATTCCCCACTTCCTCTCTCCAGAGACAGGCAGAGGAAAGTAACTGCAAAAAGGGCAGGAGAGCTGATTAGCCTTCTCTCTCCAGGGACAAGGATGGGGGGACGGAATCCTATACTTGCAAAACCACTAATCTCTTATTTGCTCTATGATTCCCTAATACTACAGTGCAAAAGAGAACATAGCAGGTAGAAGGAAATAGGGACTGTTGTGGGAGGGAGGAATGTGTGTTTGATCGGAAGAGAGGATCTGTTGGATGTATACGTGAACTGAGTCAAGGAAGCTCTGTAGATTTACCCATCACTATTAATAACATGCTTTTGAAATGTCCAGCTTATGAGTCTGATCTTGCAAACCGTTAATCATGCATGTAAAGTGGGACTCCAAGGCAGAGTAGCTATGTGCGTGCAGGTAACTGTTTGAAGAACTGGGCCCCTAAACTGAATTTCACAATAGTACATGATGAACTATTCTACTAGAGAATGTTATTATTTAGAGGTTGCTGTAGGCCACTTACGAAGCTGAGAGTATGATCATTCACATTTCAAATATCTCTAAATCATAGCACCAAAAACTAAGCATAGAAACCTTGCCATGCAACGCTGCCTTTAGATGTCCAGCCTGAATATTAATGCAAATGCCAGGTGTTCGGCAAGAAGTTACTCTTTTATGAAAGCAATGAAACACATAACTCTACTTGATAACCCTTGTTGACACTTATGTACTAGAAAAAGTTACTCGTTCACTTGAGAAAAAAAGATGTGCCATTTACAGACATTTGTAGCTTCTTTAGAACCAGGGCCAGGAAAACGTATCTACTCATAGAATAATAAAAAAGATAGGACTGGAAGGCACCAGCTAGTCCAGTCCTCTGCACTGAATTAGGACTAAGTATTATCCAGGCCATCCCTGATAAGTGTTTGTCTAGCCGGTTCTTAAAAACGTCCAGTGATGGAGATTCCATAATCTCTAAGTAATTTGTTCCAGTGCTTAAGTACCCTTACCATTAGGAAGTTTTTCCTAATATCTGACCTAAATCTCCCTCACTGCAATTTAAGCCCATTACTTCTTATCCTGTCCTCAGTGCTTAAGGAAACAATTTATCGCTCTCTTCTTTATAAAATCTTTTACATACTTGAAGACTGTTACCATGTGTCCCCCACAAGTCTTCTATTCTCCACACTAAACAAGTCCATTTTTTTTCCTTTCTTCATAGGTCATGTTTTTTAGACCTCTGATTATTTCTTTTACTCTCCTCTCAACTTTTT
Organism: Dermatemys mawii; assembly: GCA_007922305.1. Classification (NCBI taxonomy): domain Eukaryota; kingdom Metazoa; phylum Chordata; order Testudines; family Dermatemydidae; genus Dermatemys; species Dermatemys mawii. The sequence continues at coordinate 32,151,128 of ML677348.1, read as the reverse complement.
CCAATTTGTATACATCTGTCCCGAAGTGTGGTGTCCAGAATTGTACGCAGTACCCCAGGTGAGGCTTTATCAGTGCTGGGTAGATGGAATATATACTTCTTGTGCCTTGTTTACATCCTTCCCGCTCTAATTCACCGGAGATTGATGTTTGCATTACATTGTTGACTTATATTTAGTTTTTGATCCACTATAACTTCCAGATCCTTTTCTGCAATACTCCTTCCTGGGCAGTCATTTTCCATTTTGTATTTGTGCAATTGATTATTCCTTCCTACGTGTACTACTTTGCATTTGTCCTTATTGAATTTCATCTAGGGTGACAAGACAGCAAATATGAAAAATCAGAACAGAGGATTGGGGGTAATAGGAGCCTATATAAGAAAAAGACCGCAAAATCAGGACTGTCCTTATAAAATCAGGACATCTGGTCACTCTAATTTCATTCTATTTACTTTAGACAATTTCTGCAGTTTGTCAAGATAATTTTGAATTCTAATCCTGTCCTCCAGCCTCTCCCAGGTTGGTATAATCCATATAAGTGTACTCTCTTTGCCATTATCCAAAACATTTTTGAAGATATTAAATAGAACCAGGCCCCGGATGGAAACCTGTGAGACCCCACTCAATATGTTCTTTCATCTTAACTGTGAACCACTGATAACTAGTGTCTGGTAATGGTTTTCCAACCAGTTGTCACCCACCTTATTAAGGTTCATGTATGCTATATTTTCCTAGTTTGCTTATGAGAGGGTCATGTAAGACAGTATCAGAAGCCTTATTACTGTGGAGATATCGCTTCTACTGCTTACCCATTTATCCACAAAGCTTGTTACCCTGTCGAGAAAAGGATATTAGGTTGGTTTTATATGATTTGTTCTTGAAAAATCCATGCTGACTGTTACTTACCTTATTATCTTCTAGGTGCTTACAAATTTTTTTTATTATTATTATTTCCTCTATTATCTTTCTGGGTACAAATGTTAAGCTGACTGGTCTGTATTCCCTTTTTTTATACAAAGGTACTATATTTGTCCCTTTCCGGTACTCTCAGATATCTCCCATCATTCACAAGGTCTCAGAGACTATCACTAATAGCTCAGCGATCTCTTCAACCAGTTCCTTTAGTATTCTAGATAGCATATACTGCATAAAGAGTTGAAATAAATTGTAGGTGTTTAAGACTGTAGCCTCCAGGCTCTCTGTTACTGGGCAAGTGCATGGAGTCTTTTTATTTTGGTGCACTTATATCCTTAAAAAAAAGCGCAACAGTTTATTTTTTCAAATGTTGTTAATATATTTGTTTCAGTGGTTGGATGCTGAATGCCATATTTAGGCCAGAGTGAATTTTTATGGATAATAAACCCCTGAAAAGAGCAAAAATGTAGACAGCCTGTCAGGATTGCCTCCCCACTCTGAACTCTAGGGTGCAGATGTGGGGACCCACATGAAAAAAAGAAATAACCCCCCCAGCTTATTTTACCAGCTTGGGTTAAAATGTTTTTCCCCAGAACACAACTTCTTCTGTGTCTGGAACTAACTGCTGCCACCACCAAACTCAATTTAGGGTAGTTTGGGACCCTTCTCTCCCTTTCCACTAACCCCCCAAACTTCTTCCTTCCCTGGGAAGCTTGAGAGAAAAAAAACAAACCTCACCTGCTCCTGCAAGACGTGCCCGATTCAAAACCAGGATCTTACACAATGGAAAACAAGCAGTCAGCTTCTTAAAAGAAAGATTTTAATAAAAGAAAAAAAGAAAGGAATAAATCTCTTATAACCATCAATAGAACAGCATCTACCATAATCAACAAAAGGATTCAGAAACCAAACCTCTCCCTCGAGGCAACTTTCTCCCACTGTTGATATCTCTGCTGAATCTTACAATATCCAGAAGCACCCACCCAACACTCACCCCTGAGAACCTTCCAAGTGATAAAAAGAAGGTAAACTTACTGACTACAGTACTTGATAGAATCTATAGTTACAGTGAAAGACATAGCTGTGTTCATCCCATAGCCGAGGTGAACAGAGAGAAGACCCAGAGAGACACTGAAACTTAAAATCCTTTGTCTCCTGAGGAATTTCTCATTGGTCAGTTGTCCACCTCTCAGGTTACCTTTAGCTTAACCCCTTACAGGTAAACAGTAATTTTAGGCTACTTCACACTTATGACACAGCCCCTTAACTAAAGTGCTGTAAACAGCATGGATGTAATACATTAATTTTCTCTGGTTTAACTAGGAATCCCTTTCTATCTGACTCCACTTCTGTGAAGTTGGTGAGAGACTGGGGTGCCTTGTAGACAAGGGAGAAGGGAATTAGTTTAAGAAGGCTTTATCTTGGGAAAGCACAGTCAACACTCTGTTGGCAATATATATGACAAACCATCATAAATGGGAGTGAGTAGCTGTTAACAGCTTGGGCTTGGATTGTAAATTAATTGTGAGTGGTCCGGGGGACCATATTGCATAGCGAACAAACTGAACACATTGTTTTGTGTATAAACTCAGTAATGGCACCTAGGAGGTGAGATTCCCACCCAAAGTGAGTGCTACTACTGATACCTCCTCCTCCTCCTATTGAGTGCAATGTACATTTTAACTTTGCCCTAACCATAATCCACATCTGCAGCTATCGCTGCAGACACCTTCCATCTTCGATAGCAACCCACCTACCCCTCCACATATTATATAGAGAGACAAGGAATTCTTGCACATGCACATTAAGGGAGGAGCCAGAAGCAAGCAAGGGGTCCATGCTAGCAGCCCCTATGCTGCTCTCCCAGCAGGATCTCAGTGATTATGTGCAAATTCAGTGCTTCCAGCAGTGAGAGCTGTTAGCATGGAACTTATGTGCGCTTAGCTACTCCCTTTATAAAGTCCTGTGGCAAAGCTCTGACCTTGTCCCTGTGGGTCCCACACTTCCAGGAGGTTTGTGCTAGCCTCAGAGGCTCACTGCAACCCTCCATGTAGCCCTCTAGGTCAGGGTTACAGTCTACTGAGCCCTTTTCATCATAAGCCAGCACAGTGGTTGGTGAGAGAACTCCCACAGTCTCTGTTGTCCCTCTGGGCTTATTTCATGATAGTATAGCCTCCTGTCCTTCTAGGGGCCCGCCTTCCCCTTCCAGCAGGTGTTTCAGTAGTGGCAGGCTGTGGGGAACCCAAGCCCACCCTCTACTCCAGGTTCTGGCCCAGGGACCCTAATGGTAGCAGCTGTTGGCAGCCAACCTTTCACTGCCAGAGTTACTACTTTTCCCTGGGCCACTTCCCAACAGCTCTCCCGCTTCTCCCTTACCAATATCTTGGGTGTGTCTTCTGTATCCAGCCCTTCAGTAGCATGTCCTCTCCTCTGCTTCAGTGGAGTGAGCCATTTTTATAGTACTAGAGAGGCCTTAATTAGAGTTAGACGGTCAATTAGCTCAGAGGCCTCACCTGACTCTTCGCAGGTTAATTGGAGTCAGGTGTTCTCCTTAGCCTGAAGCAGCCCCTGCTCTGGTCAGTCAGGGAACAGAAAACTGCTAATCTAGTGGCCAGAATATCTGCCTTCTGCTACCCTGCTGTATTCATCTGGCCTGGATCTATCACAGTCCATTTGTAATAGATTATTTCAAGTTGGTTCTTTAATTATTTATACTACCAAATGGTCATTCAACTTTCTGACTGATGGCTTGATTTATTTAGATAAGGAATGCAATGCCCTGCATCGACATCAAGCCCTGCTAAGCATTCTGATTTACCCAAACCAGGTTTAAAACACCATACAAATTAAAGGCACAGACTAAAATTGCTAAGTGGTTTTGAAAATCTAAACCATAGCTTAAGATTGCTAGTTTTTATTAGTAATAATCTAGTATTGATTTTAATCAGTAATATTGTGCTAAGGGTGAATTGTTTTTAACTAGATAGATAATATTCATGTCAAATGTACCCCAGAGAGCTAAGGCGTTCCCTGCAAGTGATGTACAATAGCCTTTCCTTACTGTTGTAACTGGGGAAGGGCTACTGATCTTAAGGAAGCAAGTGAGTAAGCGGAAATGTGCAAATTGGAATGTTGGACACTGACTGGAAAAAGATTGGAGCTGTGCGAGGTCTTAAAGAGGAGAAGAGTAAATGTGGCATGTGTACAAGAGACTAAATGGAACGGTTGAACAGCGAAGATGCTGGTGGAGAGTTTAATCTATTACTCAGAATTCAACCTCCCCAATGGTGTTGTAGTTATTCTAGATGAAACCACACAGAGGGATGTGATAGAGGTTACTAGAAGGTTGGACCAACTACTGAGCATTGAACTGTGTGAGAAAAGTTAACTATCCTTATAGTGAGAGAATCAACTACCCTTACAGCAAGAGAATCAAGAGGTAAGAGTTTTTTTACGAGTTGTTGTGGCTTATTGGAAACATACAGTCCAAGAAGAAGATAATCAGGGCAGATCTAACTGCATACTTTGGAGCAAAGAAGGCTGGATATGAAACAGTGGATGGCATAGGAACCAAAACTTCCTAGCAGCAAGCAGTCCTACAGACTTGTCTGAAACTGGATTTGGCAATTGCAAACATGCATTTTCAGAAGAGGGAAAGTCATTTAATAGTGTATCCCCATGGAGGACACAACCCACAATTAATACCTTTTTAATATTAATAAGAGAGAAAGATCATGACTAATGATTTGTAAGGTAGAACCTGGTAAGAGTCTTTTGAAACAGCACAGGTTTCTGCTTATATACTTCAGAATATGTTTATCTCAGAAGCATCTGAACTGCTGGGCACTGGAGAGGCCTAAGTGGTGGCACTTAAAGATGGGAATGAAAAAACTTTCAGACAAGGAGTAATGTGCAGACTTTCAAAAAATGGCAGGCCAGTGGCTTGAATGATGGTAAGATGGTGTAACTGGTGGCAAAAAAGGAGGCCTATATAACCAACTAGGATGACATGAGGGAGAGAATTATAGAATATTGGGGTTGGAAGAGACCTCAGGAGGTCATCTAGTCCAATCCCTGGCTCAGAGCAAGACAAACACCAACAAAATCATCCCAGCCAGGGCCTTGTCAATTCGGGCCTTAAAAACTTCTAAGGATGAAGATTCCACCATCTCGTAGGTATCAAATTCTAGTCTTTCACCACCCTCCTAGTGAAATAATGTTTCCTAATATCTAACTTCAACTTCCCCCACTGCAAACTTGAGACCATTGCTCCTTGTTCTGTCATCTGCTACCACTGAGAACAGCCTAGCTCCATCCTTTGGAACCCCTTTTCAGGTAGTTGAAAGTAGCTATCAAATCCCCCCTCACTCTTCTCTTCTGCAGACTAAATAACCCCAGTTCCCTCAGCCTCTCCTTATAAATCATGTGCCCCAGCCTCCTAATTATTTTTGTTACCATTCGCTGGATTCTCCAATTTTCCGCATCCCTTCTGTAGTGGGGAGACCAAAATTGGATGCAATACTCTAGGTATGGCCTCATCAGTGCTTAGCCAGTCAGTCCCCAGCTTGTAGCAGTGCATGGGATTCTTCCATCCTAAGTGGAGGACTCTGCACTTGTCCATGTTGAACCTCATCAGATTTCTTCTAGCTCAATCCTCCAATTTATCTAGGTCACTCTGGACCCTATCCCTACCCTACAGCTTATCTACCTCTCCCCCCAGTTTGGTGTCATCTGCAAACTTGCTGAGGATACAATTCATCCCATCATCCAGATCATTAATAAAGATGTTGAACAAAACCAGCCCTGGACCAACCCTTGGGGTACTCCACTTGATACTGGTTGCCTAGTATCACTGTTGATGTCTGTTCATCACTGTTGATGAACATCACTGTTGATGTTGATGAACATCACTCTTGATGTTGATGAACATCATCACTGTTGATGTCTACTCATTGAGCCTGACAATCTAGCTAGCTTTCTATCCACCTTATATTCCATTCATCCAATCCATACTTCTTTAACTTGCTGGCAACCATATTGTGGGACACCATACCAAAAGTTTTGCTAAAGTCAAGATATATCACATTCACCGCTTTCCCCATACCCACGGAGTCAGTTATCTCATCATAGAAGGCAATCAGATTGGTCAGGCATGACTTGCCCTTGGCTAAATCCATGTTAACTGTTCCTGATCATCTTTCTCTCCTCTAAGTGCTTCAAAATGGATTCCTTGAGAACCTGCTCCATTTTGCTGGGGACTGACATGTAAGGTAGTACCTGTTGAGGTGACTTTTGAAACAGCACAGATGTCTGCTTACATACTTCAGAATATGGAGACCTTGGAAGCATCTGAACTGCTGGGCATGGAGAAAACCATCTATAGACTCGCCAAGGCAAGAATGAAAATGAGGAGGGATAGGAATGAGCTTAATTACATTAGAAATGAACATGGTATATTACAACCAACTAGTGCATCCACAAAGTTTAGAGTGATTATTCTGAAAGAATAATGAATGAGGAGAACCCAAAGGAGGGGTTAAGAACAAGATGAACAGAGGTTTGATAGAGTGCATGCAAGAGGAAAAAGATGCAGAGGCACTTTGACAAATGAACAAGCAGAAAGTGCCTGGGCCAGATGAAGTACCAGTGAAGTACTGGGAAGGGAAGGCATCAAACATCTTTGTTCAATGATAGTCTTAAAGTGAAAATTCCAGATGATTGGAGTAAAAGCTTTATGATGCCCATTTTTTAACATAAAAGAGATATCACACTCTGTGCTATCACCCATTTATGCTGGCATTGCATGCTATGAAAGTATGGGAGAAGATTAGTGAAAAGTGTCTGTGTGAATTTTGAAGTTCAGTATGGATTCATGCTGGGAAGGAGCACAATTGAAGCCATATTTCTGATATGAATTCTCATGGAGAAGTTCAGAGAAAACACATAGCAATAAGCTTTGGGGTTTTTGGACCTGGAGAAGATATACCAAGAAAACTAGTTTGGTGGAGTTTGCAATGGAGAGATGTACCAGAAGGATATGTCCGTCTTCTCCAGGATATGTATAATTCAGTGACTACTGTAGTCAGAACTAATATTGGAATACAGTACAACATTTTCAGTAAATATGGGCTTATATGAGGGTCCATGCTACTTAAACACATTATTTAATAGAGTGAGATTCCATATTAAGAGGAAGAAGTTAAATGAAAAGTATTATGTTTTCAAAATATGTAACTTGTTTTATCTGAGTAACTAGTTATTTTACCTCCAAGGCAGGATGAAAATAATGACTCAAAGCTTCCTGTAGGCTTCCTGTTTGTGTATGTGTTTATGAGTGGAAATGCTCTAATAGACATCCATAAGATTTCTCTGTCTATTTGGAGAGGAGAGGGAGGAGAAAATAGATTTCACAAGAAATATATAGTTTCATAAGAAACCTTTCAGTTAGCCACTTATGCCAGGTACTGAGTACCCTGGCTTATCATTGATTTCACTGGGAGTTTAGGGTCCTCGGCACCTTTTGAAGCACATAGTAGCTTATAGTAACTTCACTGTTGCAAACTCCAAATGTACAAACTTCATGAGAGTGACCCAAAAAATCATGAGATTTAAAACAAAAAATATTATATTGTGGGGTTTTTTTGTCTGCCTTTTCATTTTTGGACTCCAACTGCTCCTTTCCCCAGTGTGAGTATGTGACTTGTTCTGTCACCAACACTCGCCAAATATATTGGATACAGTGATATTAGCCATTCTCCAGGAGGTTTCTCTACCACGTCTACCCACCCCATAAACCTGAAATAAATCCTGTTCCCCCAGGGATCAAATCAGCCATGCCTCAGTCCTTTCCCCAGACTCATCTCTGCTCTTCCTGCAGTTCCTGGGGTTCTTCACTCCCTCTCCAAGGCCTGTAGGGTGGGAGCTGCAGTGAGGTCCCTTTCTCTCACTTCCAAGCTGGGGTGGAAAGTTCCAGAAGTTCTTCACCCTCCTCTGCCTATTCCTAGGCTAGATGTTGTGGAAAGGGGGAGGAGCCGAGGAGCAGTCCCATTGCTCTCAGAATGGGAGGGAGTGGAGCCACTCTGAGTTGCTAGGTTATTTCTGCTGCCTTCTCCCATCCTGTGATAACACTGTCAGTTCCTGAGGGAAGGTTGGGGAGATAGCTTTGCCTGCCTCTGCAGCAGGTAATTGGCTGTTCTTTCCCAGGGGCTAGGTAGGGGAGAAGGCAGCCAACAAAAGAGGTAATTTTCCCCAGGCTGGGCTGACATTTGTAAGAGTGCTGAAGTTCTGGTGTGATTGCAAGACAGGCTCCAGCCTTGGCTGAAATCCCATGAATCACAAGGAAAAAAGTCAGAATTAGCAATGCTGGAACAGGGCCTTAGGGTTAAAAAGTAGAAAACATAAAAAAAGCTTTAGAGCCTCAGCTGCTGTAAATCAGCAAAGCTCCAGTGACTTTTTAGTGGAACTACACTGATTGAAACCAGCTGAGGATGTGGCCCATCCAATCTGAAAACTTCAACTTCTCTTTTTAGAACATAATCAAAGCTGGTCATTTCTATGTGACGTGTCAAACATAAAGATGTTTTGAAAATTGTATTTAGAACTGTTTTGTGAGTATATCGCCAGTGCCTCTTTTGTTCAAGGAAAAATGTTAAAACTATTATAAATATGTTTTTAGATATCCACATGATAGAGCATTATCAGTGCAAAATCTACATTAATCCAGTAGCCATGCAATCCAAATTCAAGTCAGTGAAGGTAAGATCATTAGTGTATATAGACTAATTCTTCTCCTAGTGAGCAAGGAATGAAATATTTATGAGAGTATACACAGTCATGCATTCTCTCACTTCCATAAACATAAATTACATGTATTCACTACCAGTAAAATGGAAAACTTCTATTCAGCAAGCATAATTATTTTAGAGAAATTCATCTTTATTCTGAATGGTTATAGATGTGGAGCAGAATCAAATATGAAAGAATTAAATCTGTTGATGATGTAATCACTGCTGATAACATTAAGAGCGAGGTTGCTCTCCAGATATTTACATTACCCTTGGAAATTAGACCATGAGCCACTTACCCAGCCTTCTGCAGTACTTCAGAAACCATCTAGAAAAAGGTTCACATGTGCTTCTGCCTGTGCAAACTGTTTTTTATATCTTGCATTATATACATAATGTATATATACATTGCAGAATGAACATAGAATCACATTCAAAATCGAAGCTTACTTTGGGACTGTCAACATAGGTGGTATGTGATTCCTCCGTTTGGGAAGGCTCACATGCGAGTGCCAGAAACAATCTGGAAGTGGGGGAAGCCATCGGCATTCGGACCGTGACTCCACCCCTGAGGCCCTGCCCCTGCTCTGCTTCTTTCCCTGAGGCCCTGACTCTGCTCCTCCTCTTCCTGCCCACTTCCTGAGGCCCTGCCAGCCACTCGTTCCTCTCCGCCTCATCCCCGAGGTCCTCCCATCTACTTCTCATTTCTCTCCACCTTCTCCCATGAGGCCCTACCAATCCGCCACTCACTCCTCTCTGCCTCCATTTGCCATGGCTCTATCACTTTTTCCTGGCTTAGGCAAGTGATGAGATGGAGTGGGTTGAGAGGAGTGAGCAGTGGCTGGAAGGAGGCGTAGAGGAAGCAGGAAGAGGCAGAGCAAGGGCAGGGAGTGGCCCCCACTTTTATGGAGTTTTGTCTTCTGGCACTCCAAAGACAGCAGTGGGCCAGCGTGCCTCCGGAGGGGTGAACTGTGCCACATCCACAGCGTTTCCCTCCTGCATGTCTGGATTTGTTGGGGAGACTTAACCTCGCCTGGCCTCTTATACTTGCCACCCATGACTAATAACTTTGGGGTGAAGAGGCACTTGTTTTCTCCATGTAGCAAACTAGTTCATGTCATTACAGTCTTCATTCATGACACCAGTGATAGAGATGAGTATGTGCTCGCATTGGATAATGGTTTACCTCTGGAAATGAGGTAATATATTTCTGTAAAGTTCCCTACCACAGTTCATTGCCAGTGGTGCTGCGTTATAAGTGTAAGAAGATGACCAACTGTTTTCCTATTTGGGAAATGCTGTAGATTGTATTTTACACCTTTCACTAGAAAGCCTAAAGGGCTATTCAAGGGTATAATTCCAAACTAAGCACATTGCATGAGGCTACTACATTTCAATGACAAACACCAGCATGAATTTCTATAAAGACTCCAATTGTAGAAGAGCCCAACACCTCGGTCCATGTTCCCAGCACATGATCAGTAGGACAGCCTGCTCCCTGAAACTGCTGGTGTATACTCTCTCCCTGCTAATGGTTGTTATAGTTCCTAGTGTCCTTTCAAATCCTGGGTGCTGTTGTTAGAGGAGATCCTCTGTTTACGTCTCTTCCACCATCCCAATAATCATCTTAAAGCTGAGAAGACTTAAAATATATTCCTCTGAATTTAAATGCAGATAAAAGGAATCTCCATTTCTCTCCATCCTTTTCTTAAAGTGGCAAATTAAGTTTGTGCTCTGAGGGCATGGCTGAGGTACTGATGATGCCAATGACTCAGTAGGAGCTAGATCAACTCTGAGAGGCTCCCTCTTCTGAGACAAGGCTGAGATAGGCTTGACCGATGGGCAAATCCTTTTTCTTCCTGCCCAGATGCATGAATGTTGAGGTAAGAAACCAGTGGGGATGGTTGCTCTATCACGCCAATTGTCCCTGAACGTTTCTGCATTGAGAGCATGTGCCAACAGCCTGATTAACCGGGCTCAGGCCAAGCAATAGAAATGAGACTGCCTCTCTACTTATAGCTAAAGTAATCTTCCACCCTGAACCTACTAGTAGTGTTTGGTTTGGGACGGAGGGAACTTTGAGGGGGAGGATGTCTCAGCCATACTGTATGTAGTCCCTTGTTTAGTGATCAAACTGGGTCTCCTCTGGTTAACTCAAATTAGTCCAGTCCATCAGCTTAATAAAAAATAAATCAATTAACCCTTAAGCACCAGGTTTTAAAATCTTCCTTCTGAGTTTGTCTTCCCTATTGGCCCCAGCTGTGGGTATGTCGGTCCATGACAGGGAGTTTTGGCATCTGTACTTGGGTATAGTGAGCCTGGTTGCTTGTAAACTGGGAAGCCTCTCCTCCCTTCTGCTATATTCTATATAACCCTTTATAGAGGGGTAAAGAAAACTAGTAAATTTAGTAGTTTATTGATCTCTAGGCAATCTCTAGTGGAGCTTAACAGTCTCCTGAGGCTCATCCATCTGGAAGATTCCATTCTACTTAAAACAAACAGCAGTAGGGCCTAACTTCCCTGTGCCAATACTAATAGAATTGAGCAGGCTCTTCCAGCTCCATTATCAAATAGCCTGCACCACCTTGACCACTAAACACAATCTGGCAGCTCTTGGCGACACATGACAGATATGAGCAGCCATGAGGAGCCGTGTACCGTCATCAAAACTCCTCACTCCCATGCAAATGTAGTCCTCATAAGGCTCTTGTTTCTACAGAGGTTTAGTTAAACATGCAAGCTTAATGGTGTATTCTGAAGGCTATCAGACCTGAATTATTTTGAACCAGGAAGATGAGCAGTAAAGCTGGAAGTGGTTTTCCTTTCCAGCAAAAGAAAAAACTTTTCACAAATCAGGAAGATTTTATCTTTTTTTCTCTTATTGTACTAAAATTTGCATAAATTTTAAACAAAAATTGAAAATGAAACATTTCACCAATTTCCAAACTTTTTCCAAAAGAATAGTGGGCCAAGAAATTTGTCAAAACCAACTCATTCCTGGAAAAGAAAATCAGTTTTGGTGAATTGGCTTTTGCCAATGAAAAAAGTTTAATCAAACAATTCCCAACCAACTGTAGTGAGTAGTTTGAAATATTAGAGGGCCTTTCACAGAGAGTGCTCTTCCTCTAGAGCTCTCTCTTATAGACAGGGGGAACTCCAGTTTGAGCCCTCTGCTGATCAGAACTGTGGCAATATAGCACAAGGAGAGAGGCAATGTTTCATGTAAGATATTGTGGAAAATTCTGGTAACTAACTATCTTGGTTCACAAGAAAAGGCACTGTTGAGAATACAATATTTTTAATTGGAGCAAGTAATAACTTGTGCTATCTAAGCTTTTAGGCTAAATAAATCATTTTCCAAGTGTAAGGGGAAGGCATATAAGCGTCTGTATAATAAAGTGGTTGGTCCAGAAAAAAGGTTTTGCATTAACTACCTTGTCTAGCTATCAGAATTTTTTCCCTATGAAGAAATACAGTTGTAACAACATTCCAATTTCTTCATTACACACTTTTAAGTGCCTGTCCACTAAATACTCTTGGTTCCCCTGATTCCTCACAAGAAGGTTGACATATTATTCCCCGGTGTTCTAAACCTGATGTTAGTTTCTATTAAATTCTGCTAGACAGGCAGAACAATATCTGAAACAAGACTGTTTGAACTAAAATGTAATTGGGCTCATTTAAAGTCTTATTACAATGAAATCCGACTTCTTCCGTGTAATTTGACTTGTAGAAACTGCTCAAAAACCATTACCTTTTGCCACAGGCTGTAAATGTAAATTCTTTCCTAGGTAAGCATAATGAGAAAAGAAAGTTCTGATGTGTCTGGAGATCATATCAGCTTCAGCCTGATTAATTATTTCCACAAGATCAATCAACACCTTATTTAGATAACTGGAGGCACTCACTAGTTAATTTGCTAGAGTAGAACAATGAGGGCAAGCATTTATCTGGCCAGTCAATAGTCAGATTAGTACCAGAAAGTCAAACACTGAATTTGAAAAGTGGTGGTGAAGAAAGGAAGAGATTGGAAAAATACACCAACTTTGCAGTTCTTAGCCCCTTTTCTGATTACATTTCAGTGACTCCACATCCTGCTCTCCCTCCCCAAAAGTCTCGTCTATCACATCCACCTGCTTAGTTCATTACATTTTCAATATCCACATTTAGGAACTGTGTATTAATGTATTTATATACTTTTATGACCATCTAAAGAAATAGATGCCTCAGTTGCACCTGGCATTTTCCAAGTGTAGGGGGAAGGTATGTAAGCTTCTGTATAAAAAAGTAGTTGGTCCAGAAAAGGATTTTGCATTAGCTACCTTGTCTAGCTATCAGAATTGTTTCCCTAAGAAGAAATACAGTTATAACAGTAAACTGACACACGGAATCTACAATATGAATCCAATTAGCCAGTTTGTATATGCAAAATAATAATTTGCAGTCACAAGATAGACATTAGTTCTCATATATAATATTACATCCTTCTGCAGTGGAAATGTGCATATTAAAGCTACAAAACATTGGTAATATGAGTCAATACTAAGATCAACAGCTGTTTGATACTCTGCCCTGTGCAGATGAATCATCTCTTTCATGGTTAATCCTCATGAACAATGAGGTGGCCCAATCAGGAGACACATCTATAGTTAGATCACACTCTCTGGTCTCAGTGGCAGAGGGTCAAGACTGTTTTGTAAGAGGTGGGTGCAAATTTACATTGCCATAATTCTCATGGTTTTGCAACATGCACCTAAACACTGACAAATGCCTCAATTCGTCTAGTTGGATAATAAAAGTTCTATTGTGCTTTGAGAGAAAAAAGAAATATTAATTGTATGTAGAATATTTCCCTACCTCTTCTTTTCTAGTTACTGGGCCAAATTAAACTCTTGTATGTTCCATCAATGGAATTACAGCAGAGGTAAATTCAGTCCTGTATTTGATGGCAAAAAACATTGATACAGCCATTATTAGAGAACAACAAAACTTTCTTTCTGCCTAGTTGAATTGAAAGAAAGGAGACCTAAGTTCAATTACCAGCTCTCCCAGCTTACTGTGTGACTGTTGGCGAGGCGCTTAATCTCTCTGTAACAATACAGAGGTCTCTATAATAATACTATCTTTCTCATACTCTTTGTCTGTTCCATTTGGACTGCAAGTTCTTTGAGCTAGGGATAATATGTATATACAGTGAATAGAGTAATAGAGCTGCAGTCTTGGTTGAGGCCAAGAGGTGCTACTGTAATACAAATAGTACTTAATAATTAACATTAGTAGTAGGGTACATAGCCTTTTGCCTTTAGATCACCAATTAACAAAACAGAAATTTTGGTCAGTAGTAACTTAAAGTCATTATCATCTGATGGCTTTTGATGGTCTTTGTGAAATGTGTGAAGAGGGAATATATCACCATCACTGAAACTTCCACCACAATTGCAAGTAATTGTTACCTCACAAATTATTCTTAGCATAAGATCCAGGTGGAAAATAAGAATGAAGATTGCACTGCCCTCATAACCCATGGAGTCAGTCAATTCAGAACAGTGTTGAGGAGCATTGTTGGGAGAGTCTACACAGCAGCTAGCTTTGCAATGCTGTTTGGTGATTTTAGTTTCCACTATTGTCAGACTGGGAAGGAGAACTAAAATTCCCTTAAATAGAAATAATGTGATATGTCTAAAAGTGTGGATTTAATGATGGGTATGAACAAAAGCAGTTTGACATAGCATTTTCCTTAAAACTGGTTCTGAGTACTATATACACTTTTTTAGTAAGGTTCTCCAGACAAAGCTCTCTCAGAAGCTTGGCAGACATTTGAAACATCTGCTAAGACTCTTTTCCTCTATCTCACTTTTTTACGCTTTCGGCAATCCATATCTTCACCTGTTCTTCTCCAGGGATGACCTGGTTCACATATTTTTCCTACTCATTTATCAGTCTTGTATCCCCTTAATAACTAGACATTAGAGCCATCAATGTACCTAAAACTTGGTTATAAAACAGTTCAAAAATGTCAGTAACTCCCCACTTAACGTCCTCTTGCTTAATGTTGTTTCGATCTTACGTCCCTGCTCAATCACAGAACATGCTCCATTTAAAGTTGTGCAATGTTTCACTATAACATCGTTTGGCTGCATGCTTTGTCCATAGCTGGCAGCCCTCCCTACGCCTGCCCCCTAGCACCTCCCGCCTACCGGCAGACCCCAGGGATCAGCGCCTTCCCCCCATCCCCTCCCTCCTGCCCACGGCAATCAGATGGCTTGCGGCATTCAGATGGCGGGAGGGAGGGGGAAGGAGCAAGGACTCATTGTGCAGGCTCCCCCCTCACTTGCCTCCTGAATGCCACAAACCAGATGATTGCTGCGGCAAGGAGGGAGAGGAAGGAGCGAGGACACAGCATGCGAAGTAAAGAGGGAAGAGTGGATGGGGGAGGAGGAGATGCAGGATAAGAGTGAGGGTTTGGAGGAAGGAATGGAGTGAGTGGGCCGAGGGTTGAGCCCCCCACCTGTAGTTCTTGAAGAGTAGGGGAAGCTGTCGCTGCTGCTGTGCAATGTTCTTCTCCTAGCCTACAGCACCTTCAGCGTCCTTGCCTGCCTCATTTTCTGCAATGCCAGTGGGCTGTGCCTGTGTGAGGTATGGCAGGAGAACCTCCCAAATATAGTACTGTACTGTATGGCAAAAAAAAATCTCTGGAACCTAACCCCCCCCCATATACATTAATTCTTATGGGAAAATTGGATTTGCTGAACATTGTTTCATTTAAAGACACATTTTTCAGGAACATAACTATAAGTTAAGTGAGGAGTTACTATATTTAATTTCACAGAAATTAACAATGAATGGATTGAAGAAGTGACAAAGAGTCCTGTGGCACCTTAAAGACTAACTAAAATTTTTTTTAGAGCATAAGCTTTCGTGGGCTAATACCCACTTCGTCGGATGCATGCAGTGGAAGTATCCAGGGGCAGGTATAAATAGGTAGGCAAGAACCAGGTGGGAGATAACAAGGTTAGTCCAATCAGGCTGAACCAGCTTGTTATCTCTAATCAGGGAGGGTGAGATATTCCTCTAGCAGCTGAACTGGAGGTGTGAATAGCGAGAGAAGAGAAGCTGCTTTTGTAGTTAGCTAGCCATTCAAAATCTCTATTCAGTCCCAAATTGATTGTGTCAAATTTGCAAATGAATTGCAGCTCTGCAGTCTCTCTTTGCAGTCTGGACTTGAAGTTTTTTTGCTGCAAAATGCTGACCTTTAAATCTTCTATGCTGTGTCCGGCGAGGTTGAAGTGCTCTCCTACAGGTTTTTGAATATTGCCATTCCTGATATCTGATTTGTGTCCAAAATCCAAAATGAATGGATTTTGAGTGATAGTTATAAGATCAATACTGAGTTTTGGGGTGAAAAGGAGTGAAGGTTCAAAGTTACCTACTCTCTCCAATTCACTGCTTCTCCTGTAACAGCAAGTCTTATAGAAATCATTGAAGTGCTAATGTATGCCCTTTACACTTGGATCTATGCCAAGTCATAGGGTTTTGTTATAATTCTCCTTTGGTACACCTCTTATCATGTTGAATTTGTCCTTGATATGGATGGCATCACTATAAATGAGGATTTAATTATAGCCATTTAGAGACAACTTAAGAACTCTTGTCTAATTTACTGCAGTTTTAAAGTGGAATCTGGATAAGAGTTCTAAAGTTTTAAAATACTGATGGATATGCCACTTACTGAAAGGTGTTTGTAGTGTGAATTCATTTTCAAGGAGAAGTGAAAAGAATATGAGCCCTCAGCATAATTAAAATCACATGAATAGAACCACCTTACAATCTCTGCCTTCATCATTTCCGGCTTTTAGGATTGTTATGATTGATCAATTGGCTTTCTATTCATCAGATCCATTATTGTATTATAACATGTCATGGCATTTGTTCCAACTTGAAATATGTGTCTGACAGATTTTCATGGAAGATTTTATTTTAAAATCCTATAATATATATCTAACTTCATCTTATTAGTTTAGTCTCCATAATTGTGGTCTTCTAATCTCTCTGCATATGCACATTTGAGAATACCCAGTAGATGTCCTACTATTGTAAGTCTTGTTAGTCTGTGCTAGTGATCAAGCTGTCTACAGTTTACTGTAGTGAGTTATTTCAGAGTATTTATTTTTAAAGTATTTATTTGCTTTCCACTATTGTAAGGCCCTGCGGAGCAGTCTAGTGTGCCCAGGGGCTTTCTAGTAATTTGAAGGTTCAGCAACTTGTATAAGATACAGTTCTTATACAAGTTCTACAGTTCTCTTTAGGTACATAGGAAGGAATATAGCCATAACCCAAAGTACTTGCCTCTTACCTAAATATTCAAAAGACCAAATTCTGCACTTGAGTGAGTGCATGTGGATTAATTTGACCTTATGCGCTGTTCTCTTTCCTATCTGCTTCAGCAACATTTTCACTATTACAGTGATTTCCAGCTGTAACAAATAATACTGAATAAAGTCCTGAGTATCTGAAAATAGAGGGCCAGATTCTCAGCTGGTGTAAATCAGTGCAGCACCATTCAGTGACTTTCATCAGCTGTGGTCCTGTGATAACCATGCTTGATTCTCTTGATGCTCTTATTTATTTATCTATTTCTACATCGGAATCTGGTTCAAACAGCTGGGGTTTTTTTTGTTTTTGTTTTTTTAAGTATATGGCTTTATATGACAATTTTGATGCTGATATAGGGTGTCTTTCCTATGTCTCTTAGCAGAAGGCTGACATGGATATGACATTCCCTAGGCTGAATGCTTCTGGGTGAGAAAGTTAAAGTGGAAAACAGATATGGCTATATCTTGCAGACCATAAAAACAATGTTTTTAATCAGGTGCTTCATTACTGTTAGGGTACCCTCAGAATAAGACAGACTGTCTGCTGTTCCAGTTAAAAAGTTATAATGTCCATAAAGCCACTTGTTGAAAATCAAGGTCTTCAGCAAAAGAAAATGATTTCACTTTTGTTTCAAAGTTTTTAGTGACTTATGAAATTTAGCAAGGACTATACTGGGCTTGTAGGTTGTAATGATGCTCAGAGAAGCCCCGAAAACTTTTGTTTAATAATTCTGTAGTGTTTGCCATTTAAATATTAGCAGTTTCCATTTTAAAGTTATAACCATTACCAAGTTGTTGCAGTGAATGCCTGTAATGCAGGGGCAGTGTGTATTACTTCCAAATGGTAAATATCAAGAGTTAAAAATCATCTTATATTCATAACACATCTCATTCGGAATAAGACTTTCCCCCTTTCTCATCAGTGTATGCTGTTAATAGATCTTGGCTCCATTTTATACAAATTGTATACAGTTGGAAGTACCTCTTATTAAGAGATAATCACTCTATAGTTAAGGTGGCAATTGGGTTTCATTACAAGACTTTTAATTCTTGAAGTTGAACTCTGTATGTTTTCAGATCTTAAAATCTGTTTCTCTGGGTGAAGAACAGTCTCCATTAATGTATGCTGCTCAGTGAAACCAACAGAGAAATCTACAGGCAGTTGGAGAAAATTTGTAATTATAAACACAGTACAGTAATACTTCCCAGGGCCAACTGCATCACCTTCAAGAAATGGTTCATTTTCACCTCCAGGTTGCTACCCATGGCTGCTTCCATGGCAGGACTGATTCCCTGGAGTGGGTCAGGTATCCCATATCCAGAGCAATGCATTATTGTGGTCCTAAGGAACCCTCTCTGCCATTTGACAAAAGAATCACTATCATGTAACAGCAACTTCTATCAGTTCTGCCAAACTCAGTACACCTAAACACATGAGATTCTTTATAGATAAATACTATGACAGCAAAGTATCATATAAAAGTCATCATACTGGTCATCATAAGTATGGTGAGATGTATGTCTGAGTGTAATACAAGAAGTTGTTTGTATGTATGAAAAATATTGTTAGACTAAGTAACCAGGAGAGGTTGAAAAACAAGCTTTTCCTAGGCAAAGAAATGTTGATTTACCTGTCTTCCTAAGTCTCTGATGAAAATGAAGCAGATAAGCCAGGCACAAAGGAAGCTCCGATATGCTTATTAAGTCAACAGAAAAAGAGAGTTTGGAGGGAAGATATGAGACCAACAGAGAAGACTCTCATATGGCGGGTACACTTCAAATGAATACATGCTAAAGGTTTCCTGGGCTATAAAAAGGATGCAAAGGCATTTTTGTTGTCCATCCCTGAGGAAGAAAATGGGACAGTGTTTTTTTTATACACAAAAGTTGGATCCTGGCCCCAGGGGCTGGTGACACTGATATGTTGCTTTAGGTGAGAAACTTAATTTAGACAGGGATTTTACTCTGCTTAAGTATGGTTAGTGTCTTATAAGTGTATTATAGTTTCGTTTTATTTGTAACCATATCTTTTTTCACCGCCCTTATATCAGTTGAATCTCTGGGCTTGGTTACACTGGCACTTTATAGCGCTATAAACCCCCCACAAGCGATATAACCTCCTCCCCATCCACACTGGCAAGGTACGTAGAGCACTATAGCCGCAGAGTTATAGCGCTCCTGGTAATCCACCTCCGCATGGGGAATAAGGGCTGTAGCGCAGCTGCTGTAGCGCTACAGCAAGAATGTGGACACCCACTGCGCTACAAGTGATCTCTTGAGATTCCTAGAGCCATTTAAGGCAATTGATGTCTCTTCCCTTTGTTTTGAACTCGGCTGGAGGAATGCGGAAGTACCTCTTTAGAGTTTCTCTCTTAACTCGGCAGATAAGCAATGCAAATGTTTAAGGAGGGAGCCTGTGTGAAAACAAAGCCTTCTGTGAACGGAGGCTCACTGACAGGCTTTCAGAAGAACGGAAAAACCACTGTCTCTCTCCCTCCACATACACACAACGCGTCCCCCCTCACTCCCCTCGTTTAAAAAGCACGTTGCATTCAGCTGAATGCTGGGATACCTGCTCTAATGTGCTGCTCCTAATGCCGCATTAAGTGCCTCAAATGTGGCCATGCTATACCGCTGGCGCATCTGAGTGTGGACATACAATAGCGCTATACATATTACTGTATAAGGGGACCGCTATAACCAATAGCGCTATAATCTTGTAAGTGTAACCATACCCCTAGTCTTTGTTAATAAACATCTCCTTGTTTTATCATAAGTGGATCTCATTGATGTAATATCAAGCAAAGTGTGTCTTTTTAGTTGAATTAAACAAGCTGGTGTTTACATTGCCTCTTTGGAGATAGCGAACGAAATAATTTCTGTCAGTGCCCATTGATAGTGACCAGGTACACCAGGGGAACACTCTTTCAAGGGTGCTCAGGAACTGGGGTGCACAAAGTGTTACCTGCAAAGCAGAGTAAAGGCTGGCAGAATCCTAAGAAGTTTGTCTGGGCTAGCTAACAGACTGGGGTGGCAGGAAGCAGAGAAAGGTATAATATGATCCAGTGGCTGAAAGCTGAAGCTATACAAATTCAGACTGGAAATAAGGTATACATTTTTAAGTGAGAATAATTAGCCATTGCAAGGATTGTGGAGGATGTTTTATCACTGCCAATTTTTATGATCTAGAATTAGTTTGGGGAAGTTCTATGACCCGTGTTATGCAGGAGATCAGACAAGATGATCACAGCCGTCACCCAGTGTAGTGCCAACAAATCTCTCTCTCTCTCTGATGCAAGGGAAAACATGGTGACCCAAAGGTTTGGGTGGCTTGAAGAAGTGTCACAGTCATTTCCTGGTGTTGGGCCATGCTGAAGTTCAGGAGGTAATAGTGGTGCCCAGCATTTATGCTTCCCTGAGTCTCTTAGTTTATCTGGCATTCATTGTGCGTATTCTCTGAAAACCATGTTGGTTGTCTAGCAAGTGCATTTCAGTTGTGCTTTAATGAAGAAAGTCCCAGCTAATATAGAACCAATCTATCTGAGGGACAAATATGTTCTTTAATGGCAGCCACAGTTCGTGTGATGTCTCATGGAAGAATCTCAAGAGGATAGGCCAGTTTTGTCAAGCAGAGATAATTATGGAATCCCTTCTTCCTTAATGCATACTAGAGTACACATTCACATTGTCCTGTATAAAAAGAAAGGCATATTCAGAATTAATTCTATTAATTCTATTAATCATATTTAATTAATTCTACTTTTATTTTTATCATTTTAAAGTAAGGAATTAAGCCATAAGAAAGCAGATTTACCCCATTGGTTTGGGGTTAATAAAGGATGCCAAGTGGATTTTATGATTCTTTGTAGCATCAGGTATTGTTACAGCAAATAACGGATTACTTCTGGAGCAGGATATCAAAGTAATTCCCAAGACTGACCAGTTTGACATTAGTAATTAAGGTAAAGGGATTTCCTTTTTAGCTTTACTTTAGTTTTTTTGTTGTTGTGTATTTCTGTTTGGATATTGGCTCTATACTGTTTGGGTGTTTGTTATCAGAAGATGTCTGTTTTTTAAAGAAAATATCTTAGTTCTATTTTTGTTTGCTGCATGAAATATCATATATATATAAGTGTATTACTGTTGTTCAAGAATTGGCTAAAATGTCCAATTAATAACATACCCAACTTGTTGGACACGTTTGTGTCTATATAAATCTGATAACACTGCTGTCAAATACTGTATTTTTAATTAAATTAAGCTAAATTCATCTGACGATTTGTAGAAAATAACATCTGTATTCACTGTCATAGCACAAAGCAGCTTATTTTGAGTTTGATATTTATATATGTTATCATTTTCAAATATCCTTTAATATTTATGTTCTGTGAAGGCCAACTGCTTTATAAGAAGTACAATCCCTTCAATGTTTCTATCTATCTTCTGTTTTAGGATTCTATACCGCCTCCCTTAACCACAGTATCTGAGCACCTTCCATGTAAAATCAATTACAAATAACAAAGTTCCTCATGGACATCATAGAGTCTCTGGATCTTCTTTTCAGGGTGGGGGGAGGGGTCTATAAAAACTCTACTTGGGGTAGACCTGGTTTGTATTGTTTTGTTGATTTACTCATCAGTTTTGGAGGGCTTGGGGTTTTATTTGTTTTTCAGTGTTTTGGTTTTGATTTTTCAATATTTGCATCTAGCTTTGTCTGATCTCCTTTGGAAGTCTGCTCCAAGGTAGACCACTGCAACCAAGAACGCTTTGTTCCCACTTCTCACACACTTCATCCTAGGAGCTAGGCTTTGTTAGCTGCATGGCCCCAGAGGAGTACAGCAGTCTTGGCAGTTCCTGGGTCAAATATTGGTCTTTTAATGAAGCTAGGGATTGGAACCTGATGTGTTCATGATGGCCTAAACCATGGAAGAGGCAGTTACCTGCACCTTATAGCAGCTGAAGCTAATGCATTGTTTTCACAATAAGATACATACTTAGTATAGCACATCTAGAAAGCATTATCCATCCCTTTGTGCAGGATCTAGCCTATTCAGACTTCCCATTTATCTGAATGTGTTTACTATCACTGCTGAACCACATGTCTTGCTGAACTACAGTGAAGGTGTTAAGAAAAGAAAAAAACAAACAAAGGTTTCATATTGATCTGATCTTGAGGCTGGAGTTACTTGTGTTGTTTCTTTGTGCCTGAAATGGTAACAAGACAACAGGAAAATACTGTACTTGCACATTTGCAGTCTAAGAGCTAAGAACACGAATGAACCAGAGATGGATTATTCCTTTATAAGAGGCTCTGTGCTGTGAAGCCTTTATAAAATATTATTACACCTCCAAAATGCTGAATGATAGCAATTCCAGTATTTCATGTGTTTAAATCTATTTTCATTTAAATACACAGTTTTGCACTCTGCTTCTTCCTTGAAGCTTTTCAGTAAAGTTATTTCTATAATCAGTTCTGTAAAGAAGAGTTTAAAATGTAGACCAGAAATACAATTTGCATGAATATTTCTATTTCTGTGTAATTTAGCTTTCTTAGGAAATAAATTTTTAATATCTAATCATTTTTATTTATACACAATGGAACAGTGTAACATCATCCTACAGTGTCATTTGTGGGCAAAGCCACTTTCACTTTTCCTCCAGCAGCAACTAGTCTTAGTTAATATTGTTTTAAAACAACTTCCAGAAATACTGACATCTGGAGAAATAGAGACTCTTGGATGACTTATAGGGAAAACCTACAAGGCCCAGTTTGATGTTACGTAACACCATTTTTGCCATTGAAACACCGTGGTCTGAAAATTAGCATCTGAAGGAACAGCATGTGAATCAGGCCCAGGTTTTTATAGGTTTGGGAATTAGATAGTGATGTAAAATGTGTTACAGCGAATTATTAGTAAATGCCTAACCACTTTGGACTACACTGGTTATATGTAGCATGCATTGAATTCTCGTTCCTGCTTTGAGTTGTGTTTTATTGGAGGTTCACTCTGACATTGTATTGCATCTCATCCCAAATACTCAGTGCCCTCAGGCTGCTGACAGGACTTCTAGTTGTCTACTAAGTGCTCTGCTTGTCTTAGCTGCTTTATAAATAGTGTGTACTGAAGATTGTTGGTCACTCCTTGCATATTGATTGCACTGTGACCTCTATGTATAACAGACAGATGTAAAAAGCATCCTCCTTTATGTAATTTTCACATTTAACCTAAAGACTCTCCAACTCTTAATTACAGAGCTACTATTTTATCTCCTCAGCCCCAGTACTAGCCATAGTTTGAGTGGCCAATGTTTTTTTCCCTCAGTAGATTATTATATCTATAATTGTGGTTTTACATTCCTTTGATGTACTCTCTGTATACTCTGTGAACTAGAGAATCCTAGCAAGACCTTGAAAACACACACAGTTAAGTATAGTGAGCACAAAGTTTTTAAAGAGGATTTGATTTAACGAGGTGGAGCAATCTTGTAAAATACACCATTTAATACAAAACCTTCTCAGAGGCCCCTTTTTTCTAGATACTCTACAAGCATGTAGAGAGACATGAGTTCTATCCAGAGGTGCTTGCCATCTAATCTAAGACAAAATTCAACAACTTGATTGTGACGAACAAGATGAGGACATAATGGAGAGAGGATCAGGATACAGATAATAAGACTGCATGATTCATAGGGAGTTATGAGCCCAACTTGATGGTTGGGAACCATTCATAATATCTGTTAACAAACCCACCTGTTCCTCTAAACTAGCCATCACCAGTTAACCCTTTCCAATAGATGTCATGGCAGAAGTTCAAGTTGAACACTATTTGTGTTTCAATAAGTACCTTATTTTTTACAACTTTTGTAACCCTGAGGTTTTGTCGTCCGTTTGCAGCTACGGATATGACTCTAATAATGGAGAGATAGGCGGGGTGAGGTAATAAATTTTACTGGACCAACTTCTATTGGTGAAAGAGACAAGCTTTCAAGCTTACACAGATCTTCAGGTCTGGAAAAGGAAGGCTGTCTGTCTGTCTGTTTATGATGATACAAATATAGCAGCATGATTTTTTCCTCTTGTGACTTCTTATATGTTTGTACAGCATCTAACACATTTTAGATGCTACAAGAATACAAGCTGTCAGAGTTCAGAGCAATTGCACTTGTATTCCCACCTTGTGGTCCACCAAAGAACACCACTTAAAGGTTTCCAGCTCCCAGCCATCACGTCTCTTGATGAGACCCACATTTCTCTCCCTCCTGATTTGAGATTTTCCAGGCTGCACAGTTCTCTGTGTGTGCTATCATATTCCCAGCAAGCCAAACTGCCTAAAAGACATGTGTTCTTTGCTTTCTCTCCAGAGGCTATGACTGGTGTATTGCCTGCAATCATTCATTACCACACAGCTCTTTATTAGCAAGCACATTTATTTGTAAGGTGAAAGCATTATAGGAAAAAATATTAAAAACAATAAAACAACCATCATGCATGCTAAAAAGTTTATCAGAGGTCATCCCAACTCCAGCCTTGGGCTTTGCTAGGTGTCTTTCCTTCAAAACTCTCAACTGGTTTTTCCCCGTGTTTGCAAGTTCATAACTGTCTCAGATTCAGAACCCAGACTGGGTAGAGCTGCCATTTATTAGTACAGTTTTGGCCTTTGATCTTGGCTTCCAGT
Organism: Dermatemys mawii; assembly: GCA_007922305.1. Lineage (NCBI taxonomy): Eukaryota > Metazoa > Chordata > Testudines > Dermatemydidae > Dermatemys > Dermatemys mawii. The sequence goes on along the minus strand of ML677348.1, from coordinate 32,126,381 downwards.
AACAGATAATGGGAACACAAAGTCCCTTTTCTCGGGGCATAGTTTCAAAGGCCTAGGCTTTTGCATACCCAGAGTTTCGGAATTCACATTAAACTTTCCCTAAGGAATTCAGCAGGCAATCCACTTCACATGTATCATTCCAAATGTCCATCCTTGTCTAGCACAATTTCAATATAGGCCTTTGAACTTCCAGGTCTCACATCACACCTTCCCCCTAGAGAGGTTACATACAATCCTGGCCCACAATAAGATAGATATTTTGTATTTAATAGAATAAGGTTTTTTCCAAGGCTAATGCAGGAAATTGTCATAGTTGTCACACAAGCTATAACAATTGATTTTTTCATAAAATCGAATACACGAAGGTGAGCAGGGCTGGAACAAAATCATGCTCAAATACACACAATGTTCGGAGTTAAGACATCTAGCGAATGGTGCTGCTACCTGGATTTACATTTGTCTGATATACTTGAGAGTTTCACCTAGCTTGAATGTCCCTCTTTAGGAGAATAATATTGCAAAAACTAATTGTGTGGATGTGCTCTGTATTGGGAAGTGCTGTTGTAGCTAAAGAGATGAGTTTCATCTGGTTAATGATTTGTTATGAAGATTTTTCACAACTGCAGAACCCCCAAATTTATAAGCCAGTATCCATCCTCCTTTAACTGTGGTTTAACAAGCATGAATAAGAACTCTAATGTTGAAGTGAAATTCCAGTGTTAAAGCAGTGTGGAAACTGATGGACAGCTGCTCACATTAGGCTCCAACATTGTTTGTGTGGCTCAAGAGCATGAGTACCAATCTTTGGCCAGATTGTAGGAACCAGGACACAAGTCCCAAATTGGCTGTGAGTTCTATACTTAGATTTCAGCAACCAATTATCAAATGCAAACTTTTCAGGCACTATAACAGTCTAAATATGAACTCTCAGACAGTCCCCCTGGGTTTTCCAATCTGTCTTGCCACCCAGGGGAGCCTACCTTTGTGGCAGATGTCCTTTAGACCAAGAATCTCAGCAATGTTCAGGTTACCCCCAGTCCCAAGGGACCAGTCACTTACCTCAGGTCAACTGTATCTTAGATCTCATACCAAAGTGAACCCTTGTAGCCAACTATATAATAAAATATCTAAGCATTTATTAAAAAAGAAAAGGAGACAAGAGAGTTATTAACAAGTTTAAAACAGGTAAGCACAGATAAAAAAAATGAGTTACAATCTTAAGTTTCAAAAGGTAAGAGGAGCTTCTATAATAAACAAGCTCTATATGTTCTTTAGGGCTAACCTAGTCTAAGCACTGAGGTTTTCTTCCTTATGCCTAGAAAATCTTGCCCCCCAAAGTCCACACAAAATAGAGATTCAGTTCCTTCTTGCTAGAGTTTTTTATTTCCCTCATGCCATGTGCTCAGAGATGCAAAATCAGCTGATGCGAGTAATTCACTTGCATGACTCATCTTCCTGGTGGAAGAACAGCTGAACAACAAAGTCTTTTTCCTCTTTCGTGTTCCACAATAGTCCATCTGGTGTGATGTTCCATCCCTGTTGGGCAGGATGTAACACCTTTTGTTGGAGACCAGCACTTTACATTTGTTAAGGTGTCTCTCCTGTCTGGTGATGTACATAGTCACAGAGGCTTACAGTACAAATACATAAGAATTACCTTACAACATGTGATACAAATGATATAAGTGAGATTAATACATGCAGCAACTCAAAAGCATTCAATAAAGACTAAACACAATCTTATAATCTTAATGCCTATTTTAACAATACTAACATACAGGCGATCCAGACTGGTATCAGCTATGTATTTGTTAGTGTTAAGCGATGGAGACCTTGGCTCCAACTGGCGCCTGGTCTGCCAGCATTACAGTAATCATGCTATTCAGTAAGATGAATAAAAAAGGAGAGGAGGATTTGAGATAGGGAGTGATTTGAAGAGAAGAGGAGGAAGGTGGTAAAAGTTATGGGGGAGAGACTAGTAAGTGCTGGGGGTGGGGATGTACTATAATGAGGAGAAAAGTGGAAAATTCTAGATCGATAAGATTAGTAGAAGCATTGCTGTGAAGATGACCAGGAAAGTGATCTGAGATGCAGATATCTGCAGCAGCAGGACCAAAGTAAGAATAGCTGGTTATAGGTTGGTAGGGCAGAGTTTGGGCAGAGTTCAGGGAATGAAAATGATTTGTGATGGGTAACAAATTTGCACCCTCTCTCCGCAAGTCTCATAATCCACTTGAAAAATGTTAAGAGGGGTTTACGTTCCAGCTCCTGTCTCAGTGGGGCTGTGGAGAAGCGTCAGCATGTGTTTATTAATATGATTCAATTTGGTTGTGGGAGCGGATAGAGGCAGAATAGCCATGACCACCTTTCATGCTAATACTAGGTGGTTAAACAGTGATTTTCTGTCAGCATCTATGCACACCTACCAGAATTTTGCCAACAGTATGTTAAAGAGTAGTGGTTAGCTCATTTGGTAGCTCAGAACCTGTTATTTAAACAGCTTATTAGCCTGAAAGCTAACAATTCAATTAAAAACTAAACTAATTAAGAGTACTTTAATCTGCTTGATTCTTTAGGCCACATCTCCATTATGTACAGGAAGGATAAAGAAACCTTGTGAAACTCCATTGTTTCCCAATCTGAAAATTTTGGATTCTGTGAAAGAAAATAAAAAGGTATAGATATTCTTTTAAGAATGAGGAAGAGATGCAATGCACAGAAGTTAAATGCAATAGAGGCAATTTGTTAATACTGACAATAACTTACACTAATTCACTAGGACTAGAGCTTTTTTCTGTAAGACAGTTTTTAAAGAGGAAATGCCTCAAGTCTGCCTTTTGGTACTCACATACGCCACCCATAGACTTAGGGGTGAGTTACACAGATGATTGTGAAGGCCGAATTGGAACAAAAAGGAAAGAGTTGGGTGTATAATGTTAAAAAATTCGTATGTTTTAACTAATTCACTGCTACCCTGATCATGCACCGTTTTTGTTCATTTTATGTGACATTTCAGTGATCTGGTTTATTGACACAATTGTTTCTAGAAAGAAATTTCACAGCAAGGTTTAGTATGCTTGCTAGAAAGTACTAGTACAGGACAGATGGTGCTGTACAGCTAATATCTCTACAAAAGAAGAGTTTTGTTTCAGGTCTATGTTGCATTTTTCGTAATGGTAAAGTGACAGGGGGTGAAGAAGGGGAGATTCTGTACTATTAGGTGGCTAAATGTCCTGTTACAACTGGCCAGTGCCAAGGAGACAATTTCTGCAAGTATAATTATGCTCTAAGTTATTCTGGGAATTAAATGACCCTTCCAGTCAGGCCCAGGATTTGTGGAGTGCAAGGATGTCTTAGAAGCATATTTCTCTTCCTCTGTCCCAAGTCTTATGTTGAGCCTTGGATCTGACTGAGCCGTGATCTGGGGCAGAATATTCAAGTAATTGAGTAGTACAGAACACTGTCAGAAAATAAGAAGATTCTGCAATGTCCCAGTAGGAATCTGCAGCAATGTTCGTGAACTCAAGATTACTAAGAAAGGAATGTCTAACTCTGAATGTCCTTGCTTTTCTCCTGATAGAGATAAATCCGACATTACTTTCACATAAAACAGATTATGATTATTATGATCACATATAGCAACTTTAAGCCATGTAAATATTGGTTTCAAATAATATTTTTAGATTTTCAATATGACCATCTGACATTATAAAAGTGACTTCAGAAAATGTGTATACATTTTACGGCTGATTGTTCAATTCACTTGAACAAACAAACACCAAAGCCAGGGATTGGCAATGCTGGCAAGAGGGACCAACACCCTTAGCGGGTAAGCACCCTTAGCGGGCCCCACCACTTTGTTTACCTGCCATTTCTCTGACCGCGGCTCCCACTGGCCGCGGTTTGCCGTCTCGGTGCAATGAGGGCTGCAGAAAGCAACAGCCAGCACTGCTCCACTTCCTGCAGCCCCCATTGGACTGGGACGGCGAACCACAGCCAGTGGGAGCCGCAGTCGGTGAAACACCAAGTAAACAAAGTGGCAGGGCCCGCTAAGGGTGCTTACCCTGAGGTCCCGCGTGCCAACGTTGCCGATCCCTGACCTAAGCTTTCTTTATTTGGTTTTCTACATTCCATTCCTCCCTCTCCCTAATTCTGTGTCTTGTACTTTAGCTACCTACAAATAGGTATATAATTCCACCTTCCTGTCTGTCAAGAAGTCCTTAAAATACAGATTCAATGAGGACTATGAAAGCTCTATAGAATGTTTAAGTCTTCAGGGGACAGGAGAAAGGACGGTCCAGTGTTTAGGGCACTAGCCTGGAACTCTGGAGAATTGGGTTCAACGCCATGCTCCCATACAGGTGTCCTATGTGCCTTAGAAAAGTCAGTTAGTCTCTTTGCGTGGAATCCACAAAGCTGCGTAGAAACCAAAGTCCCCCTGTGTGATCCACACCCTGTAGGTTCATAAACTCACTCAACACCTGCATTATTCAAAGTAAAAATTGCCTAGGAGAGTATGTTCCTACTTCTGGCCATTTGCTCTGCTGCCTTGCTCTAGGCATCTGGATGCCTGTCTCCCCCCAAAGTCCCAGAGCAACTCAAAAATGAGAGGAAGATGGACATTGAGCTGCCTAACTTGCCCAAAGGGTCCAATCTGGTAGGTGCTCTCTAAGCACATTCACCAGATTTGTCCCTATTCAAAAGCTAGCTATTGGTGGTGGTGTTGCCACAACCCATCTTATAAAATTACCCCCTTCTCTTGATTTTCATGGACTCTTCCACCTCCCTGGGGAGTTGTGTAACAGCTGAGCTATGGAGTAGGCTGATGTGGGGCTCCCTCAGTCTCTCCTGTTGAAGCTCTTCTACTGTGAACAGATAAATGAAGAGTGGACCAAGGGGACTGGACTCTCTTTGTCTCTCTCGCTAGCCTAACTCGGAGAAAGGGGTAAGGTTCAGCACATTGGGGTCCCTATTGCCATATGTCATGTGCCTAGAGTGCTGTTTTTTGTGGGCTCTCTTTCCCCGGTCATTGTACAGGAAGCTTAATTCAGCTTTGTGGATCACAGTGTTGTTCCTGTGATTGTTCTAGGTGCTTAAAAATTAGGTGCTGTGAAGCTCCGTACTGCAACGCTTAAGTCCCTTTGTGAATTCCGCCTTTTGTGCCTTAATTTCTCATCTGCAAAATTAGGTTAATTGTACTACCCTACCTCACTGGAGTGTTGTGAGGGTAAATACATGAACAATTGTGAGGATTCAGTAATGGGGGGGCCATATGAGTACTGTATGAGTCACGGTGGGTTTAGGCCCATTTATAACCTGTGACTCTTTGCTCAGATGTTTGGCAGGATTAGTGAATGCTGCTCAGGCAGTACTAGGCCTTCTTCCTACCCTGCTTTTTCCAGAGCACTCTCTGTGTCCCTTTCCATGCACTCACTCTCCTCCTTTTACCATTATGTATCTTCAGGTGCACCCTTGCCAGGTCTTTGGGGATTTTCAACAGATCATGGGCTGTTGACTCTAGAAGGTTTTACAGAGCAGGCACTATTAGGCCTTCACATCAAAGTCCTCGGGGAGCTTAGATTTAGTCAGGATCCTCACAGGAGAGTGAGAGATGTGGGGAACAGTTTTACCCCCACTACAGCCAGCTCCTACCAGAGATAGGGGCATCCAACGGTCCTTTGTATTCCCATCCTCCCCAATCAATCTTCATCTCAGCATTCTACAAATGTTGCCTCTTGGCCTAGCATGCTGGCTTGGCAATATATGTTAAAGTTTATTTACATTTAGGAATTATGTGGCTATATGTCACTCTCTGTAGCAAAAAAATCCTTTTGTTTTTGCAAAAAACATGTTTATGTAGAAAGTGGCTCTGAAAACTGGACGCACAGTGCTTCACATGAGACTTTTCACTCATACTCAGTGCCTCTGGCTTACAAGTAAGACTCATATGGCTGCAATTAAAAAGATGTCAGAAAAACTTCATGGCAAGTAGGGTAACATATGCTCTAACGGGGGTTGTTTCAATGTTCAGTGCTTTGAGTCCTGTTCTGATTGGGAGTAAGATCTTTCACAGCTAGTCAGCCTTCCTACTCTAGATATGTCAGATGACAGTGTGCCAGTTAAAACATCTTCCGGAAATGTTGACAAGTATCTGAAGGGAGGGAGCCAACTGTTTCATATAAATGAAGATGACTGAGGAATAACAGTGGAGAGTCTTGCTTCAGCGGTAGTATATCAATGAATCTGAATGTGAATGGCAAGAGAAATTTTGCTGGGGAGAGTGGAACCTGCAGTAATTCCACCTTCTGCTGAAGAATCTGCCACCAAGGCTGACACTGATGAATTGCGCAGAGGGAAGTATGAGTGTAAAAAGGGAAAGGTTATGCACTGGCATTCAGCAAAGAAATAGAGAGATAATTAAGATAATGTGTGACATCTCTCTTATTACAGAGCAAGGCTGTTGCTGCGCAAATTCAGGCAAGTTAACAGAACAAACTGAATTAGTCAGGGAGACTTGTCCTTTGTGCCTACATTCATTTAAAATGTATTGCTGCAAAATTAGTTGGATATGTTTACTAGAAATGGTTTGCAGAGCTATTTCCTTCTTTTAAATTTGCTGGAAAAGGGGCAGACATTTGACTCAAGTCCTCAATTCACTGTGGCACATGTACAATTATGTTCTCCCAGTTTTCAGCATAATCCTTGCATCTACTATGCAAAGAAAGTAGGGAAATCAATCTGCAAGCCACACATTTGAAGGCTATAACTGCATCTTGCCATTCGGTCTTTCTTCACACAGTTTTTTTTCCTGTTTATTTCTTCTTTCTTTCTTGTTTAATCCTTTACTCTTCAGTAGATCTTTACTCTCCATATTGCTCATTTCTCAATGTACACAGGCAATGCATTTCTATCTCTCAGAAAATTAAACAATTTAATGCACTGGGTAGAAGAAAGCTATTTCTAATTATTTCTCCATATATCCTAAATATATTACTTCTACTAGGAAGGTTAAAAGAGAGAGTAATAATAATAAAAAAAACTGCTGGTGGGTATGACTCTACTTCAGTCAGTTGTTTGAACGAAATCATTTTCTCTGCAGTAAAGGTCTTAAACATTTCCCATTTCCCATCTGTATGAAACCAGGGTGATGATAGAATCAACTAAGATTGCAATTTTGCAGTATCTGGCTAGCTGGAGGTAATCGTATCAAAAATCATTCATCAGTCCAGGATTATGATAGCAGCTCTGTAGTCTTGTAGCATGCACACACGTTTTAATCAAATAAATACTATAAGTTAAAGTGATAAACTGAAAAAAATGCAATGTTAACTATTTGTGCTGATATTAAGAAAGCAATTTGTCAAATTCATTCTATTTACACACAGTAGAGGATCTATCTAAAGGGACATGGTTTAGCTACTGTGTTTGTTGCTCACACCTCAGTTTTGTGTTTCTCTTAACTGCGGTGGTCACTGAGGAAGTGATATTGAAAGTATCATATATATATGCAAGTTGTGCCAGAGTTATTGTATTATTTGCTTTTCCTTTGAAATGTTTTAGATTCTTTGGATGAAGTTATTTCAAAATTCTGCAGAACAGCATGTGCTTCTTAGTTGTTTATTCTACCATGTGAAATCAGTATTCACTCACTTGTTTTGGCTGTCCCTTACGAATATCATGTCCTTGCATGGCTGCATAAGATCATAAAGTAAGTGAGAACACTAAAGAGAGCCAAGGACTTGTCTGAGTGAGCCTCAGAAAGAGATAGGAGAGAGCTAATTGGCCATATCATCTTCCATATAGTTCTAAAATAGTTAACTAAACTCTGAAGAATTTTGTGGGTTTTTTTTCTTCCATTCTGTACTGAGCCTGAGGCTGGTTTCCCTTTTTAAAATCTGGTATGTTTTGGAGGTTTCCTGCTGGTGATATATGGTCCATCATAAGGCATGTCTGACAAGGGAGCACACACACTTTGAAAAGAAAAAAAAACCCCAGTCTTCTCCCAGCAGAGGTACTGGACATCTATTGGGCCCAAAAATGGCATAAAAAATGTGTTGGGGGACTAGGCATCTTGGACCTTATGGAATTTGTGATAAGCGATAAGTGTGACAGAAATCGCAGTGTTATGCAGTATTTTGGGAGAATATATTGTACTAAGTTTATGAATGGTTTTGTATCGTGAGCCAGGGATTGTGTGCAATTCTGGCAGGGGGGTGCTTATCATAGCTCCTCTAGGAACTAAACACAGCGGAGGAAAATTAAGGTTACTCCCTGTAATTATAAACTCCTCCAAAGAGGTACCACCCCCTGGGATGGCTTGTTTATATGGGTTCAGACTAGAGTTTTAAAGAACAATGGGCAAAAAGAAAAGGGGTTTCAATTAACACAGGGGCCTTCTTTTGTTTCAGCAAACAGACAGGACAATCTGTCTAAGAGGGGCAGTCAAACCTTGCAGAAGGCGTAAAGAAGATTTTGCCTTACTGGTAGGGCCCCATAAGGCTGATGGGTGACCTCTGGTAAACATTTAGCATTTGTAAGGGAATGTTAGGTGTTTTTGTATGGTTTCCCTGTAATGCTTTCCCCTTCAGTAATATACTTTGAAATATACTTTGCTTTGTGAAGGATGGTTGGTAACTGTTGTAGCTGCTGGAGAAAGGTTAACCATAGGTGCTGAACCCAGGAAGGGGCAAATGGATGCAAGCCTAAACCTCTGGGTTGGGAGAAAGAGAGCTGCAGGTCTCCACCAAAAAGAGCCTGAAATCTTAAGCAGGTGCCCTTAAGACTCCGCAGAGAGAGAATACAGTTACCCCTGAAATTGTGACAGTGTTGCAGAAAGTGTTGGGTGTCGGGGGAGGAGGAAGATTACTGATTTAGTGAGGTTTTGGTGAAGAAGAAAAAGAAAAAGGAGAAAGACTTTTCATAGTACGCAGTGCCATAGTGAAGCTTATGGTGAGAAGAGGAAAGATCTCTGACCTTTTAAAATACATACTGTATTATTCTACAGTAATGGACCAGAATATTATAATTTATGAACCACAGTGTTAGTAGAGTGTTTCTGCATTTTTCATCCAGTCCTAGGGAAAACAATCATATGGTTTTATAAGTGTGGATGCGAGTCAAAAAAGCAAGGAAACAACACTTTGGTGATTCGTATAAGCTTCAGGTCAATCTGGGGCAAGCTTTCCAATCTCCTTCCCCTGTCCCTTTCATGTTCAAAGCCCAAGATCCATCGTTTAACTTTCTTTGCCTTCATCATGGACAGATTCCATTTCACACTAGTTAAAGGGGTTAATGGGCTCTGATGCTGGGTTAAGTAAAATAATGCATCCAGGACTTTTGTGTGTGTTTGTGATAGGAGTTAGGGGAACAGTAGATTCATGAATCCTGTTAAAGACGAAGTGTGTCAGGCCCCACAGATCTTGAATCTTGGTCTATGGGGGTCCTGAGAGTCATCACATTCCAGTCCTCCACCCAGCAGCTCACAGACAGTAGCTTAGACCAGGCTCCATGAAGCGCAACTGAGGCATAATCCCTGCCCCTATGCTCTGATTGGGAGAGGTCCAAGGTTATTGACTGGGCCACAGCCACTAGTCAAGCCAGAGGAGGAAATAGGAAGTGTCCATACAGCTGGTCTTGTGGTCACCTGTTCCTGCCTTTTGATCCTGAGTTTCCAGTATCGTGACTCAGCCTGATTCTTGGTACTGGTTCCTGGCCTTTGGTTCCATCACCTGTTCCTGTAATCCTGGTATCCTGACCTGCCCAGACTCCTGGTGACTGACTCTTGACTTCTGCCCTCCAGTTTGTCTGTCAATTTGGATCTCCAGGTGTTTCTGCCTGGTCTGATTCCTGGTAACTGGATCCTGGCCCCTTGGCCTGTGCCCACCACTAACCCCTAGGCCAGGATGCCCATATACCCACAAAAAGTAGCTTGCCCTGGCCAGAGATATGTTAAATGTCCCAGTCCAATGGGAACTGTGGGGGACCGGGATGATGAACCGCGGCCAGTGGGAGCCACAGTCGGCAAAACAGCAGGTAAACAAAGCAGCGGGGCCTGCTAAGGGTGCTTACCCTGCAGTCCTGTGTGCCAACATTGCCGATCCCTGCAATAAGGCAATCCTCGCTGGATTGATTGCTGCCTGTTGATCCTGCAGATAATGTAGACAAGCCCTGAGTCTCACGAATTAGCACCATCTTGCCAATCACAGCAGCTTCCTGGGAGGGGGAAGCAAGCAGGGGAGTGTGAGTACGGCCTTGAGGGGAAGAGCCAAGGCAGGAGGCATAGCCTTGGGGGGAAGAGGTGGGGCAGGAGTGTCCAGTTTTCAGCAATTAGAAAATTGGCAACCCTATTAGAGGTATATTTCAGGAAACAATATATTGGCAGTGTCCTTCCGGTGAAGCACTCAAAAATGCTAATAATATAATTTACAAAAAAAAAAATTTCTGAGAAGGTGACTTTGATAAACCAAATTGAGCCTCATGATGGTTTTGAAACAACTAGTTAGTTAATGTATCTGTACATTGCCTGGAACATGTAAAGTGTGGTATATATAGTTATTTTTTTACAAAAATCATCTCTACTCCTACCCCACTGATGGGAAAATATAGCAACCACACCTCAATGATATCTGACTGGACCCTAGAAATTGAAATGGAAATACCCCATTTCTTATGACACAATGAGCCTGACCCTGTGCAGGTCTTGATTTCATTGGAACTTCTCCCTTTTCCAGTTGACATCAGTGGAATTTCCTTTGCAAAATTGAGACTAATCTAAACTTTTGCTTGAGATTATTGTGAAAATTGAGACTAAAAACAGAACTAGTTTGTCTAGAAGTACAAGTGCTGTTTCTGCAGAATCATTGTTAACAGTTCTGCTGTTTTGTGATCATGTCTGAGCATGGAGGCACATCTAATAATATAACTTTTGAAGTATATACGGATAGGATTTTCAGGTTCTAAATGAATATCTCTTCAGAACAGGTACTGTGTATACCATTTTCAGTAACAGAAAGAAACATCACTAGTTCTTGATACTGAGGAATCATTTATACAATTCTTGTCCACCTATTAAATGCAAGTAATTACATTCCAATGCAATGCAATGCATTTTATTTATACAGAAGAAAGGAGTGCTTAGAATTATACACATTTTACTCCTAACAAGCAAAATTTGGAATGAATGGAGGAGTCTAGGAGTATAATTATGAGATTAGTGTACAACCCTTCATGTCAGCTGAGAAAGCCATTGTGGGGTTGCAGTTTCTGTCCCCTTAATACATTCCAGTCGTGCTTTTGTACAGATTCAATGCTCCATTGATTCAGCAGAAACACACAGTGGGGCCATGTTATTATGCAAATTATCTCATCAGCCAGCCAGTGCTAGACTCTGAGATCTTAGCAGGCGTATTTGAGGAAACAAAGTAGAAGCCCCAGATGAAGGAATTGTCTTCCACTTTGCTCTCAGTGATCTGCACTTATCAATGAGAATATATCACAGAATTATTTTAGCTGGGGGAGGGAAGGATTTTCCAGATTGCAAAGAATAAAAGCAAATGACTGAGAGAGTTGGATAATTGGCTGAAATTCTGTTAGTATCTATAGTACAATGCTGAAGTGTATATATAAGTATAAATGTGTTTATATGACATTAACTAAAGAGCCAAATGGTTAACAGATTTTCCAATTAACATTCATTCTGCTTCACCTTGAATTCTGCCTTCCTTTATGACAGTCAAACACTGGAACTCAGTTTGTGGATTAGGGTGATTTTCGATGTATTTTCAAACAATCTTATGTAGGTGTACAAACAAGTTAAAATGCACTCATTAACCAATGGTACATATTTGTGAGAGGGTTTTTTTTTTGTTTGTTTGGGTTGTTTTTTGGTTTTGGGGTTTTTTTTGGCTCATGCTAGAACTTTCAAATATATCATCAAAAACACGCTCTATCAAATACAGCCACAATCAATCAGTTGTGTGATCAAAGGTACTCTACCAGGGTTTTTTATTATTAATCAAAAAAGAGAAAACTGAAATGCAAAGTTAAAGAGATCTATTGTATGGCAGCTGGCATGAAGTTGATAACCCCCTATGCTCCACATTTCTGGATTAATAAACACTCTCCTGGTTCCTGCATCTGGAGTGAGAGTTCTGTTTTGCATAAGATGACCTTGGCTGAGGCAAGAAAAAGAATGTTATTCACTTTATAGCTTGACATTAGCCCCAGTTTCAATGAAATAACATACCCAGCTCTTTCCTATTTTTTTTCCCATTTCTTTGTAGCTTTCATCTTTTAGAACATCAGGCAAGAGCATATATAAAACAGCACCCTTAATGCTGCTACTGCTGCTGTATGCACTAGGTTAGTTATGTGAGGGCTCACAGGGATTCTCTCTGACAGTCCTTTTTTTTTTTTTTTTCCCCAAGGACTGAATTCAGCACTTCCATTGGCTTTACTGGGTTTTGAATTGATCGCTAGGGTTTACTAACCCTGATCTGAGGTGAGAAAGACAAATCCTCACAGTTTCTATATTGCATCATAAGGCCACAGGAGGTATATACTGCTGCTAATTTTCATTGTAGTCTGTTTTCTGTTTTGATTGTGAGTTCATGTTCAGAGTTTATCAATTCAGTGAGTAAGAGAACCATTCTGCACCACCATTACTGCTTGAAGGCCCACCAGTGTACCACTGCTATGGGTCTTCTGGATGTTTCATCTTGTACACAATTCATCTTCATTACTTCTGTGCGGACAGGATACAACCTGCTTACAAATTTTATAGCTAGCAATATTTTTGTTGTTGCTCAGGAATGACTCCTACGAGACATTCTATTTTATTTTTGTAGAGACAATCAGAATGTTTTCACTATTATGAATGATGACCCAACTATACAAAGGAAAAAGTTAACTGGTATATGTTTTTATGGCTTGCCCTAATACTTTGATTTATTACAACAGTATCAGTCCAAGCCACGCCCCGATCATCCTTCAAAAAGATTAAGGGTGATCCCTATGCTGCACATTCAGTGTACCTTGTGGGGTGTTCACAGTGTCTTCAGAGAAGACTTTCGGATCTGTATGCTAGTGTCATAGGAATAAACGTCTTCAGTTAGATGCATATATCATTGAAGATACTGACCCAGAATTATCCCTGATTTAAATCACATTGACGAGATTACACCAGGGATGGAGATGGCTCATTATATCAATATCTTAATTGTTTTTAAAAGCCTTTCCAATTAAATGATGACTAGCAACACAACACAGCATGGAATGAATAGGTATTTTGTGACACAACACGTGAGCATTCTTATTTATGGCATGAATTAAAGATCTCCATCTACTGAATTGCAATACTCAAGTATTCCACATGGTACGTTTAATAAAATAGCTGAGTAGCACATTTCAGAACTAGGTTATGTAGACTCATAGATATGGATTTTGAGACCATCTGAATTGTGAATCTAGCAACAAGTCATTCACATCATTTACCAAACAATAACATCCAGGGAGGTATTTTAGGAGCATTGGACCTTAGATTGCAGACATTCATCAAGCAAATACAAAATGCAATTTATTCACCTCATCCCTATGAAAGTCATAGTATCCAAATAGATCCTTGCAAATACAAAAAGGTAATAAATATGAGAGTTTGTAAAAATGGATGCTCTTCTTGTAAGAAGGAATAACCATAATGGAACAAGCCATTGAGCTGTAGTTTGGTATCCTTTTCGTGAATATTTTTGTGGGATTGTCGAGGATGGGGCCTAATGCACTTAACACTAATAATGTGTTACTACAGTACACCCACATACTAGAGCACATGATGTAATTCCCCTTAATGTTTTCTTAGCTTTCCTAACTGCAGAAGTTGTATTTGTCAATACTGCCAGTGATTATGTTTTTATTATGATAATTCAATTTATTTAAAAGTATTCTCTGAATTCTAAAGTCAACTTTTTGGCTTAGTCTTGTTTTTATTGCTTTTAAAAAGAGCAAGGTCAGGCCCTGTTGCAAACTTCTTCAGTCATATCTTCATACTGACAAATACAGTCTCCAATGATATCTAACAAAGCATAGAACGTGTTTTTGTAGTTGAGTGTACACCTGAAGCCACAGACATACTTGACAGAATTTTGGCCAAATTTGCCCCAGTGAGCTATGGAATAATTCTACTAAACTCAAGGCTTTTACTGTGGATTTGCCTTGGTGTAAATGAGAGCAGAATTTGGCCCTATATGTTTCCTTAGAAATAGATTCATGTTTTCTGGTGTCATAAGGGTCTATATTTTAATGTAATGTGTGCACCATTACAGTGCAAATTATATTAAATGTAAAGTAAGTCAATAACATTTTAAATATTGTATGTTGCATATTTTGAATTAAAAAAATACCATTTTAAAGTTTTCATCGAAATTAAATAGCAATTTTTCTTTAATCAGCAGTTTCACTGAAATGAAAGTTGTTAAATATTTTCCTCTACATTTAATACTAAAATACTTAAAATTGAGATGCTGTTTTGTCAATCTTCAGTGTTAAAATTAAATGTTTATTTTTAAGCAATTTAAATACATTGCATATATTAGATTTAATGTTAATTAGAATGACACTTTATTATGTATGACACTAAGTGTATTGCTGATTAATATTGTTGTAATACCTATGGAACCAATGGATTCCCTCCCCCTTTCAATTATGACAATATAAGTAAAGACTCTTGAGTGTTCCAATTTAAGTATTTTATTGAAGAATATATATATATACATATATATATATATATATATATATGCCTTTTTCTCTTACATCTCCTCTTTGTGTCATTTTCTGACAATTGGAGCATGTTTACTGGGCTTAATGTGTGAATCAATAATATACTGCTGTGCAGTTTTGTTCATTTCTGGTCCATTGGACTTTTTGTTGTAAATATGTAATTTCTGGGCACTTTGTGCAGAAAGAGAACATGGTCCAATATGCAGTGTTGCCAGTTCTTCCAATTGTTAGTGTTTTGCTCAAAGCTCCATCTGCTGAATTCATGCTATTGCATGAGAATTTCAGTTTTCATGTTATTTAGAAAAAGTAAATTTCTATTTCATGGTGGCAAAGAAAATGTTGAAAACATGAAGTAAATGCACCATAAAGGCTGTGGGGAAAAAAACAAAAGACAATAAAAAGTTTATTGTTTTAGGAAAACTCATTTTGGAATGAGGAGATAGTTTCATGATTTTTGAACATTTGGAGTTAGCAATACTGCATATGTGCACGCTTCTTTGGAGTGCTTTTCTTCTGTGTGGTGTATGGGGACATAAAGGGTGTAGTTCTGGCCCCATTGAAGAAGGTTGGAGTCTTTCAATTTACTTCACTGGGGCAATGATTTCACCCATCATATGCTTTAAATTCTGTTCTTCCTTTCTTGTACATAGGGGTAGATGATATGATACCTATTCACTATCTGTACTTCTACAGACCCTGTACACTCTCACTTCCATTCACCACTGTATGTGTAGCAACAGCAGGATCAAGTTCTCAAAAATGTTCCCCTTCTGAGTCAAATCTGACACAGTCATATAAGCCAGAAAAAGTAGTTCTGTTTATTTTCATCCTGGGTGGAGCTAATGAACCAGATCCTCAACTGGTATAAATCAGCATAGCTAATTGGCCTGAATAATGATTGCTGTTCCACCATTACTGGGACTTATGCATACACTCACATGCACATACACCTAACACTCCACCTATTTTCAAGGTATATCCTGTGAATCTAGACAATTTTTGTATTGATCTTGTATTTCTTTTCTCATGGGTGCCAAAGGAATTTGTGATCATCAGTGAATGCAGAACTGAGCCCTACAAAATAATAGAGGGAAAGAATGTGTTTTTATTCAGTATATTCGCCAACATAAAATAATTAAGCAAAGGAGAAATTGTGTGATTTAGAGATGCCTTGGGCAGATTACAATTATCTGATTGCACTGCTGTGTGGTTGACATTGGGATGAGAAAATGGGCAGTCCTTTTTAAGAACGAATTGCTATTAAACAATGTCTATAACAGCCATAATTATGTATTGTGAATGATGTTCTTTGTAAATCCCCTTCAACATTAACACTTCACGGCAGGTGTTCTAATGATAATAATGATTATGATGATGCAAAAATTGTAATCAAATTAGCCATTATAGAACTGTGTATATCTCTTTTTCTTAACATACATATAATTATTTTAAATCCTCATAATTTATAAAATTATTATTTGTTAAAAAGAGCTATAATGTTTCCTTAAATGATCCCAAGCCTTCCCACTGATAACTGTCAGTGTCATGCCTTTGCCTTTCTTGTATCTATTATATCTTGCCATGCTATCAAATTCATTCCAGTCTATGATTGTGTGTTTATATACTTTTGTATGGGAGCCCAAGGCAGAAAGTGAAATTGGAACATTATGTGGTTGGGTGTTGTTTGCTAAAATGTTTATGGAAGAGTGTTACACATTTACAATGAGCATTTATATTTACAATGGAAGAATTTGCATGGTCATATTGAAATCTCTTCGTGGTCTGGCAGACAGTGAGGAGCCAGAAAAAGTATAATATGACATAAGAGACCTAATCCCTAATTTCATTCCATGATCTAAAATGTGTCCACTTACACTATATATTTGCATTATAAACAATCCTGCCAATATTTACACAAGCTCAACTTTATATGCACTGTGTGTTGTCTCATGGAACTCACAGAACCTCAAATTAAGAATGTCTATGAGTCTTTGTAGGCTCAGGGCCTACAAAACAAATCTGTAGGAAATCCACAAAGAGAAAAAAGGGTAAAATTATCAAATACATTGTTTCTTTAAACATTTTACTCAGATTCTAACTGAAATTTGGAATTTGTATAACAAAGTGTAGCTTCCTGCTGCAGATGCTACAGTGCAATCCTTGTCTTCTACACACTGAAGCAGGGTAATGTGGGAGGAAAGAGAACACATTTTGTGCAGGTTCTTCTTCTTTTTTCTTTTTCTTTTCTTTTTTTTTTTTTCGAATGGCAGTTTTGATAGCTCAAGGTTTTGGAACGTTTAGTCCCAGCGGGAAAGAATTAGTGGGCAGAGAACAAAAAGGTACTCATTAAATGCAATCTGTCACCCAGCTGTGAAGTTTACTGCATTGATATCGTCACCACATATTTGTGTCTGTGCTATCTCTTGCACAACATCTTTTCATGAGTTGATCTTTTATAATTAGGTATTGTAATAGGCTATCCTTCCACCATTAGCTATGTTGCAGGTATGCATTGTTTGAGAGAAGAGCTGGATGTATAGCACTGAAGCAAATTTGTTTTGATGGGAGGTGCAAACTGTCATCTATAAGCCAGTTGCTGCTGTGTTAGGGCTAGCATTTTTAGATAATGTGGTCTCAACTCATTCGGTCAGATAGCCTCAATGTTACAGTATTTTTAATTAAAAGAGGGAAGGCAGTTGCATCCTGGGATTCCCTACCCATGGTCCAGCATGGGAAATGTAGTCCAGGCAAGGTGGTCCCACAGAAACTATGGCAGCATATCAAAATCAAAATATTTAGTTTTCAGCCAAAATATTTTTGGGGTTTGAGCATTTGGTTTTTCAATGAAAAATGAAAATTTACACAAAAAGAAAATGGTTTTTCCAAAAAAACCCAACATTTTGTTGGAAATTCAATTTTTTATGGGAAAATTTCAACCAGCCTTAACATGTCTATTATACATTATATCCCGGGCTGATACTCGTTCAGACAATTATATCTCATTTCAATTCTTGTCCAGCCTATAATAGTTTTGGACACATATGGTGGGGAAGCAGGTGTATATACCATTGCAACAGTTGACATTAGAAGATTTTACAGCATTAGAAAAGTTATGAAACCTTCTATTTTATACTATGTCACCTTTCATGTAAAAAATAAAATCTGATAAAAAGATAGAACTATGCAAGGACCATTAGAGAAGGTATTTATGTTCCCCATGAAAACCATAGGCATCCCACATACCTTTTTCCAATTCTTGTTATGCTACAGCGTTAGAAAAAATGCAAACTATCAAAAATAGCATAAATGACTCCTCACCTCACCATATGACAAGTTCCAACAGATTGCATGAGCGAGAGAATAAAAACAAGGAAGGAAATTGCAAACATTAAACACCACCAAATCTATTAACTAAGACAAATATTTGTTTTACTCTTAAACGTGAAAGTCAGTTGTACTGCTAGATTCTAATAAGTGGATTTTCTATTTTGCCAGTTGTTTCTATTCACAATATTTAGCTACCCAGTAACTAATTTGTGCCAAGTGGCATTTCTCCAAGAGTATGATATTTCCAGTTCTCTGTTTACCACTTTCTGGAGACGGATAGATAAAAAAATAGCAGCAAGTCATTGTACTTGCAGATAGAGGAGCGTGTCTATGAGACTCAGCCTAATTCAATTACAGACAAAAAATGTCATGGACAGAACAATTTATTAGTGGTAAGGTGAAAGGTAGAGGAAAAAATGTGTTAGTATTAGGAATCCAGAGAAAAGCTAACTTTGGAAGACAAAGTTTAGAAAGATTAAAGAGAATGGTAAATGCAAAAACTAAAAAGAGAAATTAATCTAGACTAAAAGAAATAGCTTAAAAAATAAATAAAAATAATAAAATAAAAATAGTTATCTCTTACAGTTTGAGTAGCAAGAAATATATAACAAAAAGGCAATTTTTTTATTAAATTGTTTTTCATTGACCTAAATGTGGCAAAAACAAAAGAGAATCAGAAAAACCAAGAGCAGCAAATGCTGCCTTTACCACAAACACTTTTTGACATTTAGAAAGAAATTATACAAATATTTGGAAAATATTTAATTTTGATGTTCTGCTTAATAATTCTGTTTCGTTTCAGACAAACTGTAAAAGAACTAGTACCAATAGAACTAGTTTCACCTATAAATTTAAGTACTGAACCTTTAGAATACCTTTACCTTTAATAGGTTTCAGCATTTTTTTTTATATCTGGAGAGGAGTCTTATGGAGAATCTGAAAATAACAAAATAGAATTAATTAAGCCCTCCCCCTTAACATATCCAACCATTGTCCAACATATGGATACTAGATGCTTAGCAAAGTTCTCTAGATTGTCGAATCTTGCTTTTTAAATGCTATAGAAATTTATCCATTATTTTATTAATATTATATATATAGATATATATTCTCTTTAGGTTTTGGCTCCAAGGTTTTATAGCAATATTGATCTTCGTGTCAAAGAATCATTATGTTGTTCCAAGACCACTTGTTTTCTATTACTATGTAAGTGCAGCCTCTGGAAAAAAATTATTTTATGGTAATCATACTTGAATTACAAGCAAATGAAAAGAGGGAAAGGCAGAAGAAGGTATTTTATTGACTCTACAATCAATAATATTTGACCTTATTCAGTTGTTTAATTGGTCGGTTCTTCAGATCTGTAAAATGGTGGATTACCCTCCCTGGTTAGAAAAGCTGTTTTACAGCAACTATGTGCATTTGTATTGATCAAGGCTGTGCACCAGGTCATGATTACCATTTAATGGATAGTTCAGTTGGAAGAATTAATATAAGTGTTTCAGAGCACTGTGACCCTGTAATAAATTGCCAAATGGAATTGGCGCAAAAATAACAGTTTTATGCTGGAACTGCAGCCTGCTGGAGACACAATAGTATGAAGCAATTTATAAAATGGTGTTTCTAAATTGGTGATATTAAAAATGATCTTAAAAAAGTAGCAAGCATTCACAGGTGTCAAGGGTCTGTCTGAGTCAACCATAGAAATCACAATACTTTTGCTTAGCTCATCTTCCTCAGTTTCATGAACATGATACATGTGTACCTGTCTATATGTATGTCTTTAGTTGTGTGTTTATGTGCACAGATGTGTTTGCACACACATGTGAGTATGTATTTCCATGGACACACACGTGGGGTTGTGCACAAATGTGCATCTATATATTTACACAAGCTTTTGTGTAGATGGCATCCATTTTTCTTTTCTAGTCCTAACCTTATTCTTACCAAGTATCTAGTTTACAATAAAGGCACTAGTTCTTAATTGCTCTCTGCTGACAGCTGATATTAAACAAAATAGTGACATTTTTGTCAAGCGCACTTTCTCCCAAAGGCCCTGAGACACCTGTCACTTGTTCATTTGTATCCAGTTTAAAGCTATCCTTGCAGACTGTGGAAAGGAAGTAATGTGATGATCTACATTACAGATTGTTTGGACCTTGGTTCTGAGGGTCATATACTTCCCTAGACTTCAGTCATGCCTCTCATTGACATTAATAGGAGTTCGTCTGCTTATTGAGTCCTTAGTGAGGATTCCAGCAGCATGAAGTCCAGATAATTTGGATGATCTTTCCGGCAATACTGAGACCCTAACAAGAGTCCACCTTGACTGAGGGAGAAGTGTGGTTTGCAGTGTGTACATTCAGTACATAATTAGATGACCCAGGCTTATCAATAATACAATAAAAAGGTATTCAGTAATATCCAAAAGAAAAATAATATGCATAATATCTTTTTAATAAGACACTGTCCACTGTTCATTCATACAAATTCTCAGTTAATTTTTTTTTTTTACTTCAAATTCCAGTGCATCCCCTTTAGCCCTTTCAGAAGAAAGAGAAAGTAATTGAGGAAATTCCTTATATTATTTATTGAGTTCACATTAGCTTAAATTCTTCTTAGTTCAAAACTATTTTCTCTAAGATAGAGGAGCAAACCCCTTAGCCAAATCCTCTCTATACATTCAGTTCACATTACTATTTCTCAGCCAGTGTGGCAATACTGGGTTTATACTCAGACTTCTGAGCTCATATGTCATGGTGCATCTTTTAATGAAATTATCTTTAGTGGATTATGGTTTGTGGAAAAAATGAAGGGCTGCTGAGAGAAGTACAGAATGATTAGACTGGAGAATATACCAGAAAGATGTGCAAGACAAGTAGCCGAAAGCAAATTTCTAGACATAATACAGTTTCAACAGGCTACATTTGGGAGCCAATACATTTATATTTTATTGTATGTTCATATTGGGGTTCAGTAGAGTTGGCTGCTAGAGTTCAGTATCCTTAAGTCAAGAATAATCTTCTTAAAAAGACCATATGACTATGCATGTGTGCACAAGAAGGAAGTCACTGAATATTGTGACGGAGTCAGACCAGAAGGATATAGGAGAGTGCTGGAAGGCAGGTATATCAGCCTTAGGATGTGCAGGTCCTTGTTCCCTGGATAGCCAAACAAAGGCTACTCCAGACCAATCAAGACACCTGGGGCCAATTAAGAACCTTCTAGAAAGGAGTAGAAACAGCTAGCCTAATTGGGACACCTGAAGCCAATCAGGGACTGGCTGAATCCAGATAAAAACCTCCCAGTTAGTCAGGTGGGCTGTGGGTGTCAGGAGCTGTGGAAGGAAGTTATGCTGTTGGTGAGACTGAGTGATGAACAACATATCATACAGAAGGAAGGAGGCCCTGAGGTAAGGGTGAAGTGGAGTTTGAAGAAGCAGGGGCTGCTGTGGGGAAGTAGCCCAGGGAATTGTATTGTGTTTTGTGCCTAAAAGGTCAGCCATCTTAGCTGATACTATTAGGGTCCCTGGGCTGGAGTCCGGAGTAGAGGGCGGGCCCGGGCTCCCCCCTTTTCCATCTTCCATACTGGCCTGTGATGAAGGTAACTCACTAGGTGGTGACTCTTGCCAATTATACTGAGAAAGGGAGGTCACTCTGGGGCCTAGATGAGTTTATGAGGCCCCTAAATCTGCCAGGAAGCGCAGGACCCACAAGTACAGACTTGGAGCTTTGTCACAATATTTTATACTCATCTTTTTCACTGAAAAAATTATGGTAGACTTCTGGCAGTGAAAAACATCCTGTTCTCAATACAAGTAGTGGGCATAGCCATTTTTTGTCCCACAAATACCTTTTTCTTTGTTGATCATGGTTTTAAGTTTTGGGCACATTTTTCCCATGTGACCTTTTAAACAATCATCCTTAAGCAGATAAGGGTTATGAATTGTTTTCAGCCTTCACTTCCCAGTCCTAGCTGGTATTCATGACAAGGTATTTCATTATGTTGTTTCCTTTTGGAAGTTAACTGAAACTTTTCCTAGTAAAATGATTTCCCTCCTCCTTTAAACATAATTAAATAAATATATTTCAGAAAACACTTATAGAATATCAGGGCTGGAAGGGACCTCAGAAGATCATCTAGTTCAACCCCTTGCTCAAAACAGGACCAATACCCAATTAAGTCACCCAACAGCATTTTTCCCCTAAATGGCCCCCTCAAGGATTGAACTCACAATGCTAGGTTTAGTAAGGCAATGCTCAAACCACCTATGTAACCCTTCAGCCAGGTGGAGCCTGCAGGAGCCAGGGCTGGGCTCAATATCTAGGGGTTCCTTTCCATCCATCCAACACAGAACCACCTCAAGCCCCAGTAACTTGGGAAATTAACACATCACCTCTGGGTGCCTCTGAGAGGCAATACTTCCCCACTTGCAAGCACAGAGTCTGAGTGTAGAAAATAAAGTTACTTTAATAAAAGGAGGGAAGTAACTTAGCATTAATTTGGAAAAACACCATAAACAGAGTTCATAAACATAAACCATGAGTTAAAGACCCAACCCAAGTAGGTTGGACAGTGTCCTATTTGCCTCAGGTTCTTAAGTCCAACAACCCAAAAGCCCCTTTCACATGCCCAACCCTTCTCTGTACCTCACTAACAGAGGCTACCCTTGGTCAGTGCAGACCCAGAGTTCAGAGATGCGTATGCAGAGTTCACTTCCCACCGTGGGCAAAGGGTAAAGTGGCGAGTAGGAAGCAACTTTCTTGCTCATCATGCCTCTCCGCCGCCACCCTGCTGTCTCACCAGCCACCCCTGTCAGCAGCCTGCTCCCACCAGCCGAGGTTGGCCTGTTTTTTAGCGATTTTAGCTCTGTGGAGGAAACACAGTCTGGCCACAAGTGATTTCAGCTCTCAGTGATTTCCAGCTCTGGGCAGGCAGGGCAGAAACACAGTCTTAACACAACTGGTTTTATCTCTGATTGAGCAATTAAAAGAACAGAAGAGGCTCCCAATGAAGTCTGTTTAGTTCTGTTCTTTGAATAGTGAGCTGGGGAACAGGTTAAATCAGCCTAAGGAGGACCTTTGAGGGTGTGCAGCCTCCTGGCTGGTATTTCTGCCCCCACGCCTCTTACTTTCATAGTTACTTTTATTTGTTTCACCAAGTTTCTTTTAACTGAAAAAGATCCCCTCCTTTGGTACAGGTTATGTACAGTCCTTTTCTGTATTCTCACAATAATTACAAACATTGGTAACCATATTTCACTACCCCTGCTTTCACTACTAACATAATTTGTGACCCAACACCAGCCAAGTTGATTACAATGAGCAAACACCACTCCATCAGCTGAATATCCAGCAAACCTCAGCAAAGCAGGAGCAAAACATTTACATAAACACACCTAGGGTCTCTTCCCCCTTCCTAGCTAGCTATCAGGGAAGCATTCATTCAGACCCTGATTACACCTAGAATGTAACACTTACAATACAAATAAAGTTAAATCACACAATCAGAAAGGAATAATTTGCATACAGCCAACATCACATAGCCTTCACCTTACATTACTGCAGGGTCTCATCTATAAAACACTGCAATAAACTTTCTCTCTAGATATAATATTAGAATTTTGTGTTCTCTGCACAGTATTTTTTATTTAGAATGCATTCTGTTGAATAGTCATTGTTTTATAATACTTGTATTTGCTGTTTGACTTTAATTCCAGTACTCTCCATGGTATGTTCATTAAGGACAGAGAGCTATGTCCATCTGATTTCTAAATTCATAATAATAGAGTCTAAGATGATAGAAAATTATCTTTAAGCAAGTTGCTATGATTTTGTGGTGATGTTCTGTGATACTTTTTAAGTGACAGAGTAGTTTTAATATTTGCATAGGACTCTTTTTTGTGCTTATAATATATTTTAAAAGCATTTGTGGAAAGAATACATCAATATTTTTTTCTTTATAATACAATAAATATCCCTCAGATTTACTTCTAAGTGCAACAATTTTGTGGAGGACAATCCTGCTCCCAGTCAAGCCAGTGGCAAAATATACATTGACTTCAGGGAGACCAAGATTGGAATCTTAGGTCTAGATAATATGCTCTCTTTGCTGAAGTATGGAGAAGCAGACAGGAAGTTTCCCTCTGCCCTGCTCAGCTGCTCAAAGACAGTAGAAACAAAAGCAGTCCCTGGCTTTCTTATGCTCTGAGGTGCACAGTGACTACTTCCTCCTGCCACCTTCTAGGGGGAAAGCTGGCATCTCTCCCTCTCTGCATTGGCTGAATGCTCTTGGCACACTATGGGGGGAACATTCTGTGCCAGTGTAATAGTTAGTGGAACATGTGCACGTACTTATCCTCTGAGCAGTGCTGAGGAAATTGCCTGCTGAGGCATATTTTCCGAGACACATGGAATGAAAGGCAACATTCAATGGATGTGGTTTAATTAGGCTGCAACTTTATTAACTTAACTCACCTGGGAACTATCGGACAATGGCTTGTGCAGTACAGGTCGTGATTCCTTCATCATTTTCTTCTGGTGAAGGCTGCCATCAGCTCACCGGAGATGGTCCACAACCCTCACCAACCTCCCCGTCATATGAGGCTGAAGAGGCTAAGTGAAGGGGTTTTCTTCTCTCTTAGAGCCCCAGACCCATTCTCTGGCTTCTTTAGACCAGGTCTTCTCCTAAGACCTCTTCCAAGTCTGGTTGATCAGGGAACTGGACCCCTATAAAATGAATGCCTGTAGTGGACACATGTCACCTGCTGAGTTGTGGCTTCTTGAATCACATCTCCTGATCTACTGACAAGGTTCCTAAGCTGCTCTGGAGAAGGTGCAAAAATGCACCCCATCCTGGCCAATCTGTCAGGACGGACACCTTTCCTAGTTCCCAAAAAATGACAAGCAAAGGCCCACAAAAATCTGGTCCCCCCAGTAATATCAGGAGTGGGAGGGTGGGAACATCTAATCCAGAGGGCTCAAACTGGGGAGGGACAGGGTTTAAATACCCTCCCTCAGGAGTGCAAAGGCCACTGGCTTACCTGAAGCCCACCAGTTCAGGTGATACCTATCCTCTCTCAGCCACCGCCTTCCTAAGCCTCAGGGTGAGAGGACCCATGGGGCGGGGGGGGGGACTTTTTTCTCCACCTGTCTAGACAAAGTCCTCTTGCCTTTCAAGATGAGGAGTTGCTCTTCTGATGGTATGGTACTAGGGTGACCAGACAGCAAGTGTGAAATATTGGGATGGAGTTGGGGGATAAAAGGAGCCTATATAAGAAAAAGACCCCAAGATCGGGACATCTGGTTACCCTATGTGGGACTTCACCTAATTAAGGAAGATGTCTACATGTCACGATCTGGCCCTTAGTGTTTTCTACATCACAGTCTACCTTATAGTATTTTATACACCTAATCCATTAAATGGATGAAAATAATAACAATATAAAGTGAGAAGGATGTGAAGCTTCAGAAATACATGAAATTCTTGCTTATTTATGCAAGAATAAATAACCCTGATCAGGTCTATTTTAAGGATTTTTTTCCCCTTCTAATTCTAATTCTTTCCTGATTTTATTTTTTGAAGGGAAGAGAACTTAAGGAGTGAAAACTGACTAAGCATTTCAAAATAAATAATTAAAGCAGTATGATTTTCAAAACTCTCAATCCATACAAAACTCCAACTTTAAAACTCATTCTCAGATATTTAATTAATAAATTATTTGTTTGGCTTATTGAGTATTGGCTCTTAAATTCAAGGATAACAAGTGTCAGGATTGCCTCCCCACTGAGAAGTCTAGGTTGCAGATGTGGGGACCCCCATGAAAAGACCTCCTAAACTTAGTTTAAAACTTCCCCAAGACACAAGTTTCTCCTATGTCTGGAACAGTATGCTGCCACCACCAAGCGTTACCCCAAGAACTCAGGCAGGGTCACTTGGAGCCCCCTCTCTTTCCCCAAAACCCCCTCCCAAGCCTATACCTCGCTTCCTGGGAAGGGTTTGAGAAAACCCCCTCACCAATCCTGCTAGTTGAGCCTGATCCAAAAGTCCGGATATAAACATTGGAAAACAAAGCAGTCAAATTCTTAAAAGAAATGTTTTAATTAAAGAAAAAAAGAAAGAAACAAATCCCTTATAAAAATCAGTGGAAAAACACTTACAATTACAAACAGAAACAAAGAAAAAAAAAACCCACACCACAGAAGTATTCTGTTGAGTTTCAAAGTTACAGAGAAAACACAGGGATATTTCCCTAAAAACCTGAGAAATTCAAAAGTGAAAAAAAACCCCCAACTATAAGCTATAACCTTGCCTGGCTAAACTACTTACTGTTGCTGTTTAGAAAGGTTATTGATAGATGGAGAGAAGAATATTGTCTGATTCCCCTGAAAGCCCAATGTGAATGAAGAAAACAGAGAAAGCACTTTCCTCCCCGCAGGTTTGAGAGCATCTTCGGTCCCCATTGGTTCTTTTGGTCAGGTGCCAACCAGGTTTCTTTTAGCTTCTTAACCCCTTACAGGTAAGCAGGAATTCTAGGCTACTTTATGCTTATGACAACAAGGTACTATACAGGAGAAATAGTAATATAACATAACATACCTGTAGTGTATTTAAAGCAGTTCAAGCACAGGCCCACAAAAATCTGATCTGATTTGTGGTTCTGATCACACTCACATCAGTGGAAATCGGAAGTAACTCCATTGACATGACTGGAGTTTGACCAGTGTGGGTTTGAAACCAAGCCCTGTGAATGAGTAGCCAGCAGCTGAACATTACATTTATAATTACATTACATGTACATTAGTGAACATTATCCTTTTGTATCCTAGTTTTTAGCAATGATCCAGCAGGGCAACGTGGCCATGTGTCTTCTTCCCCTGATACATCTCTCTGCTAGTAGGTAGAGGAGACATTGTAAGAGCAACTAAAGTGGCAATATACCATCAAAGGATTCTCCTCCACACATGGAAACATGAAATGAGCAGCTAGACCAGTTTTAGGGAAGCTTTGTGTTACTACAATGACAAAAAAGGAGAGAGAAGAAATCTGAGGAGTGGGATCAGTCATTAAAGGGTGAACATGGGCAAGTCACTTCCCCTTTTGATACCTCATTTCCCCTGTCTGTGAAATGGGGCGAATGACGCTGCCCTCCTTTGTAAAACACTTTGAGATCGATTGATGAAAAACCTCCTATAAGAGGTCAATATTACCATTATTATTATTATTATTATTATTATTATTAAAGGCCATCGGCTAATTGGCACTAGCAAGGGGCCATGATACTACTCTGTGAACACCCAACATGGGAGTCATGGGAGCTGAGACACAGAGTGACTAAGTGACTTGCCTGGGGTCACAATGGAAATCTGTCATGGAGCAAGGAGATAATCCTGAGTCCTAGTTTAGTGTCCTAAGTACCGTGCTAGCCTTTCTATTTGGAAGATGATGGATCTACTTTTAGTTCAAACCACAAAGGAAAGGGGAGATGAGTAGGGGCTGGGAAGTAAAAAATTGAGGGGGCTGAGGATAATTGTTCTTTATATATAGCAGAGATCGGTGACATTGGCACGCGGGACCGCGGGTAAGCACCCTTAGCGGGCCCCGCTGCTTTATTTACCTGGCATTTCGCCGACTGCTGATCCCACTGGTCTCGGCTCTCCGTCCTGGACCAATGGGGGCTGTGGGAAGTCGCACAGTGCTGGCTGCCGTTTCCCACAGCCCCCATTGGACCACGACAGAGAACCGCGGCCAGCGGGAGCCGCATTCAATGAAACGCCAGGAAAATAAAACGGCGGGGCCTGCTATGGGTGCTTACTCTGCGGTCCCGCATGCCAACATTGCCGATCTCTGATATATAGTATTGTTTGATATATTTTTTCAATGCTTATGTATTTAGACAGCACCCGAAAGTGCAGTGGGCACCTAACTGATGTTTAGTATACTGAAGATATTATCTTCGTAAGCATCAGATATCTTGGAAATGACAGGACTACTTCACACCTTTGTGATTAGGTATTGCAAGGGTCTTGCCCTCTGTATGTTGATCTTACTTACCATATTTATCACCAAGAAACTATAAGGATTAACTTTGAGCCATAGCCATGATTTTCTGGTTTAGCAAAGTATTTATCTTTACAATATATGAATATGCTATTATTTTCTTCATGGCATCCTCGAAAACCAACTACTTTATTTAGCTACAATAGGACTATTATGAACATGTTCAATGACAGAGGAAACACTTCTGAGCACTGCTGTAAGTCCACAAAAATTGTGCCAATAACAGAGCTCTATAAATCTGACCCTCATAACTATGCTATCAGTAATTCAGATAGCATAAACTAACACTGGGTCTTAGCAAAAGGTATAACTGTTATTGTTATGCTGTGATGGATGGATTTTTATAGTAATGTCAAAAACTGATATTGATTCATGAAGGTTTTGCTGCTTTCAAAATAAACAACCTTCAACTTGCCTTCAGAATTGGTTAAAAAAAAGTTTCACTTTTTGGGACTGGATGAATATTTCTAAAAACACATTTGCAGATACTTTTCATACCGACAAAATATGTGCACTGGCAGTTTGCATGATTTACAACAGCGGGGATTCAGTCTGCATGAGAAATCATTGTCTGGAATAAATATTATAGTGGCTGTCTGCACTGCAAAGAAGATAATCCAAGGTGAATGATGACCAGAAGTGTGTGATTTGAGTTAAATTATTTACTCTTAACATATAATTATTTTAGATCCCTTTTTAGCACGTATGCAGTATGATGCATGTGGTGAGTCTTAAATAATTGTATATTTGTTCCTGCTAAAAAAAAAAGGGAGAAATTTGTATTCTGTATTAATTGGGTATATTTGGCTAAGCTTTTAAATGTGACAAATGGAGACATGCCAAACTGCCTGAAAGTAATTCTGGCCATCAGTGAACCACAGTGACTGCCAGTTTGCAGACAATTTCTAGTTTTCTTCGTTCTGTCACATTTCTTTCATGCTAGCTATTTACCGTCTGAATAGGGAGAAAGTACACTGACCCATAAATAAACTTATTTGTCTTCTAATAGGAGAGTTTCAGTGAGAGGCTTGTGTTATATCGTGTCACACATCATAAACCAAGCTGAGCCTCTGTAATAGCATAGATTGCAGACAGGTCCCTCCAAATAAGCAACAATGAAAGTGCTGCTGGAAGCCTTAGAACACAGTTAATAAGCAGACAAACTTTCACGCTGCCTTGTTATTTTCTCATGTTGGAATGAGGTTTGTTTTAGATGAGCTCATTTTTTTCAGCACACCTGAACGTGTATTTATGACAGTATACGCAACATATCCCTGTGGATGCAACAGGCGAAGGCTTTGTTGCTTTGTGAATGTGGTCCAAAGCAGCCTTATGCGTCTTAATTTACAGGAAATACAGGGTAAACCATTTATTTACAAACAGGGAACAGTTGCCAAGACAGAATAATAAAGCAGTTGATTAATCAGCATGCAGCATTCATCTTGAAGGGTCTCGCTGCCTGGACCTTTTTAACGTTTGGAAGATTGGCCTTGTGTGAGAGAGATGTCATGTGGAAATGCGTTTGATAGCTCTGTGATAGAGAAAGGGACAGTAAAGGTTTAAACAACTGTGCGTGATAGAACAGAGAACATGTGTGGCTGGGAAAAAGTTACAGTGCTTTTGCCCTTTGGAGTAAAATGAGAGAAAGGCTTGCTCTGGTACTTCTGCTGATAAAATTTGCTTTCTGGAACGTGACCAAGTCCCAACATATATCATCTGGGAGGAATAATGCAATCAAAAGATTGTGTTCCTAAATAGGCTTGGAAAATCTTGGCAACTGCTAAGGAAATACAAATAAGGAATAGAGCCCTCCTAGCTCGACCCTTAAATTATGCAGCTGTTCATTACCAGAATTATAGAGCTCATGCTGCCCTTTGGAAGAAAGGCCTGGTGCACAGAGCTGGAACAATCACTGAATTATAGTACAGTAAGAAAGACCTCCAAAAGTGTCAGATGCATGTACAGGAAGATAAGAAAGGGCAGCTTAAGTTCTTGGCATTTTAAAGAAGGCAATCAAGAAACCCTGTGAATTCTTTGGTTTTCTTTCTCTGCAATTCATCTACATTTTATTGCCAGTCTGACAAAGCATCCCATTCATGTGTCAACACTCTTCTCTGTCTTGATGCATGGGTGTTTATAACAAACTGAATTTGCAGATGCTACCATTTGAAAACATTAATACAGCCAGTTGCATGGTGTTAATATTTATATAATTATTAATGATTCTATACTTTCCTCCTTTGTGCTTCTGAAATATAAAAGCTATATTAGCTTGGTCAAGCATAGCAGTGGTTGATGCAATTCTGTAAGCCCAGATTATTTATCCATACCAGGCTTTGCATTTCAGACTGAAATAAACTATGTTATGCTAACCAGTTTACTGTTAATAAATGATCTGAGTGACATGTTTGTCACTTTTTTAACATTTAGTTATGATCTGATTAAGAAAAATGGCACTGCGGCATAAAACAAATACTTTGAACATGTGCGCTTGAGAAACTTGCAATTTTCATTTTCATTCAATTGATAATTAATTGCTTTTATGGCTCCTGAGAGTTTGTCCAGTACTATACTCTGGCAAACAGTACAAAATAAGTTGTACAAAGTTAACATGGTGCACATGAAACACTGGTTAAATAACAGCTCTCAAAATGTAATTGTAAATGGGGAATCATCCTCAAGGGGATGTGTTTCTAGTTGGTTCCTGCATGGGTCAGTTCTCAGTCCTACAGTATTTAACATTTTTTATCAATGACCTGGAAGAATGCATAAAATCATCACCCATACATTTTGCAGATGATACAAAGATTGGTGGAGTGGTAAATAATGAAGAGGTCAAGTCACTCATACATAATGATCTGGATTGCAAGCAAACAATATGATTTTAATATGATCAAATATGAAGATATACATAGGATTGCCACTTGTCTGTTTGGTGGCAAAGTGGGGCTAAAGCAGGTTCTCTACCTACCATGGCTCCGTGCAGCTCCTGGAAGCAGCAGCATGTCCTCCCTCCAGCTCTTACACAT